>JAOVVA010000051.1:10954591-10994665 GCA_028565275.1 Leiocassis micropogon
ATGGGAATTGTATTGGTTTTAATGGTAAGTATAACAATGTCTGCTGGTATATGATGGACTCTATTGGTGGGTGGGATGGTAAATCCTATTGGAAAAGTGCCCAAAACACACTACAATAAGGGATTTTCTCCTCATCTTCTTTTATTTTTTTCCTAAATTGGGCACCTGACAGCTTCGGCCTTTTTCTCTCCATAGCTGTGTTTACTTTGTAATCGACGATTCGACAATCAACAGGTTTCCCCCAACGCTGTCACTAAACCAATTCACCTCCACATCATAATCGTTTTTTATTACCTATTTTTATTAGCTATTTCACACAATTAAATAAATGAAAAAAAAAGTTTTTTTCAAAGTTTCAAATTATTGGTCTGTGTTTATAATATTTTGAATGAAATGTGCATTATTTGTAAGAAAGTCAGGTGTCACTGACATATTTTAGACCTCATTCTTGTCCGCTTCATTTGGGAGAGGTGAACTGTACTCTGCCGTTTAGAAAACCGCTTAGTGGCAAAGATTATTATTTTTTCTTCCAAGTTCGTGTGCCGCCCCCCACGTGTCATGAAAAAATGCCGCCCCAGGCGGCTGCCCCGTTCGCCCATGCCTAAAACCGCCACTGTCCATGATCTTGTTCTTGTGCTATAGAATCGTGCAGATGATTGAACGTTTCGTGTTACAAGAACAAGCGATGTCTGCCATCTTTTCACCTCACTCCATTCTCTCACTTGTTTTCACTTCTGTCACCATCTTAATTGCTTGGCGCTTCTTCTTGGAAGCAGTATCAGCTTCATTGGCGCTGCATTTACGCTCGCTTCCAGCACACTACATGCATGTGACAATGTACCCCTGACATGTGATTTAACTTCTGCAATTGAACACATGCAAATGCATGTTCACTTCTTTGAAAGTTTGTAACTCGAATGTTCATATGTAGGGGACTAACACAGGAGACTGTATTAATAAGTAATAAAAGTACTTTCTTGTAAACAGATAATCTTGAAACTCATTGATACCACACTGGACCATGTCCTTCACCTATCAAAACTTTAGGAAGATATGCCTTTCTATTTCTTTATTCTGGCATTCATAACATTAAAAAAAATCCTTCGTGATCCAGCAAACTAATAATATTACCTGATAATCAGACCTGGTTTTGTTTACAACTTAAGTCTAATTATTTAATCATTCATCTTCTATACCATATAAACCTACATAAGGAAACATCCTGAACAGTGTGCTAAAACATTGCAGGGCAAATACACATACCCACATACACACCCACAGAAAGGGCAATTGTAACCTAATCTCCATGTCTTTGGACTGTGGGAGGAAACTGGAGTACCTGGAGGAAACCCACTAAGCACACATGCAAACTCACACAAACCCAAAGTGGGAATCAAACTTTCGACCCTGGAACAAGTCGACAGTCCGAACCACTACACCACCGTTCCGCCTCTTTGTGCAATTAAGAAATCCAAAACTTCTTTTTTACAAATGAGTACATTTAATTTTGAGATTTAAAAAAGGAAGCAATACATTATAAATAACAGCAGTGAAAAATACATTGACAAAGCACTTAAATTGTTGAGGTGCTTGCTTCAATAAAAAAAGAAAAAAAGAGATCAGAATGTGATGAGTCACATAACAAGGCAGCTGTTTCACAATTGCAGCAAGACGATGCTCAAAGCTCATCTTTGACCTATAAAAAATGAAGAAAAAACAGGACAAAATGTCATTAAATCAACTTAATTGATGGTTCATAAAATGTCATGTCGCCATGAATTTTTGAGCAACAGGCTGTAAACAATCAACTGAGTGTCTATGCAGTCAAAAAGAATATGGCCATTTTCAAAGCAATAAAAAACGATAATAAAATAATATCTAAACATCAGTGTTACATGGTAATAAACTGTCAATTTGCTGAACCAGTGATTTGCTTCTTCACATTCGGTCACTAAAAGTTTAACACATCAGTATGCCATAAAAAAAATCCTTTAACAGTTATTTAATATTTAATAAATAATTCAATAAGTTATGTTTCAGAAATGAATAATGACTAACATAAGTGAAGGAGCTTTCACATATAGTGAGGTAAAACACACACACACCTTGGTCCTATGGCAGTAGCATGGAAAAAGGTCATCTTTGGGCTGTTCTACCAATTCCATGCCATCCCGTATTTTAGGCTCAGTTACCTGCAGCTTTGCATAGTCCTACAGGATATACACAAAACCAGACAGGAAAATAGTTACACACAAATAATGAAACAAAAACAAAAAAAACTTTCGAAACATACCTAGAAAGAAAAACTACATTATAAGGAGCTATGCACGTATTAAATCTCACATCTTAAACCAACACACTGTTTTACAAGTAGAAAGTGCTTTGAGGTTGAAATGCGAGTTTAAAGATTAATTGTTTTATTTGACTTTGCATTATTTAACCTGTGTGCCCTTGATGTTATCACATAAAATCTCTGGGTACAGATAGAAGATTAGATATGCCTTCTATAAGGCATTCTGGATAAGACATCTAGCGAATGCTACCATAAATATGCCAAGATACATTAACTGATAATTAAGATATATAAGCTAAAAGAGGAAGTACAGGAGATAAGTTGGATTCAGTAGCATGACTACAGTTACCAAAAAAACAAGATGATGTATTAATGAATTATGGTCACAAATGATCACTTATAATAAGTATAAGAATCTGTGCTTGTGGTGTGTCTCCAACTTCTTTGCTCTGTTCTAAGGGGCCTGATTAGGTCTATGGAGTTACTGGAAAGTTACAGTATTTAAACTTCTGTGTGTGATTTAAACCTATGAAACTTAACGTAAGCAACACAAGTTCAAATGTATGTGCTGGTTTTAAAAATCAGAGAGAAATATGTTGCAATAGCTGTGAATTATTACCTGGAAGAGTTTAAAGTAGTAACAGAATATACTTTCACCCATCAGATGGGTACGTGCAAACTGTTGGCCAGCCTGTGCAATTTTCCTAGCCTGCAAAGTAAAGCAAAGACATAAAAGCTAGTTGAAAGGATTAAATAAAATTAAAAAATTCAATATACCGATAAAAAAAAGCTTTTAGAAATGCATTGTGATTTGTAAGAAGGCATTTATGATCTTAATTTTTATTTTATGTTCTTTATGGATATGGTTATGATTATATTACCCATCCATTTGGCCCAAACGTCCCAGAGAAAAACAACCGACAATAAAATTCTTTCTGTCATCAAACCACAAAACTTTGTTAGTAATTAAATAGTAATAAGATGTTTTGGTTTGAAAAGATAACATGAAAATGGATTTTGTTAGGGCTGTCTGGTCATCTAATACATTTTCTAAATATCTCTCTACCAGCATTTAATGAAATTTGGTAAAACTGAACAGTCAACAATGTTCATTTATTGTATATACCTGACTGGAGTGTTGAGAAAGATCTAATAGGTGGTGCTTTTCTTTCATAACAGCACACGCTTTGGTTTCAAGTGGGCTGTTCAGGTGAATTTTACTGCATCCGAGAAACATTCACTAATGCAGGTTTGTAATCCACGTCTCAGAAACGTTTCAAGAGGAGTTACTATAAGCAAACATTTTCTTCAAATCTTTGATTATTACATATCATATTACACATCAGATTTTTGCTGGGCTATGCAAGTACAAAATTCTGCTTTTTCTGAGTAGGTAAGTGTATAGGAGGATAAAAATGTTTTAAAAACAGTTACTGTTGTATTTAAAGACAGTGTGATTGAGGGCTTAACAAGGTTAACATATGCGATTGTTTTAATAATGAAGACAGTGCCTTGCAAAAATATTCATATTCCTCGCACTTTTCCACACTTTGTCATGTTATTATCCTAAAAGTAAATGTATTTTGGGGCGGGGGGGAGAGGCGGGGGGGGGGGGTTTTATGGCAGACCAACACAAAGTGGCACATATTTGTAAAGTTCTTCCGAAAAATTATAAATGTTTTTCGATTTTTTTTTCTTTTTTCAAATAAATATCTGAAAATTGTGGGATGCATTTGTTTTCAGCCCCTCTGAGAATACTGGACATTGATTGGGCCATTCTAACATATGAATTTGCTTTTATCCAAACCATTCAATGTAGCTCGGGCTGTTTGTTTTGCATCGTTGTCCTGCTGGAATGTGAACCTCAAGCTCCAGTCCCAAGTCTTTTGCAGACTAACAGGTTTTCTTCTAAGAATCGTCTCCATCCCTCTTCCCATCAACTATGATCAGCTTCCCTGTCTCTGCTAAAGAAAAGCATCCCCACAACATAATGCTGCCACCACCATGTTTCACAGTGGGAATGGTGAGTTCAGAGTGATGTGCAGTTTTATTTTTCCACTGGATTTTAGTTAGAGGCATCAGAGTAAAGGGGGTTGGATATAAATGCACACCACTTTACAGATTTTTATTTGTAAAAAAGTTTTCTAAATTATCATTTTCCTTCCACGTCGCAATTATTTGACAGTTTGTGTTGGTCTCACACATAAAATCACAATAAAAATACATCTACGTTTGTGGTTGCAACATGACAAAATGTGGAAAAGTTCAAGGGGTATAAATACTTGACAAAGGCAAAAAGTAAAAAATAAAATAAAATAAATAAAAATCAAGACCTGCATTGCTAGCTTATTTTAAACAGCAGCAAGTGGTGTGCATTTATATTGAATTTTGCAAGCCGTGCTTCCCCAATTTATGCCAACAGAACTTTTCTATGTGTAAGAATGATTGAAAGAGTGAGAATCCTGTACCTCTTCATCATTGTCTTTAGCCCACTGTATTTTTTCCAAGATGTCACTGAGGTCTGCTTTGATGGGAATGTAGTGAACCCAGGGCTGGAGCTGGCTATAGAAGTGCTCGTAATATGTAGAGTCCTGCTTCAACACCACACTGTCTCCAGCCAGAAGGTAGGGCATACGATACGCAGCCACTGTTCCATCTATATTTATCTGATATTTATACTGAAAAAAACACCAAAATGCTGTTATGCATTACACATCCATCCACAAACCTTTCCATAAAATCAAGCCACTCATGCTTTTATTCAGTCTGTCCACGTACTCATTCATCCCTCTATCTATACAACAGTATGCAACCAACACATGCAGATCCATCCATACGTGTAACATCAATCCACTGTCATTCAATCACTTCCGCACTCACCTTAAAGAAGTCAAAGAAGGAAACGTGTTTGACGAGTGGCCCATAAAGGCTTTCATCATGCTTAAAGAAGAAGAAGTTGGTGAAAGCAGCGTCCAGCAATGTAGGGTTCGCTCGTGCCAATTTCACCAGTTCTAGACGCTCTCTCCTGCTGTCACGGCCCCTCCAGAAAGCTGTACTATTCTTCTCATTCCATGCAGGGCCCGTGTTTGCCTGTACTGACATCATGTCCAAACTTACTCTGGAAGAATACAAACAGAGAATCAGCAAGACTTATGTGTAGGTTATCATGTTCCTACATGAACTCCATACCTTCCCATGGTCTCCAGTATAGACTCGGTGAGGTCATAGGTTGGCATGACGATATCTCGAGTATCACTGGACCCACACCAAGAAAAGATGGGATGGAGTTTCTCAGTGGTTCGTCTTTTCTCCAGGGGCCAGTCACCCAAGTTTACAAAGAACTCAAGATCTGGAAGCCTAACCTAACGACATGGAAATCCAGGGTTAGCATCATAGTCACTGATTAAATCCTGATCATCTGCTAAGCGTTGGGCGACTCAGTCTTTTTGCAAATATTTTATTCAACAATATATGGTGCTACAAGGTAATTACTGGAGCTTAAATCCATCTTCTTGTGGCTTTTTATGATCTGATAAAAAGTAATTAGAGTGTGCTGCTGCCCTCTACAGTCCAAAAGTTTTTTAGCAAAGAAAATACAATACATAATCAAATGTACACTGGCAATAAAACACACTGTTTCTCTGTCTCATGTGTATCGACTAATGTGGTAACTAGGACATACTTTCCGTGTGAGAGAGAGGAGAAAGGCGTCCATGAAGATCCTAAAGCCAACGTGCTCGCCGTGTGTTTTGATATACACCTAAATACATGGACAAACTCATCAGAATGGCACACAGTGAAGATAATAAAATGATGTCAGAATAATTGTTTCACTTTTTACCATTTTTTTATCTGTGGCTTAAAAAACAAACAAGATTTATTCATGCTAAAATGCATATAATATGCAGGCAAGTATGTGTACTCGTAATACCTGCATGAGTTGGAAGTGTTAAAGTGGTGGTGTGATAGGCTGTAGATTTGGATGAATGGTTAATTACTTTGAAGTTTTGTGTCAGTAGTGATAAACAGGGAAAACAGAATTTAAAAAAGCTTTTAAAAGGTAAGCAAGGATCCCATTATCCTCCTTTTGTCTATGAAAGTGCTTCTCTACTCTGGTCCTAGAGGACTCCTGCCCTGCACATATTACTGTTTTATCAGCTTCTGGCACACCTACTTTACCAATCAGCTATTTTTTTTTTTATTGAATTCGGAAATGAACGATAAACAGGGGCTCCTATAGGATCAGGGTTGGTGTTATCACCATCTAGTGACCAAAAGAGGATCAGCAACTCCACACAAATTAAGTAAAGTACCTGGTTATTTTTGATAGTGTAGTGACAGAGGCTCTGTCTCTGGCCAAAACGCTGAGGGATTTCATGGGCATTGCGTTCCAGGTCCACTTTAGGAAAGACTGACAGATCATGCTGGATCTGAGAAAATGAAGAGGGACAGTGCATGTGTTTCTCCCACAATGCACCACTGGGCTCTGGACAGTTACATGATTCATGGTACACCGGACCTAGCCAGGGAGAAAGACGGTGAAGGTATATAGTTGATTTAGAATCTGCTGCGGTTAGAAACTGGAAACAAAAGTTTAATTAAAATAAATCTATATTTTAATGAATAATAAATAATAAAGCAGTTTCTTGGGTTAATTGATTTCTGAACGATTAAAACACTAAAAAGCTTAGATCATGATTATTTTTTTCTTATTTCTAGTATCCTTCAATTTGACTCTGTATGATGTTGCAGTATTACATGTCCTTAAGAAGATCCTGGGATATAATGCACATCATTTTTTTTTAAATACACATTTTACCTTTGAGGATGTATGGAGACTTGGCCACATCTTTATTCTTCAGGAGGATCTGAATGCTGAGGTCGGTGTAGCTGGCGTACATGCGGTAGCGCACCAGAAAGGATCCATCCTGACGGTCTAAAACCTGCACCCAGATTCTGGAGAAAGGTTCTGATAGGGATGTGATCTTCACTTCAAACGTATTGGCTCCAGGTGAGGTAGTAAAACTGTAGACCAGGCATAAATGAAAGAGATGCATAGAAATGTTTGTTATAGAAATGTTTGTTTTTTGTATTAGAATTTTTTTCTTATAGACCTAAATACAGTACTATGCAATAGATTGTTGTATTGTTGCAGTGTTGTAGAAACTATAAACTGCAATAAAAATTAAAGTAACAGGGGTTCAAATATAATGTGTGAATTGGCACCAAATAAAATGTGTAAAATCGTATCATAATATGTACCGTGCATCATACTATAAAGCACGATGTGTGTGTCAGCTGAGGTCAAATTGTATTTTTTAAAAGTCCTATAACACACCAGTCATCAGTAGTACACTACAAGGATTCCCACAAGTCTTTATGCATACGGAAAAAATAACCCTTTTTTTTAAGCAAAATGTAACCTTAAGTCCATCATATCATTGCAACAGCATCCCAAATCAAGCTATGAGAAGAATTTTAATACATTCTTCTTTTCTCAGAGGCATTCTTAAAACCTATTTAAAAAACAAACAAACCTATGTACAGAATATAAAAAGCAAAAAGCGTGTCTATTCACTGCTGTGGTCTGGGGTCGATTCACTTAACCCAGTGATTTGGGGTTACTACATACACACTATGGGCAAATGTGGCCCATATCTGATTTAATGACTGTAGCATGTTCTCAATATGACCTAATATCTGTATTCTATATTTGTCTGAACAAAACCCTGCTCCTAAACTGACGCAAGAGACAATGTTTCACGTCATGCTTGCTGTAAGAGGGGATTATGTCTCCTTTTGGTTCACAAACGTAGTTTCTTAAAACTTTCAGCTTCACTTTGGTACCTGGGTGTTTTCTACGACCGTGTACGGCAATTTCTTTTCAAACACAGAGCGATTGAGATACATGCTTTCTAATTTTGCTTCTACAGCAATATCAGCCCGAATCCTTATTATGAGGTAAGGTCTCACTATCCCGCCACTGATCCTCATTCACCGTCACACTGCAAAAAATTAGACCTGTATCGGATTAAGGACCATACATGGAATTGACATTCGAGGGGGACTAATTAAAAAAAAAAAAAAAGGTTCTGTTACACATATGAAAAAAAAAAATCAGATTTGGCCAACTTTTGCCTGCAGTGCTTGTCCCAAGTGTGGACGAACAAAGGACGGCTGGGTAAAGAGGGGCATCCATCATAACTCCATAAGTTTAATAATAAAAAGAAGAAAAAGAAACAAACTATCTAACACGTTTCTTTTGGGACATTGCATTACATTGTTGCATTTCCCAGTCTGGAATCCCCTACAGGTAGTAAAGCGTCTGAGAGGCAGCGCATGCGTAATACATTCTTTTCTTTGTGTTCTGATTCAGCAACACTGTTTTGGAGACTGAGCGTGTAAACGCATCACTGATATGATGTGGCAAAGAATATTATTCATATAATGTATATATTTTTCCAGCTGTGGTCTGTAAGCTAGTTAGTTAGTAGGATTTATTCATGGTCTATTTATTCAGCAGGGACCCGATGAGATTAACTGAACTTGTTGCTGTGAAGGAATAAAGTCCACAGTAATAGAAGTCCTGCTTACTTTTTCCCGGCCTTGTCCACGGACTGGATGAAGAAGTAGCGAGCAGGGAGAACGGCGTCTGCCTCCAGTCCCAGGCCCCAGACCAAACTTTTCGAGGCACTGGGGAACGCGCTGGACTCCACTGTCTCATGGAGCTGAGACAACACCATGTAGTACAGCAGAAATCCCCGGAAAGGTCTCCACGGCATGGTCAGCACTGATTTCCCCGAAGGCGCTCCTCTGGAATGAAATATGTCTGGGTTGTTTTTTTTTTTTTTTTTTTGAGTCAGGTAGCAGTCACCGCCACATCGCGTCCTCCAAATCCAAAAGTGCTGAAAAGTTTGGACTCACTAGTGCTTCACTACTAATGATGTGTATTTTCGCCAGACAGCCCCGGCAGTCCCTTTTGTGCACAGGAATGCTGTAAATTCCATACTACCCTACTCTCCTAAACAGCACGATACTACAGTATAACATCTTTCACTTAGTGCACAACGCTGAAACACTGGTTAGTAGGATAGTATGCGGTCTCTGGACGCGGCCCGCTACCTCTCCCCGACGCGCTGCATCTGATTGGTCGGCTTCACGGAATGTCTCAGGTGTGTTCACGCAGCGCACGCTTTACGCAGATCTGCGCAGAATTTGACATGTTCACCAAACACAGATTTCCCTAACTGATAGAACAGGTTGTCTCCCCAAAATCTTCCACACATAAGGAAATACAACCAATTTACTTTGCATTTCAGTTTACCAATTTACTTGGTATTTCAGGTTTACTAAGCATCTCGTTTTTTGTAAAGACACATGCACTTGGTGGAACATTGACATAGTGGTTAGCACTGATTCCCATGTTCGCGTCTTCTCCTTCTGGTGGGTTTCATCCAGGTACTCCGTTTTCTCCTCCACAATCCAGAGACATGCAGATTAGGTTAACTGGTGTTCCCAAGTTACCCATACTGTGTAAATGCATGTGTGAATGTTGTGGAGACATCCAACTATAGTCATAAAAAGGGAATAAACCCAATTGTAATCACCTTTGGTCTCCACTGTCACTAGATGGACTTCAGAGGTCCCTAGATGGATGGATGCTAAGCACTAAGATTGAATTTATGCTAGTGCATAGTTAGTTGCACGGTTGCGAAGTTCGAGTTTTCGAGGGTTCGAGTTTGATTCCTGCCTCAGGTTTGTGTGGGTGGAGTTTGCATGTTCTCCCTATATTTGGTGGGTTTCCTCCCACAGTCCCAAGACATGCAGATTAGGTTAACTAGTGGTTCCAAATTGCCTGTATAGTGTGAATGTTGACCAGAGGTCCTACCACAGTCTAAAATAGGGATAAATACAGTGGTAATAACCATTGGTCTCCACTGTTCCTAGTTGGAGTATAGCGGTTCCTAGATGGATGGATTAATGCTATGCACTTAGAATACATTTTTAAAATGATCTTCGTGCTGTTAGAATTGGCACACAAGGGAAAAAATAAATAAATAAAATGGACAGAATTTTGGGCCATGTGCATATACTGTATGTGGCCTGTTACATCCTACTGAGCTACACAATTGATCATTCTTATTTAAGACATGGTAGTCAAAATGCCTTTATTTGTCATATATACATTACAGCACTTTGAAATTCTTTAATGTGCATATGCCAGCTTTTAAGGAAGCTGAGGTCAGAATGCAGCATCAGTATGATACAGCAACCCTGGGTCACAAAGTCTTAAGGGACTTGCCCAATAGTGGTTGCTTGGCAGTGCTGAGGCTTAAACATTAATCTCTTGCTCAGTAACCCATTAACACTCGAGGCACAATTTGCAATGCTAAGTGATCAATTTCCAGTTTTGTATTCCTCCAGCATTGCCAACTCTTTTCATGGGAAAGCTAATAGTCAGTCGTCAGATGATGCTGGAGACTAAGATCAAAACATGAAGAAGGAATCTTTTCTAATGGTTGGCCGGGGAAACACATGGTAGTCTTCTTCTTCCCTGGTTGGTAGCTGTAGCCTTGATTTGGTGGGGTTTTACCATACAGCTTATTCCGTGTAGGGTTTCCATGCATGGGCCTGAAGCCTATCCCAGAGGGCTCAGGCCACAAGGTGGGAGACACCCTGGATGTGACACGCACACACCCAATCCCACACAATCTGGAAACACCAATCAGTCTACGATGCATTTTTGGTGGTGTGAGGCAACAGTGCTAACCACCACTGTGTCCCGCAGAATTTTATTACATTTAAAACTTATTTTTAAAAACATATATTGTCATGAATATAACGAAGCAGTGCTACTGAGTAATTGTGAAAAAGACACGAAATAAAATGGTTTTATATTGAATAGCTCAGATTTATTACTTGTAAATATAACCAAGAAAGAGAGATTTTGAAACAAAGAACAAAAACCTGCAATGGTGGGACTAGGATAATGGTGCATTTACTGATTATTAAAAACATTTGCATGTACTGTATAAGTACTATTCTGTCAGGCTTTACACACTCTTTTGGCCAGTACGTATAAACAGCATCTGTAAAATAAGAGCTATGTAAGTAATTAATATAGTTTCTAACAACAAAAAGTTGAGAGATTTACCCTAGGCTCTTTTTTATTTTTTTTTATGAAGTCACTAAGGGTGTAAGCTAATCTAGTGACAAATTGTCATACAGGGCTCTCAACCAATCAGACGCTCCCAATTATTCTTTAAATATTACTCTTTTACTTCACTTTTTTTTTTTTTTTACAGTTGAATTGAGGTCTAGATCAGTATGATGTGTGATTCTTTGATTATTACAAACATACAAGTAAACAAACAACATAGACAAATAATAACCCTGACAATCAATGACACAAATTTCCAATATTTAATTAGATTTTTAATTTAAACAAAACATTGTGTCAGAAACAAATCAATCTCATGTTGCCATGAGTACATCAATCAATGTTTATTTCATTTTGATTAGCATCACCATATGATTCATGATTTTTCTTTCAATTCCAGTAACCTCTATAATACTACTGTAATATTGATAAGAACAAAAAAAGTGGTAGTATCCATTTAAACAAGACGGATGGTGCCGCATCCTCTGTAGAGAAGTGCGGTTCAGAGTTTGGGGCAGAGGGAGGACGAGAGGACTAGAGAACTACATTCAGAATTTTCGACGCAGTACCATCTTTCAACAGGTAAAACATTTACAGAAGAAATCACATGAGTTCATAGTATGACATTTCTCCCAACTCTCTTCAGGTTCAACTGTACATTTTTAGTATAAAAGCTGAGAACATAGAAACATAACACCCTGTATTTTTATTTTTTTGCTGTTAAAAACAAACATGATAAGGATCAAGTACTCTGACAGTCGCAAATCTTTTTTAGATATATGCACTTTCTTTTAGCGTTGAAATGACAGACGGTCATAGCAGTGTTTTTTTTTTTTTTTTATAGAATGACATGGCTATTAACATGGGCATGTGTGTTTACTTGGTTAACACTGATGTATTATATTAAGTTTGGAGCAGCTCACTCCAACATTTAAAAACTTTTAAAGGGATAGTTAAATCTAACTGCTGGCTTTCATGCCCTTGATAAATTTCTCAGCCATGCTAGCTTTTATTTGTGTGTGTGTGTGTGTGTGTGGGTGATTTTTTTTTTTTTTTTTGACTAAATTGTCCTTGAATATATAATATTTCGATAACAGGTTTTGCTTTGTGTACAGCCTCAGCAGAGATGAAATACTTATCTGATTTTGACTTGGACATTGCATGTATGAATGCTTCGTCCATTTTATATACAGAGTGGAAGTGCAGGAGACATGAAGAGAGATGGGATTGGATTTTTGGAAAGCATAAATGATAAACAAAATGTCTTATACAAGCACAACAGGCCAAAGAGCGCATTAAACCAAATACATTTAATGTTTCATTTAAAATGAGATTCAGATTAATTTCGCTCATAAGTAGGCGAATACTTGTGTGAGCAAGATTGCCTTATTGTGCAAGGCTCTCTATGCTTCCCACAATACTTTCTTACATACATATTAAAGACACTGCTCAGAGAGCACAAATTTTCATGTAGTATCCCGATGGCTCAGTCTTTGCCACCTTTATACGTGCACATTCAAATCAGAAGAGACAAATACACAATCCTCTGCCCTCAAACTACTGACAGACATTCCTGTTCAAGCTTCATGGATTTGGCAACGGTATTCCCGTACAATATCATTAGACTGAGGTACATCTCTCTCTGACTCTCCAGAAAAGTCCAGGAAACAAACAAACAAACAAAACGACCTAACAGGTCGGCAGAAAATTCTAAGTTGAATCGCACCCAATTAAAGGAACAAACATTTGAAACTGTAGTGTACCGTAACAGACACAAGATGATCAGGAGAACTCTTCGAATGAGATTAATCTACAGGTAACAGCTTCGAATATCAACCACGGACAGAATAAGTTCATCGCTAGTTTACAGGAAAGATACTTCACCCATCTAGAATATGGCACATGTATTATTACATTGGCTTTATGAATAGCAACACACCCAAATAAGACCACACGGATACACTCATAGCACATATTGCCCAGTACAGCTTACTTCTCGCTTATACTGTACGTCTAAAACCACATCATACATTTCTAGGAGAGGGTGAAGTAACTCGATTTCGGTAGTAAAGCTGTTATTCAAGGGACGATCATGTGTTAGCAGCTACTTCATATACTGTACGATATATTGTCTTGAAAGTGCTGTGACGTGAAGTGATGTTACATGTGAGATAATGTTTGGAGGATGTTAGTGAGCGTAGTTTGTGTGTTCTGCACTGTGGTACTGTAGTTTTCAAATAGTTTTTCATGTCTGTAATCAGAACACAACAGTGGAAAACATTGCTTGAATAACTGATGGTATGACAGAGCGGTGGAAATTTTTAAATAATACATTATTGTAAAAGAAATAGTATGGAGCAATTAAAAAAACAACAGAATTTTGGCCTTATAGCAACGCAAGTATACAGTTTTCCTTTTTTATTTATATTTTATCGCTATTTCAAAAAATATAAAGTTTTTGTCATAGGATTCTGGCATTGGCTTATATTATTAAATAAAAGTATGTTTTTCTTTTATTTCCCTTTGTTTTAAAGTAACATGCTGCTTTTGAATATGGCAGTTTTATGTTTTTATAGATCATCCATTTTTGATTCATGCAGTCTTGTTGTTTTTTTTTTTTGTTTTTTTTTAAATAATAACTTCTTCCTTCTGTAAGAAGACCCCACACCCCTGTACATGAATGAAGGATGGTCTAATCCATAACGTATGAGGGAAGGAACCACCCCGAGTTATTAACGCTAATGGTACCTGTCCATCAGTTATTGTCTTCAGTCTGTCAAACCAGTCTGAGTAAGAAGTATAGTCCTGTATACACAGCCCCAGAGAGAAGGAACAGCCCTAAGCACCTCTTAAGCTCTCTTTGAAAAAATTGAAGGTCCATGTTCCAGAGGAGTGCCCTCTTGTGGTTGGCGAGCATCCAGGCTGACTCGTTTTAAAACTGATACCACTTCTTATCTTTGCATTTCAGCATAAGCTGTGGACGACAAAGAAAACCAGCATACATGCATTAGTATGATGTTACAGTTAGACCATTGGTGCTTAAAAAACACTCATTCTCACTCGTCATCTATACCGCTCACCCTGTACAGGGTTGTGGATGGCCAGGAGCACAGGGAGGGATACACCCTCAACCCGGGAGGTGTGAGGCCACAGTGCTAACCAATATACCATGCATAATATTTGACATTATATGATATATATCTACTCAATTTGGTCTTGATACTTCTTTAGCACAGAAGTAAATGTATCGTTTCATAATACCCAAGATATTTAGCCAAATTACCTAAGATGCTACAGTGATTTTAATGTAGTGTAATACTTGCTTGTGGGTGCTTTCGGGGCTTTAAGAATGAAGAAGTCAAAAGATTAATCAAATAAAACCCTCAAACACGGACGAGCTCTTCTTAACGCCTTTATTCTCCTTCTTCACTCCCGCCACACCGTTCTTCCCCCTTACTTAATAAAAGTCCTCAAACCAAATATCCAACAACACAAAATGGATACGGCTGAACTAACAGTGAATATTCAAATATAACATCAGTACTTATTTTTCCAACATAATCTCTGTAGTTATACAACTCTATTAAACTTAATTTAAACTCTTACAGTAGCATTGAAAATAGTGATTCAGTTAATTCATTAAGTCTAAATGAGTTGAACAGGAATAACAGACCTCTCAGGGTCGTGATCTGAGGTTATAATTGAGCTGACTTAAATTCGTAAGTGCCACCCTGTTCTGCCCCTCCTTAATGGGACTGGTTATGATCTCGGTCTGGACCCTGAATGGCGTCTGAAACTTGTTTGCTGTAATAAGTGATTGTCATATCATATTGTAATATCACATCAATGAATCAATCAGTCCCTCCCCTTTCTGTATTACCTCATGAGCGTGTTTGGAGAACGTCTCAGCGCTGGCCATCATGTGAGCTGTCCTCTCCTCCAGCTCTCCTAGTCTCTGTCCTCTCTCATCCAGGGCAATCCGAGCACGGGCAAGATCACCCACTGCCCCGCCAGCTGCTATCCGTACAGCCTCCACGCTGCCCTGACCGGGTATATGCTGGGCCAGACTTCGAGAAGCCTTCCCCGCTGCTGCCTCACCGACTATACACAAGTACAATACGATACTCTTTGCAAGGTAGTCATACATAAGTAAATTCACACATACTTGTACACACATGATTATAAGGTGCACTTACAGAGCTCTTCTCGGTCAAAGGTCTGTGCGTTGCCCCCGAAAAATCCCTTCAGGAAGCCTCGGTTCTGCGCTTCTGGGGTCTCGGTGGGTGTGAAAAGCTCACCAAGCATCTCCTGCAGCCAATCAGTGGGGTCAGTCATTAAGCTGTCAGTGTGCCCATGCATATTTATGCGAGTAAAGGATGTGTGTGTATAAACAGTATGTGGTTTATTACTACGTGAATAAAAGCCCTATAAAATCGGAAGGCAAAACGTGATTTGCAACACCAGCTTTTCGGACACAATTTGAGGCTTCACTTGAACTAAATCATGTTTCAGACAGGAACTCTTCATATTTTCATTTATTCCATCATTAGACTGAAGGAGGGGGCGGGAGACAGCTTGCAAGGTGCACCAGGGCTCAGCTCAGCAGAGCTCAAAGCATCTCTGACAAGCATGACATTTCACTTCAATAGGCACTGTCACCACCCTCTCCACACACACTTTAAAACCGTGCACACAAATGCACGCTCACACATCCAGTCACGCACCCAGCACAGGCTCATGCACACACACACACACACACACACACACACACACCTGCAAATTATCAGACATCTCCTGACTGTAGGTGATGCGTTGTATTTCTGTTGGAGAGCTCAGGTAGAGGGCCTGACCGCCGTTGGTGAAGCAGAATGTTCTAGCAATGCGCATGTCTGTTAGCGGCAGGTAGTGGACATCCAACAGCGGCCGTAAACTTGGCAGGCTGCAACATAATTACAGAAACAAAAGGATGTTAATTCAAGCGTTTGCAATATTGAAAACGGATTTTTTTTTTGTCTCTTTGTCTCGATAAGAAAAAAGAAAGCCTTTCAGTTATTACATACAGCGACCATAGTCTGTTCTTTGTTCAATAAGTAGCACTGAGAGGGATCACTGCGTGGCAGTACCAGTTTATCGATTGCATCCAGGGATAACACCAGGATTAAAAGTGTCTGCGCATTATTTTCAGAATTAGGACTAGGATTAGGGAAATCAATGCTTCTAAGGATTAAGGATTTCGAAGTTGGAGCGAGGCCAATGTTGAAGTTATAATCAGCAATACCATTTCTTGCCAAAATAGGAGTGGAAGCAGTTAAACTTACAACTTACAAAAAAATTACATATAAATGTGAATTTAGAAAATTTATGTGATCGAGACTAGAGAAATAATACAATAATCAATAAAACACAGTGTTAAAACCTACAGTAATGTCATAATCTTTATTTGCCAAACATGGAGTAACCAAGGAGTAGAACCTGAGGATCATGACATGTCCGTTGGCACAGAAGCAGGCCAGGCACACGCTGTTAGAGACGGCCACTATGTCAGCACGCAGCACGAACGATGACTCTGTGATGTTGTGCACGTAGAGGCAGGCCTGTGAGGGCATGAGGAAGACCTTGGCTTGGCGTTCAGAGCACACCACAGCTAGGTGGCCCTCGCCGCTGGCTTCCTGCGAGGAACAGGGTGAAAAGTTGACCAGTTTTCTCCTGCGGGGCCGATCAGGGTCCTCGGCGCCATGCGGATCTCTCCACACCTCGTGTGCACTGTGGATCAAAGCGCCAGTGCAGTCCAGAAAACTGAAACGCAGGACTGAACCTTTAAGCATTAAGACTGTGCCTGGGGAGGAGAGGTGAAAAGAGAGAATTAGAATAAAATAACAACTTTCAAAATCATTAATTTTAAAAACTATATCAGTTGCTCAGGGGAAATAGGTGTAGCCCCTAAGGCTAAGACTATTTAAAGAAAGTACATCCATAACGCATGGCCCAAAATATCTTCATTTAGGGCAGGTTATATATGAGCAAATTCTGCCCATATACAGTATACAGTAGAAATCGGTTTAACATGTTACTGTCATATCACTGGCAAATGGAATTTGTGCTCACTGGTGGGTGCAACCGTGACAGGTTCCTCCAGCCTCTCCTGTTCATCAGTGGCAATGGACAAGGGCAGCACCAGAACAAGTCCCAAGCTGGTGCCCACCCATAGGCATGGAGTGGGCAGGGCATCTGACTTGCGGCCGTACGACTCCGCAAACTGCAGCGTGGTCACGGCCTCTTTGGTGTCTCGGTCTATACTTGAGACGCTGGAACTCCGTGATCGGCTAAACGAATTTTCCCGACTCTCTGAACAAAAAGGAGCAGGAAGTAAAGGAGAGTGCGAGAAAGGAAAGAAGGAAGGAAAGAAAGAAAGACAGGAGAGGGAGAGCAAAATGAGAGGGAACATAGAAAGAAAGTGAGAAGAGAAATGGCAAAAGATAAAAGAGAGAGAGAGAGAGAGAGAGAGTACACTTTAAGATCTGGGAGAGAATAAAGGAGCTGCGAAATAGAAAGATAAAGTTAATATAAACATTATACAGTTCACTCTAAAATGTATAAACTTTATAAACTTTTCAAATACATTTCATCGTCATCATTTCAACATCATCATTTATGTAACTGACAAATACGTGACTACAAACAGGCAAACAGGACAACATGACAGTGGAAACATACTGTAAGATCGAATTTGATTGATTTTTCATTTTCCAAACGCACCTCACACACAGGTACACAAACACACAAGAGTGTGAAGTATGTGAAGTTGTAAATCAGCAGTTCTATCTCATTTACTGCAAAGGTCAAATATTTAAATGTACCAAGAATCCCCCCCAAAAAAGAAAGCAAGGCCCATATATAAAAATTTTTTTGATAACACTGGAAAAATAGAACACTGGTAGAAATTGATCAACATTTCATGTTGTGAGATCAGTATTGCTATCTGAGCTTGAATTCAGTGCATTCAGAAGCATCACAATAAATTCAGACATGCCGATCGTCCTACTCATCTTCTTCTAAGAAAAGACTGACCCTGGGTTCGTCTTTTTGGCGAACGTTTCTACATGTAGTGAAATGGCAATGTCTGTTTCAAAGCCAGCACCTAGAGACATACTGTATGTGACACATGTGGATATGACACTGCTGCGGGACAGAAACGGGAGAAAGACAACGTGGTTAACCCCAAACCTGGAGACAAAAAAGATAAAGCTTGAACGAATGAGAGCATTATTGTGATGCAATACGATGAGGGACAGGACTGGACGGAGCGTGACAAGACGGGACAGGAGCCGGGGGGTTACACGTGATCCCCGGACGTCCACTCCTTACCTCTCTCGGTCCAGGAGTAGGTGGTGGCGTGGTGCTCATCGTGTGAGTACATACTGACACCATGCAGTTGCTGCAGCATGGCCCGTCTGGACGGGTAACCTAACCATTGTACACACACAGACGACGCACAGACGCACAGCGCGCCATATTTATGGCACAACCGAACATAGTGAAACATGACAGACCGGAATTAGACACACACGACATACATAGGAGAATGACACATAAACACAAAATGATGAATAAAGACATCCGACACATACACATATATATATGTATTTAAACACATACACACACACACACACACACACACAAATACAGACAAACTTACACAAACCCAAACAGTGTTTGGACAGATAGACGGAGAAGGAAAGAAAAGAGACACAACTGTTCAAGAGAATCAAAAAAAGCAAGCAAATTGTTTTTCAAAAAGAACACCATTCAGAATCCTTGACTCAAAGAAAGCCACAATGAGGGGAAGCTTCTTTTTCTCTTTAGAGCTTTTAGATCCCTGGTAAAAGCTCACTGTCAACAGCTCTAATCTCAGAGCTCACACTGCTGTCTGTGGCCGGTTTTGTGTTCCGCGTGCAGTGTTGAGTTACTCGGCCTGGCCGATATTGTTATCCGAGCGGCCCACGGCTCTCCCGTACTGCCTACGTGCTGAGAATTCAGAGATCTCCTTCTTTCCTTCCCATGCACACTGAGAAAATGTGTAGGTTCTGTTAGGATGTCACGCACCGACTTCCCGACATACTGTACTGTAGATGCGCAGCCTGCTCAAAGGCTAAACGCTTGTTTTGTAAACCGGGTGAGAGCAGAGCAACGCGAAGCACGCACGAGTGAAACTGAGGACACGCGTCAGGACCTAGCGAACCAACACAACCGCTGACCTTTAGCACGCCTTTCAAAACACATGTTCTGAAAACAAGCTTTGACGCATTACTGCTGCCGATAACGTGTGAACAGATTAGACACATCAGATCAGCAGATCAGCAGATGTGTTCTGTTATGGTGATGTATAACATAAATACTCTTTCTCTGTCAGGATCTGAGTGACCGCTTGAATTTCACAATACGACCGGAGTTCGTTTATAGAGTCTTCTCTCGAAGCTTTGTGCCTTGTTACTGATGCGGTTTCATGCCCTGAGGGAGTCCAAGCATTGTGATGTCAAGCTTTTGCTCGGCTTTTATAAGCCAGTTCTTCTCATGACAGGTTTGTTAATAAGATTACGATTACGTTGCTTGAATCTGCTGTTTTAAATAACGAGTCTGGACGGAGTGGTACCGCCGACTGACTGAGCATTGTTACTGGAGACTGTATGTCTGAGTGAGTGTGCGTGTGTGTCCATTGCTTTCCATTTCTGCTTGTGCCAGCATCTGTACACAATTCCTGCATCCACATGGCTTTGACTAAAGCCACTGTATATACGTCAGTGTGTGCATACTGCACCATGCTCCATCCCTGCTTGATATTTATCAGAAATCGAGCACCCCTCTCCTGCTGTCCTCACCTGCTGTAGCGTGTCTCATTAGCTACAGCTTTTCTCGTTGCTAATTGACCTTTAAATATCTCAGCGACCCAGCTGTGCAGCAATAGGGACGTGAGCACAGCACAGAGCCCGCGGAAGCAAGGGATAGTCCCTAAATGGACAATTTCTGACATGAGGACAAGGAAACACCGGACTATTCCTGTTCAGACACAAAACAAACAAACAAAAAAAAAACAGCTGAAGGCCATTATAAAACTTTGACAGTCTGAAAGTTTAAGGAAAAATCAGTTCAATGGGAAAAAATGTGTACAATACAAATCTAGCTAAAAAGAAAGCGAAGAACTGAAAAGCTCTTTCGTCTAGTCTGTAAAGTAAAAAAGTCGATCCTGAACAATCCTTTAATGTCCTCTCAGTCTGTCTGGAAATCGCTTCTAATAATAAAAGCCCTCTGCCGTATAGACACGTGAAGGATGGTGGCGTTATCGTCAATCAAAAGAACCAAGGGTGACGCTGTATGCTGCTGAGTGCTCTGTCCTGTGGTGTGTCCTTCATGTAAACAGGATTAAGAATAGAGACAGTGTGTGTGTGTGTGTAAGTGGAAGAGAGTGAGACTGACAGAAACAGAGAGAGAGAGAGAGAGAGAGAGAGAGCAACTATTGCTGATATAAGAACAGAGAGGAGTGGTACTGTAATGTCATCGAAAAAAAAAAAACAGGGTTGTAGTTTCAGAACCTTATCGTGCTGCTCGGATAACTGATGTGCATGTGCATGTGCACAATAAGTGGGGAAAGTTGACACAAAATGAAAAATACAAAAAATAACACAAATAAATGGCTCCTGTATATACGTACAAGCACATAAAGGCAGATTATTAGGTAATTCCTTCCCAAAACACACATGAGCTGCACCGTATGCTATGTACATTACAGTATACAGTGAAGTCAGTTGTGTCTTACTTAATAATAATTCAGCAAACAGCACCTTCCCCTGAGCTGTGAGACTCCATTCTCACTGTATAACAACTTATATAAAAGTAATTAGTAGGCTCATGAGGACGTCCTTTCACCAGTCTATCGAAAGTATTTTTAGACCTTCATAATGTTTGTGTTCGGAGTGTTATTATCCTTTTACCTGAATTAGATTTGCACCACTGGAAATTCTTGTAATCTCAAAAATCATCACAGTTTGGTAAGGCTCTGTGCGGTTCGGAAAAAATCCGATCCATCACAACAAACTTCAAACATGCTTGAAATTTTTAAATATATCAACTGGGTAAAAAAAAAAAAAAAAAAAAAAAACATCATAGCATTGTGTAAGTTATTTGTAGGTGGATCATAGCGTTTTATTAGGTCTCAGTAGGTGTTTGTCCCTCTTGGTAATGGATTTTAGAGTCCAAAAATATGTACTGTAGAAATCCTCCCATTTAACTATGAACCTTCCTAAACTGTCATGATTAGACAAGAACTGCAACTGATCTGCTACAAACATCATGTGTGCCCACGTGATCACCAGCCATATTGGATGATGGAGCAATTCCCAAGCAGTGCATCGCTATGTACAGTATGTTGGCTAGGTGGCTGCATTTCAAATTAATTACCACATAGTGCACTACTGTAGGTAGTGCGGTACTGTAGAATGAGGTATTTCCACCAACAATATATTGGACGTAATATGGGAAGGATGAAGCGATTTGAGGGTCAGCCCTGGAGTGTTCGGTAAGTGCTTATTTTCCCTAGATAGACGACATGAATATTATCACCATGTGGATTTAAAAGTTAATAAGAAAGATGTTCATAAGAAGGTTTCCAAAACAGGGAGATCCACGTGGTTGTTAACAGGTGAGCTGACCGGATATTATATGGTCCATGACCAAAAAATGTAGCACGTCTTGACACATCTTATAGGGTCGGAGAGAAATATTAGCAGTTGTTGACAATACTGAGCAAATCATCATTTGTAGGTAGTTCATATTTAAATAGTTTGTGTCCGTTTGGAATGAGGTTGGAACGGTTAGTAGCCGAGGCAAAAGCACATCATAATGTGATTTGTGAGTACTTAAAAAAAAACATTGTGAGAATTAAAAAAAAATTGTAGGTAATGCATAGCCAGTTCATAACCAATATTATTGCATGTGCTGTCACAGAGTCAAGCAACCAAGAATAAAATATTTAGACAATTTGACCTACAGTTTGGAATTGTGGGAAAGCCACCTCGGGAATTAATTTCATCCTCAGTCATTTTGCGAAATAGTGTAAATATTCACAATGCCAACACAAGTAGCAAAGCTGACAGTATAGAGCTTAAACAGTTTTTTTCTCACCACGTCATAATGATGAGAAATTACTGCATTAATTTAATATTGTTTTTAATATTGTTTTTTGCGTATTTGTAGTATTCGTTACGCATGGATATAGCATTTATTTTCTGTAAACTGTAATGAATGGAACATATCTTTTAAAATATAGATCTTTTAAAGATATATTTTAACTACAGATCAGGAAATAGACACCGAAGTCACAGCGTGCAGAGCAATTGTGTGAATGTTTTTCATTACAGCCATTATAGCTGGCACTGTTAATGATCTCAGCAGGGTTCCCACTTTTGTGCGTCAGCGTTGCACATTTGCTTTTCATGAAATGATTGAAGTGCCATTCGAAATGCATGCAATTTATTACAATTAAGTCGGGATATTTTAAAATTTGCTGTCACTTAAAGCAGGCCTCCTCACATTCCTTGTGAACAGTGAATCTTTAAGTTCCAACCAGTAAATGCTGTCTTAATGCTAATAACCTTCATTGGCAGATTGTGTGAAACTGGATGAAGACTATACTTCTTACAAGGGTGTGCCTTTGACTACAGAATAAACAAAAATATTGCACATTTGATCTAAATCCTTATGATGGAAGCTTCAGCAGAGAATAGACCCGACACAGCAGATTCACAATGATACTGATCTTTTGGATCATATCAGTAATTGGGTTCAATCTTATGTTTGAATCATCAGTATAGTCTCAAACATAAGAGGGATGGAAGAATCCCCCAAAGCTCACAAAGCTGATTCATTTTTGTGATTTGCTCTGGTACGGTTTGTGCATTTCTTTTTCTTTCTTTCTTGTTTTTTTATTTTATTTCAATCCTGTGCAGCGAATTTGATCAGCTGTATATGTTTAAAGAATGTGCCTATTCAGCTTGTAGCACAAACCAGTAAAGAATCAAAGTCACAAAAACTCATTACCAAAGGTTTATGTTTTTGCCGTGAAAAATAAGGAAATTGGTGCTTAAAAAGGCACTGTGTTTCCCTCATTATAGACCAATCAGACACTCAACAGGTCCATTTGAAGTCACCAATTTCACCTCAAGGAGAGAGTTTATAAAAAGAAAGCAATCAAATAAATCAGTTAGAGAATATGGCTACCAGGCACCTACCCTCTTTCTAGCTCCTATCCCCTGATGAGTGGTTAACATGCAAGGAAAGGAGGGTAAGGAGAGAAGGGGGAGGGAAAAATAAGGAGGGGGGGTAATATAGGGTAACATGGAGACCAAGCACACACCTTCGGTGAGGGAGGACACAGGCAAAGAGACCTCCATGCATGCGGCTGACTGGGCCTTGCGGAATGGCGGTCGTCCGGGCCCACGGCGGGTGAGACGAGGCCCCTCAGGGGCCCCTGGAGCACGGGGCCTCCCAGACACACATGGCTGAGAAGTTGGACTAGTGCAATGTCCATTCACATGATCTGAAACAACGGGCAAAGCATTAGCACAAGTGCAACCGCGAGCTAGGGTAAGTCCGAAATGAAGAACAGAGGAGGAGAAGAAAGAGAGAGAGAGAGAGAAAGAGAGAGAGAGAAAGGTGTAAGAGAGCAGGAAACAGAAAAAAGCTGGATAAGTTAAATGAGAAAGAAACGGAGAGTAAAACATCAAAGAGAAATGTAATGTAATTGCAGGATTGTTAGTTCTAGCTTATAGAAAGAAAACAATGCAAAAGAGAAAAGCAGAGGACAAAGCAAAGGAGGAGACTAAACTGAAAATGGTAGAGTTTTCATTCGCAAGAAACTGCCATTGCAAAGGGAATTTCTCATCCTCTCTCAGTGTCTCTCCTTTAAAATATGTAAAGGAGAGATCAAAATAAAATGGCTTTGTGTAGAGATTTGGGTATGGTTTAGAAAAACGCACAACACCAGATAGTCTGCTTTCAATTTAGAACTCAGAAGGAATCAAAATTCACTACAAATTCTCCAAAGATCCACACTGAGAGTACAAATAATTACATAATATATGATTATGGTACCGTAGTGTGCGGAAAAATGTAAAATAAAAAAATTTAATGTTTTTTTTTTTTTTTACTCCTATATAAACCTATATGTCATGTCATTAATATTACAAGCGTCTTATGTGTTGAGAATTAATTGAAGAGCCATATAATACTAAGGGCATGACACTGGAATAAATGCAAGATTGCAAAGATTTTTTTTTTTTTTTGTGTTCTGCTTAAAATCTGTTTGTTTGCCGAGGATGAGGAAAAGCCCAAGGGAAGCCTAAGCTGCTGCTGTCTCCATATCTCTTTCCCCTGGCCTGCATCATAAACCTATACACTGGACATTCTTGCTCCAATAAAATTCAGCATTTAGGAAGTCGACATAAGAAATTAAGTATTGTTACAATGCACTCCAGGGGAAACTTGTGTATGATAGAGGACTGTGGGTGTGAGGACATCTCCCAAACCTACAGTTGATATACACCTATCGGTTTACTCGCATCATCATATAAACACACGCACACACACACACACACACACACACAACCACGCAAGTCAGGGATTCCATTCAAGACAAACATTTTTTTATATTGCTAGGGCTCACAGCTTCTTTTCAACCCTACATTCAGTAAATATAACCTGCAACAGTCTCAAAAACCTGGACTGCAAATTAGCTCCTTGGTCCATTCAAACCAATAGTAAGTTTTAACTTTATTGTCGAACAAAAGTCTTTATCCTCTCAATCAATTTTTCTTAACGTACAAATCATACCTCCTGAAAGAAGGTGGTTATTACATCGTTACAACTAGCGCAGCAGGTAAAAAGCATTTGTAAAGAAGGAAAATGCTCAGTCCTCAACTGAAGCATGCGAGAACGACCACACAGGAGAAAAAAGAGAAGTAGCATAAAGTGGAATTCAAAAAAAGTTAGTGAGAGACAGATTTTGTAGATTTGAAAAGATAAAGGAATGAACTAATCACAATGAAGCAACACCAGAGAATGGTCCAAGTCAGTGCATGGCTGTTCAGAGCTAGAAGATGGTCCAATCACAATGGAGCAGGCTTTCTATACTTAAAGAATGATTCAATAGGGATAAAGTGTAGTTATGCCGAGGTATAAAATGGTCCGACTTGGATGGAGCAAGGCCGTTTAGGGATAAGGAATGAACCAACCGTGATAGAGTCAAAGCAACATTTTCAGTGACACTTTTCCAAGTAAAGAATGATTATGAGGTACAAACTACCTTTGTAAACACTTGCAAAATGTACACAGAGTAAACATCCAAAAAACTGAAAGAAAGATGAGTTTAGAGACCGCACACAGAAAGAAAGTGAGTACGCTGGTGTCTGCCATTCATCAGTCTTGCCCAATGAGAGAAAGTGAGTTACATATGGAATTTACAAAAGAACAAAGCAACGAGCACAAAAGAACAAAAGTCCCTCAGCATGATCTTGGTAACAGTATGAGGAGAAAGGTAGATGAGTCAAAAAGAAGAGCAAAAGTTCAAAGGAAAACTGCTCGCTTTCGGCCTACCGTACCAAGATCACTCTTAAGATCAGTGGGTAGACTTAACTTTCTGCCTGGTCCCTTTACTGAAACAAAAAGAAACAGGAAAGAAGGAGGTAATTAATCCATGAAACAAAAAGCAAAATGGTGTTTCAAACTAAACGAAAAAATTAAACATAATGAAACAAAACGGGGAAAAGTAAGGAATAAGGTAAATGAAAGTCAAATATCTATAAAGGAATCAACATTCATACATGCAGTGGTGCATTCTTGACCATGCTACCCCATGCGTAATCACATTTAAACACCAGAAAACAGAGATTCCACTCTACTCCACTGGTTGGAACATACAGGTACTCACATATATGTATAACCTTATTCTAAAAACCTTATTTCGCAAAAAATGGAAATGCATTGAAAAGTTCTGTGCTCCTTGCTCTTGAATGTAAATTCAGGATTCAGTGTGATTCAACCACAAAACAACAACCCAAAAAAAGAAAACCATATTTAACATACACACGCATTCACCCTAACAGAGTTTTTTCATGGGAAAAAAAATAAATTATATAAAGAAGAAATAACTCGGAAGGCAACATTTTGCAAGCATTTTGCAGCAAAGGTTAGGAAACATGTTACTGGGTGTGTGATATATTTTGGTTGATAATGCTGAAAAGAGACACCATGGAGAACAACAAGTCATTGGAACAAGTGTTTTTAAATGAAGTCTTTGTATATCAGCGTGGCTGCTTCCAGAGCTGGAACGATTTCTTCAGCTCGTATTTGAGAGGTGAACAACTACTGCATATAATCACATAATCACATTTTATAACAATAATAACAACTGCTGGATCTAAATATTTTACACAATACAACAATATAATATTGTATTGACTATTGCTAAGCGATACCCCTCACAGTTTACTATGTCCAACATGTTTTCAAGTCCAGCATGTCAACTATGAGGTATTTAATAAGAATATTAGAAAATTAGTGTACAGGTTTAAAAAAAAAAAAATTTTTTAACCACAAGATAAAAGCCAGTTCCTGTATGTAGAAACTAGCACTGTTCTGGGAAGTGAACAAACGGTTTTGAACTCAATCAGTCTCAATCAGTCAACAGGTGGAAACCACAACAAAGTGCACTTCATGATAACTAAAATGAATTTCCTCTTGTACAATTTTACTTTTGACCTTATAGTTCACAGTTATAGATGTATTTATGATTACACTTCTCAGTATCACCCAAATGGGGATGGATTCCCATTGGAGTCTGGTTCTTCTCAAGGTTCCACATCATTGCCACCGTCGCCTGGCTCACCATGGCTCATTAGAGCTAAACCGCTATTAATTTATATATATTTAACTTCTATACGAAATAAAATTCAATCATATGTGTTTTATGAATGCTATTTAGTCTGAATGCCTCGCTGCTTAAAAATTTCCAGTGGCAGTGATTATGAGATTAGTGATTAGTAAAACACAGTACGGCGCAAAGATTTTGAGCCAACCCTCATTTCTTCATATTTTGCTCCCCGAGAGCCAGACTTTCTTGTGATTTTTAATGCAGCTTGAAGAATAATTCTCCAGGCTTCTTGAAGGCCGTTTTGGCGCTCAATTTTTTTGGCAATTTTTGGTTTTATTTTCAGTCCAGTCCTTGTATCTGACCAGTTTCAGAGGAATATTTTTTGTTAAACTACACAGTGACCAGGGAATCATTCAACTTAAGGCATGAACCAGTGATTAGTATACTGCTGAAGCCAGATGTTGAGGGGTAGGAACAGACGAGAGGGGAAAAGAACCTACTGAGGTTCTTACATAAACAGGCAATTTTTTTAATTGTATCTTTAGCCCTGCCGTTGGTGGGGTGCCATACCCCATACTACCCAGCTACTGTCAGTCCCAAGCCTGGACAAAATGGGAGGGTTGGATCAGGAAGGGCATCTCGCGTAAAACCTGTGTCAAAGTTGTATGCGGATTGGATGGTCTGTTGTGGCGACCCCTTGATGGGGGCAGCTGAAGGAAAGTTTAGTGAAGAGATTTTTAGGTAATTGCTGGCTCATTGGTAGGTTTCTCTCCTGCCATGCTGAAGCCAGGGTTTAACTCCCAGCCAATGCCTAAAACCCAACCACTGGATGTAGTGCCAGTCCCAAGCCTGGATTAAATGGGAGGGTTGCATCTAGAAGAGCATCCAGAGTAAAACCTGTGCCACGCTTGTGTGTGAACCAGGTGGTGCGCTGTGGCGATCCCTTGCCGGGAGCACCAAAATACAGACTGTGCAGCCTGTCACAGTAATACATTGGTTTCATTTAATATTTAATGTACAGAATTTATTATTATATCAAGAAATGAGTGGTGGTGCTAGACTTTCGCACAATATTGTAGTATTTGAACAATGATTTCCATTTGTAATTTTACCTCTCGACACCACCACAATAGATTTAAAATGAAGCAGCATTAATTCAAGGTGTTCACACAAATCTTGCATTAATCGTTTAGAAATTACAGACTTATTATTATTATTATTATTATTATTATTATTTGTAAATACAAATGGTAACAAGGATATGTGAGGGGTAGCTAAATGTCTGGTTCATGAAAAAACATCAGAATGAACAACTATTTATATTTCTGCCCTCTACTCCCTTATGTACACATGCATATAACACACCCCTCTTATCCACATATATGTACATCAAATTCATATTTAATATTCAGGTCAGTGCTTTATGATTCCGCTTGATGAATAGAGTGATCAGGATTCATTCTGATTGCTTTGGTGACACTTAACTTTGGTATAATCATGCACAAATGTGATTATAATCATTATTTGCATTGTTGTGCTATTTATATACTGGATTTGCATTTGTATTGCTATTTATATTACTCTGTATTGATATTGAGATTGAACTAGATTCTTTTATTGGAAATCCTGTATATTTTCAGGTAAATTGCTAGGGTCAAAATTCACACACACTCCAGCCAAACATAGACTTGATCTTACCAATGTGCCCAAGATTAATACAGATGGAAAAACAAAGCGGTTTGTGATCAGATCAGCACTGATAATTCCTAGTAAGCTCAGCCTTCTTTACAGTTGTTAAAATTACAGGAAGCAAGCATGGTCTTTATTATATATCATATTTCTTGACTTTTGACATTTTATACTGTAACATAAGAAAAGGCATGCAATTATGGATGAAATCAGCAGTCTAAAAGATGATTTCTTCTAGCTCTGTCTTTGTGTAGCCAGTGATATAAGTAGCTTAAGGTTCTGGAGTCATGGCAATAAAACCTCCTTGCATTTTTCAGCTCTTGCCATCACAAATCGGCAATTTTCAAACGCCAGAACGAAAGTAATTTTGCTACTCAACAAAAAACCCATTTGATTTTTTTTATTGTTAACATGTGAATCACACAAGCAGCAGCACACCTTAAGGACTGCCTTAGTTCTTCTACACTGAGTGAAATGTCCTTCAGTTTATAAACAACATTGCTTTTACAATATGTACATACAATGCCAATGATGTTAAACATTATGAACCTGGGGTTAGGAAAACTGCTGGTGCATGCTCCTGTTATGCTCCTGTGCAGAGGCATGTGGTACGGCCTGCCCCGAGGTAACCTTCCTCTCTTTGACTGC
Organism: Leiocassis micropogon; assembly: GCA_028565275.1. Classification (NCBI taxonomy): domain Eukaryota; kingdom Metazoa; phylum Chordata; class Actinopteri; order Siluriformes; family Bagridae; genus Leiocassis; species Leiocassis micropogon. The sequence continues at coordinate 10,984,301 of JAOVVA010000051.1, forward strand.
TGCTTGTATATGTTGAGACACAGAAGGATTTAGATGCAAATAGAAGTGCTGTTGTTCTGTGTGGTGCTGAGGAAATTGCTCTTGTATGCAGCAGTAATTGAAATTTGCAGAATCAATAACCGGTGCCTTACAGGTGGAATCCCTCCCATTACGCCTGCTAATGCTGATAAGGCTTAGTGTCTATTTGTGTCAGCCAAACTGCAACATTTTTCTCACTGTATAAGACCAATGCGAGGAGAACGATACATTTGCATGTAGTGAATATGTAACATATGTATTTATAGTTATTTCTAGAAATCTCTCATTGTAATCTGGAGGCCCAGTTCCATGGCAGTGGGCTGAGATTCGATGACATCACTGCCGGACTTGCATTGTTGCACAGTCGGTCTTTCATAGTGTTTATGCATGCATTTGAATGGATGTACAGTATGAGCAGCCAAAAAACTCCAGGAAATAAGCATCAGGCCAGAATCTTGTTTGAGGATGACTCAAATAATAGCAAGGGTAAATTAGGATCCTTTTCATAGGACTCTTTGTCGAATTGCTCTGTGTCACCCTGTAATTTCCATGAATTACTGATACAATTTTCTTCTTTTCAGCTTTCCCTGTTGTTGTGCTTTTACAAATCTTACAAAACCACACTTGAATAATGGAGCATTACTGGATTCATTCATTCATTCATTCATTCATTCATTCATTCATTGGTTCGTCTCTTTATTCACTTTCTGTTGCTCGTACCACATTCCGACCTTGTAATGGAAAAAAGAAGCCCAGTTCAAAGAGGAACAATTTCATTTCTTGTTAAAATATGACAGTTTTTTTTTTTGTTATGTGTTAATCATAAAAACACCATTTTGTGACCTTAGGATCAATCAGCAGTTTATTTTCCATCTTATATAGAACCTCTTACTACTAAAGTCACACTCAGTGAATATCACTGAAAAAAATGACTAAGGAAAGACCAAGAAATAAAGATTTAAAGTGCACATGCAGTTTCGCCATTCATTCTACCATGCTCTGGACACAGCCTCACAGTCCTTGTGCATTCTTGTCGTGTTTGCTTGCATGGGGTTACATAAGGTTATGTTAGCAACTAAACGAAAGACAGCTAATTAGCAAAATTTTTACAGAGTAAGTAGATAAATATCTGCCTTTTGTTAATGTCTTGGATAATGACTACATTCCAAAGCCAAATAAGCTGATGCAAAAACCATGTCATTTCAGGCAATCTGCAAAATAAAATGCAAGAGAACGTCTCCATATTGTCCACCAGCACATACATACATACATACATACGCAAGCATGGATAAGGAGTGGTGCTAGAGAAAGGCAAGCAAGCATCCATGAACCAAACTATGAGTGACTGATCACTCTTTCATGCTCATTCTTCTACTCTCTCAAACTCACTTCCATCCATCTGGACCTCAAGACTAGTTCAGTTAACTCATTCTTCTCTCTCTCTCTTTCACTCTCTCTCGGCCCCTTATCTAGTGTTGTATTTAACAGTGACAACTGTGAAGACAGCTTTCATGACCACTCATCATCCTCCACTTGTTCTCTCTCTCACACACACACACACATACACGCACACACACAACTGCACCCATGCCAACAACCACCCACTAGCCTCCCACACACCTGCACAAACATGGAAACTTGACATTGTGTAGCTGCGAGAGGAGATGAGAAGCACTAGCAGCTAGGTACAGCTAGGCAGGCACTACAAGCGTGACTACTCCTACAGCAGCATGCCATCAACCATCCCTCTCACCCCCGTCCACATGCTCCATGTCTTACCATTGTCCAACAGGTAAAAGACCGGACTGTAATGGCTGGCACGTAGATTGGACACGGGCTCCGGCGTGCCCCGAGGCTCATTGTGCACGTAGGAGGAGTAGGGCACTGGAAATCAGAGAGCCACAACAAACACACATACACATGCACATATATCAGATCAGACCTACACACAAGCAAATTGCATTCAGTTGTGCATTCGGATCATGTCCGGGAACTTGCGTTAAAAACTACAGTATATTTAGGTTTGTAAAAAAGTAAAAAAAAAAAAAAGAAACGTTATTGAAATAAACCAGCCATCGAAACTAAAATGTCAGTGGAAACAGGGCCAGTGCCAAATGCTAATGGAATCATAGAGTTATGGGAAGAAAAATGGTAGTGGAGATGCCAGTAATGGTGACGCATATGAATAAATTTCTCTTGAAAGATCAGTAGTCTTCTTTAAAAAAAAATGTCAGTACATACATTTAAATTATGTGATCTCATTCCACTAAAACATCCAAAGATTAAGGTGTGCTGCCTTGGTGATACTGATTCATTTTAAAGGGGCCCTATTATACAAACTTTTTTTTAGTTATTCAGTCTCTACTGTGTACATGAAACATTTGTCATTTTTCCCATTTTGGATTGGCCATTAAGATTCCCCCCCCTAATGTGACCTCATATAAGAGCAGCTCTGCTGTTGTCTATCATCTGCTGTTGGGTCTCAGCAGTAGCTCATTTAAATGGACACAGAAACTGCAGAGGAGTTAAAAAAGTGAGTGTTTGAGCTTTGAAAAATGCATTATCTGAGGGTTATTTCAGCTGGAACATTAACACATACACTTTGGGGGAGCTCTATGATATGATAACCTGTAAAATACTGGACCGCATGCAAGCAGGTTTTTATTGAGTTATGAAAAACGAATGGAAAAATCTGACATGAAACCTGTAAGCACTGAGGAACAATCGGCCCCTAAAAACTCTCATACATTTCTGCCGCGTTTCTGTCTCACGCGTGAGCCGCATATAACGAGCATGTCTAAAAACCTTCCTGCCAGTACCTGTCACCCTGTCACCTCTCATCCTCTTTTGTTTTTCCACAGTCTCTTGTTCTCCGTTTTAGTTGCAACCTTCTTTTTTCTAAATATAACCCAGTGGGTCACAATCAATGGCTGACATTTCAGCTTATTAGCCACCTGGCAGAAGACCAGAGTCAACACGAGGTCGGTGCGAGCCGCAGAAGAACTCGACAACCCCCGGAAACAGCGGAACACAACAACGACACACCAGCCGGCGCCCTGAGGGAGAACTTCAAAGAGAACGGCAGCCCCAATTACTGAAGCTGATGGAGAGTAGGACAGAGAGTCGGGCGAAAAAGAGACAGCCGGCGAATCACAAAGGAACAGAGACAGAACTTCAAGTTTTACAACTGTAAATAACAGCACAATGCTAATTAAAGCTGTTGTTTGTGCAGTACAGGTAAGGTAAAAATAGTGTGTCTAAGTATCTTAATGTCTGCTAGTTTACACAGGAATCTGCCACATTTTTGTGGATTGCAGGTGCTACTCCAGCCTTAAGAGTTTTTTTTTTCCATCTCCTCTTCCATCTCCTCTGAGAAAATTACACAGCAAATTGCCTACTGTCTTTTGACCATCTCTGTGGTGGTCTGATAATTTTAGTCCCATTGGGATAAACACCTCTGTGATTTTGCAGCTGTCTTTTTTTTTGTTTTTTTTTTGTTTTAACAGCTGTTGTTTGGCAGTATTTATCCGCCAAGCACCCATATGCTCATTAAACACTTCCAGAACCGTGATGAATGCTTACGAAGAGTTTCTTCCCACTAAGTAACTTCGCGTGTTGTCTACATCATGTTCCCATTTAGTGGGAGGAAGAAATGCTGCTCTTCATTACCATTTCATGATCTATTTCACTTCTTTTAACGTCGCATTTATAGACCGTCTTCTCCCAGCCAAGTCTCCGTGTTGGAGGACGCAGTCAAAAATCGAATGATATAAAAATAAATAACGAGAATGAGAAAAATGTGATGTCAAAAGTGAATTTGCATCATGTAGTTCATTGAGATCAGAGGTCATGAATTCATGTCCACCACCACTGTCCTGGACAGACAGGTGAGACAAAAATAATAGAAAAGAATGTGTCTTGGATGCTTTCTCACTCACTCATCATCTATACCGCTTTATCCTGTATACAGGGTCGCAGGGGCCTGGAGCCTATACTTAGGGCACAAGGCGGGGTACATCCTGGACAGGGTGCCAATCCATTGCAAGGCACACACACACACACACACACACACACACACACACACACACACTTGGATTCTTTCTATGCTTAAAAAAATAAAACAATTGAAATGGCAATTACAGCAGACCTTTTCACTTCCCGGTACAAATCATAAACAAGCCATATTTATCATTATTTTCTCTTAAACATAATAACCTGCTAGGGCAAGGATAAATCTGGCATGACTTCTGCTTTATGGAAATGTAGTCTGTCTCCCTGGCTACAGTGTGAGCCCTGGGAAATAACATCTATCAATAAATCCTTTCAAAATAGATTCTGGAAGCGTTCGGGCAAGAAGATGCAGGAATTTTAAGCAGCATAGATTTGTCACTACTATCTACTATAGTTAAGTCTGTATTTGTCACATATATGAAGGTGAGTCAAAAATTATTCGCACTCTGGCTGTAGAAATTATTTTAATTGACTTTTAGAAAAGACAAACACATAATCTTTTAACATTATCTACTTGATTATCAATACAATTTGTCCATCTGTCAACAAGCTTTTGTATTCCCTCATTAAAAAAATTTTTACGCTGAGCTGTGAGACAGGAATGCACTACTGTATTCACTTCTTCATCAGAAGTGAATCTCTGTCCTCACAAAGCTGCTTTCAGGAGACCGAACAGGTGAAAGTCCGATGGAGTAAGATCAGGACTATGGGGAGGATGCTTTAACACCTTAAAATGAAGGGTTTTTTTCAACCACCTGTATTTGTCACATATACGAAGGTGGGTCAAAAATTATTCGCACTCTGGCTGTAGAAATTATTTTAATTGACTTTTAGAAAAGACAAACACATAATCTTTCAACATTATCTACTTGATTTTCAATACAATTTGTCCATCTGCCAACAAGTTTTCGTATTCCCTCATTAAAAAAATGTTTTACGCTCAGCTATGAGACAGGAATGCACTACTGTATGCACCACTGTGTGCAGAAGTGTGCAGATCTGCATCGTCATGCAAGATCACAATGCACATGGGTAGCAGTCCTCTTTATTTAATCCCAAGTTTAGGCTTCAGCTCTTCAATAAGCGTCTCACTGTAATGAGCACTGTTGATTGTTGAGTTTTTTCCCTGATAATTTTCCAACACTGGCCCTTGAGAATCCTAGAAAACTGTAAGCATCGATTTTCCAGCTGACGGTTGACTTTTGAACTTTTTCTTCCTCAGCAATTAAGGATGTTTCCGTTCCATACTCTGCCATTTAATTTAAGGCTCAGAGTGATGAATCCATGTTTAGTCACTAGTAATGATTCTCTTTAAGATACTTTAACCTTCCTTAGAGTATCGGTCCAAAATATGTTCTGTTTATGCTCTTCTGTGAGTTGTTTTGGCGCCAGGTACACCACCAGGAGCACAAAAAGAAAATCACTGCATGTTGCTCTTCTTGCGTGCAAATCACAAGTGGGGCATCCATTTTTGCTTGTGCTGCAGTACAAATGAACTGATTTAACACGTTCACACCTGCACAGCAGTGACTGGGGAGACAGTAGTCTTGAACGAAAAGCACTGATAAGACGGCGGCCAACAAAAGTTTTAATATAACTGGAGTGCGGATAATTTCTGATTCACCCTTAACCTGCTGAGCTACCATCGCCCCATATTATTTTTATTATTATTATTATTATTATTATTATTATTATTATTAGCGTTCCAGCTGTAGGTGAAGGCTTATTCACCTCATCTGGCAAAGCATGCTTGATCTGCTCCAAATGTTGCTTTCTCAAAAATATATATATATTTTTTTTAAATCTCATATCATTTGACTTTGTCAATATTTCATTCGTAAACAAAATCAAAAAGATAAACAAGATAAAACGTGGAGGAAATATTAGTTGGGAGATGAAAGCAGTGAGGATTGTTCTGCAAAGAGAACTGGAGGCACAGCGCAAAAGAAAGATAACTAATTTTATTTTGTTTGCTGCCAGGAACAATGCTTTTTTTTTGTTTTTTTTTTGCTGTTCCTAACAACCATTTGTGTAGTACATGTCAAATAATTCCTCATCAAAGAGTTATTATTGTTTTGCTATTTTGGAATTTCCATTTACTCCCACACTAATAGATGATAAAATGGATTCATGGATCTGCTGTGCGTGACAGCTAAATTAATTTGGTTACCTCTCAGACTCTCATTGGCTGCTGCTTAAACATACTTGCTCGAACATTCTCAGGGAATCAGCGATCACTCGGTGTGTAGTCCCCAAGCTTTGGGGGTAAAGTCTAAGAACTAGGACCGCAGTGCACTCTGTATGATATATGAAATCATATAGAGTGCACTAAAATAACCCGAAAAAAACTGAACCGTCCTTTTGGATCCATGCTAAAAACATATGCTCGACAAAAAAGCAACAGCTGCTCAAGTATTGCTTTCATTCATAATTCATCTTCTCTGGCCCTGAGCTCCTTGCAGATTTATAGGGAGGACTGCAAGAAATAAAAAAGGAAGTAAAATCATAGCACGATGAAAGATTCATGGCAGCATCCTCTTAATATAATGCTTCACAAAATGAGTGATGATTTTTGAAACACATCTGCCCTTGACTCCCTTTCCCACACATAATACTTATTTAATACACTATTGTTGAGACACTTAAACACCTACACATGAACACACATAGGTGGCAACCGCCTACCTCCATCCGCTCCCCCACACACACGTGCACGCACACACTCTTGTTTTTACTACATCTCTGGTTTTAACTGTTGTAGGTGCAGGCTACAGAGCTTTGCTCGTCGTCCCCTGCAGTCACATTATTCAAGACACAGAAAGTAAATCTACCAAGGCCTTTGCTACAGTCAGAAAAAGAGGGAAAGAGAGAGAGAGAGAGAGAGAGAGAGAGAACAGACAAATAAAATAGGTTTATTTATAATTTATTGCCTTAAAAAAGAAAGAAGGTGAGGTTTCAATTTAGATGCATCAAGCAGCAAGCATCAAAGCTGCCATATCCTTGAGAAATTCCGCAAATGCTATAAAAGGCCAACATAAAACACAGGAGGATATAAAGTGATAAAGGGAGAGCTGAAGAATGAGTGAAAAGCCACACAGAAATTAAGAAGCGAAATGAAAGAGCTGTTAAATAGAGTTGAAGGAAAAGATATGCAATATCAATGCAATACGCAGCGCAAAAAAAGGAAATAATGATCAAATGCTTCTTTTAATGAAATTAATGGCAATTTGTAGACTGATCAAAGTGTGAAAATGCAATGCATTTCTAAAGCAATTTCAGAAGGCGAGCTGAAAACCTCAGTGAAATACTTGTAATATTTAAGATGTTACATTAAACTTGTCTGCGTGTGTGTGTATGTGTGTGTGTGTGTGTGTGTGTACATTGAAGCAGGGCAGACTCCCTATTTTGCTGTGTAGTCAATTATTAAAGCAAAGTTGATTATTTTTACCTCTCTATAATAAAGTGGGTGTGGCTTCCAAGTTAAATGTGGGCGTGGTTACCTGAGGTGGGTGATTTGCTCCTTTCCAGGTCCAAAGATACCTGGTTATCGGAAAGTTCGGTAAGGCCTTTCGCAGCCAATCAGAGAACAGAGAAAGTGGAACACAGGAAAAGGAAGTAGACAAATAGAGCAAGTGACTTCACACAAATAAAACAAACTAACAAAAAGATCAGATTATTTCATAATAATGATGATAAAGCGGTTCACCTATAATTCTGGAGTACATAGAGATCTGTTTGGGAATCTTTCTGACTTCATTTTAAATTTACGCATACCCATTGTTTGCTACAATTAAATAGGTCACCGTATTGTGATATAAAACTGAGGTTTATAACTTATAGTACTATAAATGTGATTGTACCTGTATGTTAAACTCTACACAGTAACGGTGAAGACGAATGAACCCTCCAGAAACAACCATGCACAACCACATCATAGGGCCAGTGTGTGAACTTGTGTGAGAACATGTGAGTAAATGCTGACTGCAAAAATATGACGAGGCCTGCACTGCACCAGTGTCTGTCACGTTATATAGTATATATCTAGGAACGTGAGAGTAAGAGATTGTGTGTGTGTGTGTGTGTGTGAGAGAGAGAGAGAGAGAGAGAGAGAGAGAGAACATTTCCCACAAGAGGAGCATTACCATAGGACTAACTCTTAAATTAATGCATGCATTTATATCATGTATTTATATCTAGTCTGAATGCAATGCAAGCCTCATTTAGTTACAAGCACAGCAAACACCACAATCAGGGTTAAGGAAAACTCACACTGAAGGAAAACTTCTATCCAGAAGTTATAAAGCTATAAAGACAAGTGTAAAGTGCCTTAAAAAGAACAACTTCTTTATACAGAAATGTCAAATTGAAGGTTCCCCACCAGCTATAAAGATAGCTTTCAAAGTGCTCAGCACTTGACAATAAATTAATTATCAATTATTGATTAATCAAGCCCGCAAGAATTGTGTGAATTTGTGCCCTGGTTCTTTGTTACTTTGACAAATCATTAGACTTTTGAAATGTTTTTTTTAATTTGCCTGGAGAATTTCTAAACCCTGATTGGTTCTCTAACACAAGACAAATGATTTGCAAGAATACAGATTATGAGGTGACTGGATGTTGAGCGTTTTTTTGCTATAATACTATTGACACGTTTGTAATTGAATTAACCCTTAATGGGTTAATATCCTTTTGGACTTTTTCTAAAACTATAAATAATTCCTTATGATTTATGTAGGATACATGATTAATAAAAGGATATTGTACTGTTCTTAGTGCTATGCATTCTGTAATATGTAGCTCAGTGCATCTCTAACATATGCCCAAAGCACCTAGGTGAAAAAGTGAATTTTCTGATAGGATCATATAACAATATTTTTCATAACACTTAATGCTTCTTATCTCCCGATCCGTGCTTTGTTTTTTGTAAATATGCATACACTTTTATATTTTTATTAGATAAAAATTTGCTAAAATACAATTTCACATCCTTGTATGTAGTGTCCGTAACCTCTGTGAGCCTTTTAACGATCATAATTGTCATTCCGATGAAACTTGGCCAAATTTAATTTTACATGAAAAGACATAAACCTGAGAAAGTGTATTATTCTAAAATGCAAAATTGTTAAGATATTGCAACATGAATTTGACATGGTTACAGTCACTACAGATTTTTTAATTAATTCAGATTCATTTTAAATTATTGTTGTTTGAAGTAAGCCAGCACAATGCTGAAAAATGGTCATTTTTAATGGCACATATAGAATCATCATGAAGTTAGCAGCTTGATTTTTTAGGGAACCAAGATTGATAAATTCCATGTTGCATTAACTTTAGAAGTAGCTTCTTTGGCACGCAAATTTTCTGTATTATACAGTATGTATAACATTAAAAAAATCAAATCAGCACCGATAGCTTGAAGCTATGAAAATTGCAGAACAATGTTGAGTAGAAAAAGATCATGTTAACGAATGTAGTCGAAAGAGGTTGTGGATGAAACCTTTTGGCAAAACACTCCTGTAATTAAGAATTTATTTAATTCAGGCTTAACTATTTTAATAATTATTCCATTTATTAATCTTAATTGTTTAAATAATTCTCCTAATTATTTAATAATATATAATATATAATATTGGCATTATTTATTCGTTCTATTAATCAATCAATAAACATCCAATCACCTCATGTACCCCCACTTTCCCTCCCTTGCAATTTGTAGCCACTTCATCCCCACCACGCCCATGGCGGCTTCTCCAGTCAACTTACTCTGGTAGGAGGTACGGATCCGTTTCTTTGAATCTGAATAAAAGTTAGACAGGCCACGCATGCAAAAGTCTGTGACAGCGCCCCCATGCCCAAGCACCGCCACCCACGAGAGAAAGAGAGAGACAGAGAGAGAGAGTGATAGGGAGAGAGAGGAAAGGAGAGAAGAGAAGAGGAGAGGAGAGAAAAACAAAAAAAGGCTCCGAGTGAAAAAGAGGAGTGTGACCACGGTCGCAGCTAAACCAAGTTCACTGTTTAATAAATGGGTGATAGGAGGAAAAGAAAAAAAAATAAAATAAATAAAGGAACAGAACTGTGAAAAGGAAGAATGAGAAGCCTGTAATTGTGTGTTTATATGTGTGTGTGTGTGTGTGTGTGTGTGTGTGTGTGTGTGTGTGTGAGAGAGACAGAAAGAGAGAGAGAGGGAGAAACAGGATACAGATATACTAAACTCTGTCCCTGACTTCAGACAAACTATACACTCTTCTAGACTGGAGTGTTTTTAATATCTACCATAAATGTGACTTTTTAAGAATATTCATTTAAAACACGGGGGGGGGGGGGGGCATCCCTTTT
>JAOVVA010000051.1:10994765-11015766 GCA_028565275.1 Leiocassis micropogon
GGGTGGTGGGGGCATCCATTATTAATAAGGTAGAAAGTACAACTCTTTAAAATAGTTATTTTTTGTATTAGTGATATATTAGTCCGGAACAACTCTATTACTTTCTAATGATGTTTCAAGGCTGGATTGACAGAGACATATAAAAGTGTAAACAGCTACAAGAGCAAAGTATCACACATGGAGAAGAACATGGCATAAACAGAGCTTCTTTCTCATCCTTTATGTCCTTATGCAAAGAAAAAAAAGTTTTTAAAAAATCAGTGCAATGTTCTCATTTACTTAGTTTCTTTCTTTCCTTCTTTCCCTCCTGACTAACAAGCACAGGGTGTGGGTGAGTGCTAAACCAACGTCTCTCTCTATTTAAGAGCTTACATAAGCAGAGCATCAAAAGCACCGCTTGCCAGGACCAAATGACCCTTCTGCCCACCTCTGCATCTCCACGCTGAGCTTCATGCCGGCTCTCGGCTCTTTAGTTTTTAAAGATTCGGATGCCTGAACAAACAAATCCGGCCAGCTGCTGTGAAAGGAGCCGGCATGGCAGCTTCTCAGCAGACTCCTTCAGATAAAGAGCGAGACACATTCTTGAACTTGGATGACTTTGTGGCTTCTTTTTCCTCTGCTCTACAAGCCTGCACACGGGTGTCACGTGCATGAGTGTATCTGTATGTGCGTCGGTGCGTAACGAGGGTTGGGACGAAGAGGAAGAGCAGAGCGGTAAAGGGATCAGTTCGGATTAGTAGAAGTTCGTCCTTGTGACAGTATGAGCTTGTGGCTCTGTCAGAAGTCGTGCTCAAGCAGAATATCAAAATGGACAACATGCAGAGAATGCAAATCCGTAACTGCGGCCCGTGTCTCATGCAGTCAGGAAATGAGGGAGTGTTTCGGATCATGTGGATGTGAGCGAGTGTTAATTATGTGGGAGTGTGGCGGGAGGAGACAAAGAGAGACAGAAGACTGACAGAAAGCTGAGAGACAAGACAGTGAAGTGACAGTACATATTGTAAGTCTGCTATGTAATAGGATGCGTGTGTGTGTGTGTGTGTGTGTGTGTGTACCTGACGTGGACTGGCGGTTCTTGCGGGGGGAACGCGTGAGGCGTTGGAAGGGGTCAGCCGAGCCGTAAAGCTCCAGAGTGCTCATGCACACTACCACTGTCTTCTGCAGATAATCCACCACTGCCAGACCATTACAGTTACCTAGAGCTAACCTACACACAAACACACCCATCCACACACACACACACACACACACACACACACACACAATCACATGACAGCCAAATCATCAGTAAATAACATAGCAATCTGAATAGAGGAACACAAACAGAGGCCTCTGTCAGGAGGCCCCGCCCTCTCCTGTCATTTTACGAAAATGATTGGCTCAGACAAGCAGTGTTTATGTCCGTAGTTTGTAAATGGCCATGGGTGGATGAATTTGCTGAGCAGAGCTCATTAAAATTCAAAAAGCTTTGTACAGTATATTGGCTGTCATTGCGATCGCTCCATCGTTTGATCAAGGTTGAACGAAGAATGCCTCGAGTTTTTATGGATTATTTAAAAGGGTTAGGACAAGTTTCTTTTCACATTCAACGAGAGTACTGTGTCCATTTGTTAGATTACATCAACCTGCAGCATTTATTATATTAGTAGTATAAATTATTGAACAGAGGGCCAGCTCCTAGGGCCCCGGCTCCATCCGGACTTAAGCTCACCGCCTGTTTGGCATTCTGCTCGCTCTCACCACGTCTTTATGGATTTCCCCTGGGTTTTCTTCCACCTCCCAAAAACATGCCTGTGCAAAGTTGAATCAACATAATTGCATGTAGCGTGAATTTGTGTGTGTGCATGGTGGCCAATGATGGATTGGAGTGCATTCCTGAATAATGTGCAGTTCCACAGCATCCTTGACAAGGGCAACCCTCTTACTGAAGATGAATGGATGAATTAGTAAACATCGTCTTAGTGCAGAGTACAGGTTGAAAAGCCGACAAAGACAAAGCAACAGAAAGACTCAAGGTAAACCACGTGCCAAAGGGGCTACTCACAGGCCGTAGGCGGAGTTTATATCCAGGCTGGTGATTTGCTGAGGTGGCTCTCCGTCAACCCATAGCAACTGGATAACAAGGTTAGCCTGGTAACCAGGGGGCATCCAGATCATGCGATCTTTTACCCTGAGAAAGACACAAATAAATTGACTGTTGAATATGGAAAAAAAAAATGATTCGAGTTTGAAACTGTCTAAGGTCTTTGCCAAGTTTGTCAGGAGATCATGTGTTTGAATCTCAATAATGCCAAACGCCGTCTGTAGCTGTGAGTTCCAGATACTGAGATAATTGGCGCTGCCTTCTGGAAGAGAAAACTACATCCTCGTTTCTCTTTCCGTCTGTCAATTAATGTGACACTAACCAATCACAGGCACTTTGAGGATGGGACACAGCCTCATCCTAATTTTGTACCTGTCATGTGATAAGGTTATGGGACGGGGGTGTTGGCAACAACTAAATCAGGAGAACGCTCCAACTAACACGCTCCCCCTCATAAAAGGTTAGGTGACTTGTCATCACTCACTTTAGGCAGGGGATGCTGTCTCTCACACTATCCGGAGTGTTACTGCGCGGGCTGGGTGGCTGTGGAGAGTGAGTGCCCACGTCAGTCACACACACCGCGTTTTCTGTGTCGGATGGTGAGATTACATCCTCCATGTCACACTGCAGGCGCACCTCCAGGGCCTAGGACGACACAAACACACACCAGACATTTTCTTAAAAGAGACAAAAATCTTTTATTATACAGTATGTTTTAAGTTCATCAGCAGCTACATTTACGTGGAGAGTATTTCTTCAATCCGATTTAAATAATTCCTATTAAAGATTCCATCTTAACTGTTTACACAGACGCTGATCTGATAAGATGTGTGTTTTTACACATAAAGCACTTAATCAGAACATAACTTTTTTCAACCTGCGTTTTCTGATCAATATGGAGTGTTTAATTCATGCTAAATATAACTGACTAAGAAGAAGAAGAAGGACTTTCCTCCAACTTTGAGGTAAGTATAGGCTTCCCTTTTTATCTGATAAATCCCGCCTTCTGCAATATGTATGGTTACACGACTTCAGTCTCATACTGTATGATTGGTTATATATTTCTGATAATGAGTTCAAACAGATGCCATTAATACAGGTAACGAGTGGAGGACAGAGGAACCTCTTAAAGAAGAAGTTACAGGTCTGTGAGTGCCAGAAATCTTGCTTGTTTGTAGGTGACCAAATACGTATTATCCACCATAATTTACAAATAAATTATTTAAAAATCCTACAATGTGATTTTCTGGATTTTCTTTTCCTATTTTGTCTCTCATAGTTGAGGTATACCTATGATGAAAGTTACAGGCCTCTCTCATCTTTTTAAGTGGAAGAACTTGCACAATTGGTGGCTGAATAAATACTTTTTTGCCCCACTGTATGTATACAGTATATATCCATACATGGTCCATTCATATATTGCAATATGTTAATAAATATAAGCACTAGTTTCCTATATATGGAAATGTATTATTTAATATATTGCATTTTTACAATATATTGCCCTTTTTTTTTTTTTTTTTTACGGAGTAAAGCATCCCTTACATATATATAATAATCTTATATATATATGTAAGGGATGCTTTACTCCGTAGGAAATGATGAGCCAATCAGCGCTCCTTCCTCAGCCAGAGATCCAGTGAATGAAAGTAAAGACAGGAAGGAGAGAGTTGGTCTCGCTAAGTTTACTGACGAAAAATTTCCTTCCTGGGAAACTCGTCCCTTGACCTGCAGTAATGTTACCCCCAGGTGGGGCAAATATGTGCAGAAAGAATATATTTATTCCAACAAGAAAGATTCGATCAGATCAGGTGTTTTCATGGCTAATATTTACATATTAAACAGATTATTGAAGGTTTACACACCAACACTCTCTCTTACATGATGCATTTTTATTCCAGTTGGGCTACAGTATTATTCCCATTGTGAGTGAAATCTTACGTAAACACATGTAGTGTAAGGTAGGAGTATACACAATACAATTCGAATATTCTTACCGTGATAGTTGTGTTTGCGTCATGCTTGCTGAAGCGGAATAATATGACATGGGCACTGATGCCCACCACACAAAAGATGCGGCTTTGGGGACACCAGCTGACCATCTGCACTGCGTAGGGATCTTCCTCCACCAGCTCGGCACTGCGGCCCCCCTCGCTGCCCTTCACCTTCTCAAACACCTTAGACGTCTTCAGCTTGTAAAGCATCTGCAGCGTGACTGAAGCATGGAGAAGCCCTTAATGCAGTTTTTTTAATTACCTATCTCTGACTGACTGCTGATATAAATTTTGTGATCAACAATCTTATGTAATAATTGAAGGTCACATATGACTTGATGTTTTTGTTATTTAATTTATTTTTTTTTATTAAAGGATAAATGTCAAAATAATGCTTTAATCCTCTTACAATGACCAATTGTAAGAGGATTGTGGTTCTTATACACTCAGTATAATGGTTTATAAAAGTTTTTGCTTTTGTCGATTTTGTAAAGAGAACTTTCTTAAAAGGTTTGACATGGACCTCAAAGAGTGAGCAACTGACTAACACAGACAGGTGGCAATGTGCAGTTAAAGGTTAAGGCACTTACTGGCTGTGGCGTCCCAAAACTTTATCGATCCGTCTGCATGTCTGCGCAAAGGCAATGAAGAGGTAGGACAAAAAGTAAGTGAACGAGCTGGAATGTGTCCTGATCGGTCTCGGTTCGCAAGGGGACAAAAAAAAAAAGAAGGGCAGAAAGAGAGAAAGAGGCCGCACAGCATGCATGGTCGATATCACAATTGAATTAAAGCTGCCAAATGTGATCCATTTACCAATGAAGCAAGCTGGAGGGGCGCTTTATTGACTTCATATGAAAAGAAACTAAATCCATAGATACTCAGAATCAGGCTATTTCTTACCACAGAGGGTTTTTATGTGTGTGGTGAATCAGAGTACAGTATACCTAAATAAACTAATGCTTCTCTTTATGGCGTTAAAGTTAATGGTGGTGTATATGGGATTATATGGTGGTATATATATATATATATACACACAAACATAGACTTACCCTGTGATAATGATCTCAGGATATGTTTGAGAACCAAGTGTCCAAGTACCACCACTCACTGGCCACTCCTGCCAAGCAAAACAAACAACATAAAAAGCAGTGCAATTATTATCATTATCCACATCCACCTCTAACCACCTCACCCCAGTGTGTGTGGAATAATAACAGCACAGTCATACGGCGCTGCGTAATTACAAACAAATTTCTAAACGCAGCTTGGTGTTTCAGCCTACAAGGCAGATAAAAATGACTGAGAACATAATTAGCAATTTACTGATGTTAACCCTTTCAGACTGATGAGTGTAGTGTAGGTTCTGTTCAGGTTCTTACACACGCATTTAAGGATGCGTTGTCTCTATTCACACCTGCCAGTTTCTCAAACCATTACACTGCCCTTTGCAAATCAATATCTGTACATGATTAAATATTAGAGCAAGAATAAAATTTTTGGAAACATTGAATGTCATGTGCAAACCTATCCAGACAGCCTTGCATCTTCTGTTCTTTATCTTCTTTCTTTAGCTTCATCAGTCTTAATTCTCCCATCTTATTTTCTCGTTGTTTTCGGCAGAAATCTTCACTATACTGTACTATGTGTAATCTTTACTTTTACTGTTACTTTACTTTTAATCTTGTTTCAGTCCATCACGATGACCCATTTAGTCGCTGAATATACCAAAAAGTCAGACAGTCTAACATGCCTTTAGCTTTACAGTATGTATTTATCATTATCTCCTTCAGTGCCTTCAGGTCATCAGCTAACTTCATCAACTGAAGCAACCCCAGAGCATAACACTGCCTTCAGAGGCTTAAACAGTATGCGCCATGCGCCCATCACTCTGGAATAGGGTGAATCAGGACTATCAGACCACATGACCACTTTTTTATTGCTCAAAAATACAACCTTTATGCTCCCTAGAAAATTTATGCTTTCTCTGATTAGTCTCAATGACAAGTGCTTTTCTTATGGCCACACCCAATCCTGTGAGTTCTCATCACATTGTGCACGGAAATGCTCTTACTTTCACTAATAAATTTAGCTGTGATTTCTATTGATTTTTCATGATGCATTTTCAATGATCCCTTTTAGTAATTTTTTCCCCAACCTCATTTCTTTTGCATAACTGATGGAACTATAATATCTCTCCAACTAATCTCCTTAGTTGCTTTCTTTGCTTGATGCAGACACTCCTGAAACACATCTTTTTCATGACCATGCGATGCAAACCTCTGACAGATTTTAAGAAATGAAAAGCTACTCATTGCATTAATTCAAATAAAAAGATGTTTTTGCTAGCTACTAAGTGCAGTAATTATCCAATCAAAGGAAGCTAAGTACAGTATGTGCTTGTTTACATTCAAACTGCAATTTATTGCATAGCTTTTGTCAGTGTTACTTAAAATGTAACACAATCCTCAATGCTTCCATCAATGCTTCTTTGGATTAAGCTGTCCACAGATAATAAACAGCATGCTGCATTTTTAATGCTATCGTTTGGTAGACAAAAATGATTAATTGATAAAAAGGTTCTGGTAATATGGATATTTTGGGGTTTTTTTCTGTCTCAGTGTCCCTGAAAAATTGCATATGAGTTTATTCTTAAAAGTTGGATAGTGTTTAAGGTGTTTGTAAAAGATCATGATGAAAAGAGTGAGAACAGTGTGCTGGTCAATTATATTAATAACCAGCCATCTAACCAGCTTGCTCTTGAGTCAGTGTGATGCAGATACTAAAACCATGTCCACTATACTGGGTCATATTTCTGAGTACAAGATGTGATTGAACCACATGTTCAAATCATCACTCTGTATGTCACCAACAAAGACATCGAGTGGTACAAAACAATCCCCTCATAGCGATTATGTGATTGTCCAGGCTTCTCACACATGTCCCACACATACATATATGGCTGTGCAATGAGGATCAATAAACCCAGTCTGCCAAAGAAAGCTCAGGCATTATCTCTAGTATGATAGGAACCAGATAGGAACATTTCAATTCTCCTACTTGCTATACAAATATTATTATTTGGTTGGCCGCATTTAGACCTGGACTTTTTTGTCCTAGGTTTGAGATCCTGTGTAAACCTTAATGGTGTTAATTTCGGAATCATGGTGCACATGCAAAGGCAAAAGCAGCAGTATTGAGACACAAACACACACATACACACAATGTAAGGGGTTCAGATCGTAATTGGGTACATACTGAAAGGGGGTTAATTAGGTAATAGGATACTGTATAGAATAACAGAATAGATAAAACAGATAAAAAATAGATAAAGCTAAGCTCGGTTACCTTGTGACTGTAGCCAGTCTTTTTGTGTTTCGCTCCTATGGAGTACAGCACAGGGATGATGTCAGGGGGACAGTCGGCAAAATAAGCTGTGCATGTGACTGGAGACTCATGGATGTCCATGGGGTAGGGGTTCTCAAAAATAGGGAAACTGGTAAAAATAGAAAAACAACAAACAAGCTGTGGTTTTATATGCAATAATCTTGAATACCTGGATTATATTAAATCCTCTAGCAGAAACAAACAAGATTTAAGCAAGAATTTTCTACTTCACAAAGAAATGAGAGAAATTCTAGGGAAGTTTATGGACACAACAGAAAAACAAATTGTCAATTATTCATACATTTCATTACACATTATGCCCACAAGACTAACATTAACCCAATTAGAAAGGAGCCATGGATTTACCTTCCCTAGAGCTCGCTGAACAAATAGGGATGAGACTAAGCTAGCGTGAGGCTGGTTGTTGCACAACGAAATAATTTCCAAGCAACAGTAGATAAAGAGAAAATCATAGTCTTCCTCGGAGATGCTTCATTTAAAAGGGTAGGAAACCAACTTTTCAAAGAGAGACGTTTGTGTATAATAAGTAGCTTTTCAGCAAAGTGAACAGCTGGTGTTTAGTCTCTCTAGAGTGCGACTTTAAAACAATGTGTACACTAGGTTGACCTTGTCTCCCTCTCATGAAAACATCATGTTTAATTGACACCTGGGGCTGATGCTGAGTGATGGATCATTCGACAAATTGCCACACACACACACTCGCGATCATGTTTTGCGCTGTGGTTCTTTATGAACATGTCAGGTGAATTTCACTTGGGTGTTGAGAGATGTTACCGCAGGTCAGAGGTGTGTACGGCGTGTTGTGTGTGTACTTACTTGCTCTGTGTCAGATCAACCACGATGAAATCCTTTTCCAGTAACACAACCACCGCATATGGTTCCTGCACCTCTGTAAGAACGGACAAAAATGATTCTGAGCATGTACAGTAGTTTGTAGCCTTGATACATTTTAGGATCATGCTGCTCTACCACTTCGCTCCATCTCAGCTGAAAAGAATCTGTAGAGTAGGAAATCACTAATCCTATCCACCTTCCTCAAATGTTATCAGCCCTAGTTTTTAAAAAGTTACTATTTCTTTTTTTTTTCTTTTTCACATCAAACCACATGTCCTACATAACTATGTCTTCCATGTATTTTAATCCTAGGGGAAAGATTGCTAACAAGGAGAACCATTGAAATCAACAGGGGGGAAAGGCTGGTTTGTTAAGTGCAACATGACTCAAGTACCTAAAATGTCTGAAGTACTCAAAGCCCACTTAGCCACTTCAACCATAATTATGAATCACACTTCGTCTTTTTTGCAATTTCTACTCGCTTCTTACTTTTGGCTTGTACGCAATCAAAAGAACGTTTTAGCAAGCGAAGAAAAAGGGAAAAAAATGGGGAAAGTGCAGCACTTCGGTAAAGTTCAACAGCCTGTGTGTTCCTGTCTGCGTAGATGAATGTGACTCCTTTGGATCGTCATGACGGTGCCGATCATTTCAGGTCTTGCTGAGATTTCTATTACGACGGTGTCGGCCTGTTATTATCCTATTATTAAACACATGCAAAGACGCTCATTATTGTGCATAGATGAGAACGACATCTTTCATTTCCTCAATATGATTCATTATAAGCATTCATTTCCTCTCATAACCCCTAATGAATATTTAAGTGCAATTGCACTTTCGCAAATGTTCCCAGATACTTCAGATTCAGCTCTGAAGCCTGCTTTCCATCTCCATCAATACATTAAAATCACTTACGCCTTCATTACAAATCCAGACACATTACCTAACATCAATGACACTCTCCATTAGATACGAGGACCAGCTCACACGGTGGCTTTATTGAACACACTAGAAACTAGGTTTGGGTCTAATGAATTGGAAACATTTTTTCTTCCAGGCACCACTGGTTTGGAACACAGTTTGTGGTTTCCTCAATATGTCCGATTCGCAAACAGCATGTTTCAGGACTACCTGTGGTTCCCCAAAGTGACTCATCAGGACTACACAGCAACATCCAGTATTCATAGACCAACTACAGTCTATGCTTGTACAAGTCCAGCTGGCCACAAATAAACACTTTAAGAGTTTATTTAACACTGCAGGTGCTGAAGACAGACTGGGGATTTGGTGACACATGTTGTTGTTACAGTACGTTAAAGTGGACATGAAATTTAAAAAATTTGAGATATTTAACATTTGTAGCAAGATTTCAGTTTTTTTTTTTTTTTGAGCAATCTCAGCAAACCTTATTCGATGATGCTATTATTAAAAACTGAGGTAATTAGAAAGCTGATTTATTTTTTTATGGAAAAGCTGTAAAAAAGTAAGATTTCTATTGATTCATCATATTACAGATAATTACTATTTCTGGCTGCTGTTTGTAGCACTGATCATTTCCATTTCTATAATCCATTAACAAATGTCTTTCCAGAGTCAGGCATTTTAAACAGGATGAAAAGAGTAAAAGCTTTGATGAAATCAATCCAGTTAAATTAGACAGTTCTATTCAAGGTGATATAACTCGTCCAAAGAGACGGAGAGGAGGCCCTGGAAAGAAGTTTGTAATTCAACTCTCAGCAGAAAAGTGTGTTTGTGTGTGTGTGCGTGTGTGTCACACCATTGAGATAGGGTGTCTCGCAGAGCACGAGGAACTCCACTATAGGATGGTCCATTTCCAGCACTGTGATGGCTTTGCCATGCATGATGGTTAGAGTGGGTCTTCTGCCTGCTTGATCATATGACAGACCTCCTGAGAAGATGACAAATGGCTCACTGTTTAAAAACAGGAAAGAAAAAGAAAAAATTGAGAGTTGTTTGACTGCAGTATGAAGTTCACTTCATATTCTTCCAAATAGGAATAGTCATATGTCTGCATACAATTATCCAATTATCTAGCCACATCAGAAAGCAGAAAATCATGCAGTTTCAGATCAAGAGCTTTTAGTTTGTACCAAACAACAGAATGAGGAAAAAGTGATGTGAGTGTATTTTAACCATATCAGACAAGGGGTTTCAGGTAATTTAGATCCTGCCGATCTCCCGGAATTTCCACACACACACACACACACACACACACACACACACACACACACACACACACAGTAAACAACATCTCCTGGTCTTTCACCAATTTTCAGCTGTTAAGTTTGGTGAGACTACTGTATGCACATTGTCATGGAAAAAAGCGAAGTCTGACTTCCAACCCTGATGTTCTAGAAGTTATAGCTCATCTGTTTTAAAGTTTGATGCTTTTCTGCCAATTTTTTGGTGATTCTCCTCTGTCCTTTCACATCAACAACCTGAAGAACTGCTGCTCACTGCATGTTTTTCTTTGTTACCACTGAGCAGAAACTCGAGTGATTGTTATGTACAAAAATCCCAGGAGTTGAGCAGCTTCTGAAATATTCAAACCAGCAACCGCACCATGTTAACCCATCACTGAGATGAAGTTGTGATGTTTGACTGAAACATTAACCAAAGTGCCTGACCTGTATCTACATGATTTTTACATAATACACTGTTGTCACATGACTGGCTGGGTATAACTGCCTTTGCCATGGTGCGTCCAGGTGTTCTATTAAAGCGACCAATGAGTTTATATTCCCATATTGTAGTTATTGCTTGTCATCATTTATTGCGCAAGACAGAGAGACAGTATTCGGTGACGTCTGTCTCCCTGGCTCAGCTATCAGTGCTGCAGAAACGCCTCCGCCTCATTAAATGTGACAGGGATTTAAGTGAGTAATTGATACCGTTGGCACAGTCGACTCACGCCGACATATGGTAGTCTGTATTTGCTGGTTCAAACACACAAACAACAGTACACCCCCTCCTCAACACGGGTAATGAAAGATCATCACTCTGACCTTCTGTGACCCACACGTGACCCTGAGCTGGAAATCTGTATGAGGAACCACATTCACAAATTTACAAGCATATAACCTCACTAAAACACAGTAACCAAACTCGTTCTATCTTTAACGGCCTTCTCTCAATTTAATACAACTATGGGCTGAACTTATAAAGCTCCCAGTTACCAAGCTTGACATTTCCCACAGCACAGAAGCGCACATGTACAATGTAGGTAAAAACCAAATCCCAAAGCTTTTTTTTCCCCCCTTACAACTAAGACATCTGAGCTTTCTAAAAGAAAAACCACACCTTTTACATAGACAGTAAAATCAAAAGCTGCATAACACACTCAGATAAGCTATTAAAGCAGAGGAAGATTTCAATGTTTAATAGCTTGCATTAGAATAAGCCAGGGATAAAGGAAAAAGCTGCTTATACGTCTCCCGAGAAGGGAAAACATGCATTTCAAGCCAGAACAGGGAGTTTCAACTCCCTGTCTCGTGACAAAATAAAACAGCAGGAAGAATTTTGAGTAGGAGGCGGATACATCTGCCTCTCACTATGTGCAGGCATAAATCCTCTCAATGACACACATAAACAATATATCCCATGATTCACTGGCTGCTAAAGCATGGCCTCCCAGGAGTGCAGTGTATAATGAGTGAACTTGTGATTTTTCTCAGTATACTCTTGAAGGAATATTGCTGCACAGGAACCTTTCTCTTTAACAAACTTCTAGCCATGTAACTACAGCATTAAATTTATTATAATGTTCAGTTACATAGCTTACACTATCTTATCTATTGTATATGTATCTCAAAAAATTTTTACTTTTTCCGTAATTGCACGGCCTGGCCAAAAAAATAACATTACCATTACCATTACCATTCACATCATTTATCAAATTCGCAGAAGAAATCTGGTTGGAAAAAGAATCATAAATGACCGTGATCTGAGATCATTTAAACGTTTGGTGAAGTCATATGATCAAAAATCGCCAGTGGAAATCACAGCTATGTTGAATAGCAAAACTAAAAGCACTGTCTGACTCGATGCACGAAGAGCTCAGAGGATTGGGACTAAATAGCTGTGTGGCCATAAGACAACCTCTCATTACTGAGGCTAATCAGAAATAAAAGACCTCAGTTTGCTGGGGAGCATTAAAAATAGACTTTGGAGGAATAGAAAAAGGTCATGTGGTGTGATGAGTCCAAATTAACCCTATTCCAGGGCGATGGGTGTGTCAGGTTAAGGAGGGAAGCACATGAAGCAATGCACCCATCATGCATAGTGTTATGATCTGGAGTTGCTTCATTTGGTCCGGTTTGGACTCAGCAACGTTATGTTGCAATAAAATTAAATACGCTGATGACCTGAATGTACTGAATGACCGGGTTATCACATCTATAGAGAGCTTCTTCCATGATGGCACAGGCATCCATCCAGGATTTAAATTGTAAAAGAGTGTTTCTGTGAGCATGACGAATCATTTTCACACACAAATTCACCAGCATATCACACACTGTAGTCAAAGCTAAGAGTGGTCAAACAGAATATTAGAGTAAGGGCTTTTGTTTTTTGGCCAGACACTGAATATTTGATTAAACTGAATAAAAAAATTGTCTAGACAGGATCAGCCCAAACATAGCAACACATTGAAAATCCCTAGGGCTTGTTATAGAATATGGGAAAAGGTATTTTTTATTTACATTAAAAAAAAATCACAATTCTCAGAATATAAACTTATTCAACTCCTGAACTTTTAAGAAATCAGCTACTCCATTTGAGTTTTTTTTAACTATCCTGCAAAACAACAGCAACTTTCCAACAATGTTTACAGTCAACACCATTAGGCACATATTAATATTTTATCAAAATAAACTTCGGTTTTGGGAAAAAAAAGAGCAGAAAAATTTATTGGACACATACAAGATGAGAATCTACAATAGTACAATGATGGGATGCTCTTAATGTACTGCGGTCAGTCAAAATAGTATGCTTGAGGCAAGATTCTATTATAATGAAATGTGTGATTTTCCAGGGAAATGTTATTTTAATAACAGGGAGAACATTCATTTATAAGCAACATAAAAATTCTAGTTTAGAGTTTAAAAATAAAAAAAGGATTATTCTTTGTAACCCCAGGAGAAATACTGTATGTATGTCTTACCCTGACTCGATAAATAAAATCATAAATCTTTTCTGGATTTTGATCCAGCTAGTGTAAAAGCATGGCAGAAATGTTGTTTTATTTTGGAGCTCAGGAAGTTTTTAGTTTGGACTTTTATATAGAGTAAACCACTGATATTGTATACTATAGTAGTAGTAGTAGTAGTAGTGTGTGGGTCCGTGTGTGCCTTGTGCTTTACCTGTTCCTGCAGGTCTTGTACTCCACCTTGAGAATTGGCTTACATGATTCTTTTCTGCCGTCTCTCTGAGATTTACCTAAAATCCCACGTGGGCCAGGAAGAAGAGAAAGAGCAGTATCAAGGAATATGAACAATGCCTGCTCATTCCTGTCTCACACACAGTCAAACTCAAAACACACGCTGACTTTCTGTCCCCCAGCACAGCTTCTTGGTGAGGGGGCAGTCATGCACTTGCTCCAGATTTTTATACTGCTGGGAAAGCCGGCTTTATCTCTAATGAGACTGTGTGTGTGTGTGTGTGTGTGTGTGTGTGTGTGTGTGTGTGTGTGTGTGTGTATGTGTGTGTGCGTTTGTGTATGTGGTCCTAGTGTGGATCTGCTGTGAATAAAGGAGACATCAGAGAAGAAAAACCTAATAGCCTACTGACTAATTAAGGCATCTAGCCAATGACAGATTATATTACATTACTGTAGCACATAAAATAAAACAGAAAAAAGGGTTTTTAAAAATTGTGCCTATTATAACAAAAAAAAAATGAAGCACTTAGAATATTTACAGTCTGTCATTTAAACCTCATTCATTCACAAATATGTCCTTATAAAAGGATGGCTAATGCTGTTGTATTAATTTTTTTTAGATAAATGCACTAAAAGTGAAATACATTATTGAAAGAATAAATTTCAGGGAGCTTATTGTTCTACAGTAGGTGATGCGTGTTTAATGTAACGACTGTGTCCATAATGTGGGTAATATGTCAACACGTGGGGGGTTTAAGTCAAACCGAGAATGTTGATAATGTAGAATAACAGAACACATGAACGCATATGGAAGTAAATCTACATTCATTCCCTCTATATAACCCCCTGCTACACTAATACACTTATCTCAGCATTTAACTAGTCCTTGGATACCATCAAGGTAGAACGTTTTCTCAGTATGATTGGTATTCTTGCTTCAGGTCTAAAACCCTGGCCTCCCAGGAACTCCCTTAATGGTCCGAACATGTGGAAATGGATTGGTACAAGGTCAGGATTGTATGGGGAGTGTGACAATAACTCCAAGACGAGTTCCTGTGCAAGGAACAAGTTGAGCAAGTGGTGTTGGCGAATGATTGTGTGTACAGTTATCCATTCTTTTTTTTTTTCATGAATCAGGCATTCCACTTGTTGAATATACACAGGAATGACTGCAAAACGTGTGCACCGTTGGAATGTTTTACTGTAAGTTAGTTTTACTCCTACAGTACATGAGGATTTTTTGTCACATGTCCCGGTTTGACTTGGACATTCTTTGTATTTAAAGCACTTATTTTGGGCTATAGTGTAATGTTCAAGCACTGTTTGTGGTAGAATTCATGAGACCAGAATATATCGGATTTTGGTTCAATCAATGCTAATAATTTGAGAGGAATAAGGATTTGTAAACTGTGTATGTCATTTTGAAATGTGTGAGACGTGCAGACTTTATTTGCAGAAAAGCTGTGATTAAAGGGTCAGAAGGTGATGTTTTCGTTTGTGAGAATGGTGCTTTACCGTGAGGAAAGGTGACTTGGAAGGGTTTGGCTGTGTTTCTCAGGTTCCACATGGAGAGACTTCCGTCGGAGTGACTGCACATGAACTGCCGTCCTTCATGATGCCAGCTAACGGAGTGAATTGCCTAGAGAAAGAGTGGAGGAAGGGAAATGCAATATACAATATATTATAATTTACACTCTATATAAATATGCATACAAAAGCAAAATAATATAATTAACAGAGTAAAATAAGTCTCTGGATCTTCCAGGCTTCTTCATACACACAAAGAGAAAATAAGTGCACAAACACATGCACACACACACACACACACACACACACACACAAAGTGACAGGAAGAAGAATAGGCAGAGATAGTGGATTCATATCATGAGCACGTGAAGGTACTAAAAGCCTGAAAATGACAAGAGAGCGGCCAGACAAGGCAATCGAACAAAAAGATGCCAAAAAAAAAAAATTATCCTGCAAGTAGAATGTCCCTGTCCAGCTTGAAGCCCTGTAAACACTCCACCTCTAATTACAGAGCCATCATCTACAGAGTCATACATCTCTCAGATTTACCCTTTCTATCCACCCTTTTAATGATGGTACACAAACCAAAATCCAGCAAATTACAAAAAAAAAAAAAAAACCTGAGCAAAATGACCTGAGTAGCCTATCAATATGATGCTACTTGGTTATGATCTGACTGAAGAATCGATCATGAATTTTATTTAGGAATTGGATTGGCATTAGTTAAAATGTTATCTGCTTATTGTGATGGATAACTGTAGCAACACAATGTGCTCTAGGGTGTAAGTCTAGAAAATACTTTTCTAATTGTAATAAATATGATGTATTTATATGCTGAAGAATGTTATCTATCTAACATTAGGGAACTCATCAGTAACCACAACACCTAGCTACATCTATCTATCGCCCATCCTAATGGAAAGCTAAGGTTTGTTAAAGCAATATATGTAGATTAGGCATTCTAGATAACTAGCCAGCTAAGCCTGGTAAATTATTAGCTACTGTAGCAAGCTAATTCCTGCAAAAACTGAACTCCTCAGATCAATTATGACTCTGAATATGAAGTAATGACAAATGTCTATATTAACACTTTTCTGACTCTGAGACCTAACACCATAATGTAACATTTAAAAAATAATTCTGTTCCTACTCCTAAAAATCATTACAGTTTAGTGCACTCAGGAGTCTGTATCGTAGTCCGATGTGTCGTGATTTTTTCATTCATTCACTCATTGTCTATATCGCTTTATTCTGTATACAGGATAGTGGGGGGTCAGTGTGGGGGCGGAGTACAACCTGGCAATCCATCGCAGGGCACGCACACACACACCTACTCAACACTACAGGCATTTTTGTGGAAAGCCAATCAGCCAATCAGAATGCCTAATGTGCATGTCATTGAATTGTAGGAGGAAACCGGAGTACACGGAAGAAACCCACCAAGCACAGGAAGAACATGCAAACTCCATGCACGCAGAGGCGAGAATCGAATACGGACCATTGAGGTGCAAAGTGACAGTGCTAACCACTGAGCCGCCGTGCCGCCTACTTGTTTTTTTCATTTTCAAAAAAAAAAAAATTTGTAGAATGATTTCCATACCAAACTATAAATATAATTACATGAATAGGACGAAGGCCTCAGGTGTGAGGAAATGAGTGGAGCGAGCCTGTTGTGCTACTGAGAGACACACGACAGAAGCAGTGCAAATTAAAATTGAGTGATGAAACTGAAAAACATCTGTGTGTGAGATTCACACTATTTCGCATCAGGGAGGCATTTAAAATCACATAATGCTGACATTTGATCAATAGACCCAACCAATGATCCTTTTCTCTTGTGTTACAAATTTTACATCCTGTTGAAACACTGAGGTAAAAAATCTTCTATAATCTCACTGAACCAATAAGAACACGAGAAACTGTTTACCAGCACAAAAACAAATCTTTTTATTTCCCCTCTTTGGCAAATAGATTTGCATGTCCTTCCCAGTGCAGAGTTTAGCTGTGCATGTCTGTGGATTTGACTTGTGGGGAATCCATGAACGGCTCCCTACTCCTTTTATCTGCTTCTGTATATAAAGTTAATTTGGAGATTTTGTGTTCAAGTTAGTTAATTGAGGCTCAAGGCTCTCCAAGTAAGAATTTGTAGAAAGAGCTATGACATTTGTTAGTCCATGCGTAAAACACAAAAGCAGTTCCCAGATCACAAAAGACGTACTCTGTACATCTCTCATCTCTGTTCTTATTAACCAGAGGTCTTTTATACGTAACTGTTAGTCCCAGGGATCAATGTAAAATATAAAAAAAAGACATATGATAGTTAGGTTACCTTCTGCTAAAGCTTTAATGAAGAAAGAGACATGTAATTACAGGGTGCAAATACCAAAAAGTGAGTAGGTGTGACATTTCTAATATTCTAACGAGCTTGCTTGATTGACAATTCTCAGTCTGATACACCACTTAAGCACAACTAAAAACAACAGCGTAAACAGACAGTTACATAATTATCACGTTTTGCCTGCTATGGTATCCTTCGTAAGCTTAGTTCCTCAGGCTCAAAGAGAGCATTCAAGCAGTAACACACAGTTAAGATGAGAACACTGTTAAAGAGACTATATTTCTTCAATCTGATTCAGGTGTAATTTGAGATTCTAACCTAATTGTAAACATTGAACTAGCCTATAATCTGTATGTCTTTGGACTATGGGTGGAAAATGGGGAAGAAAACCAACCAAGCACAGGGAGAACATGCAAACTCAGAATCACACACAGACACAAGGTGGGAATCAAACCCCGACCCTGGAGGTGCAATGCGACAGTGCTAACCACTATGCTCCTGTGTCGCCGTCTAGAAATATAACAGAGAAAGATATGTTTTTTCTTCAAGTTTATGGTTATGCTAGGGTTCCAATTTTTTCTCATTAATCCCACCTTCTGTCTTATAATTCGTTACAAGAATTCAGTCCAATCTATGATTGGGTAGATGTGAATTCAGTACCCCCTTCTTTAGCCAGAGACCCAGTGGATGAACGTTTGAATTAAAGACTGGTGGAAGAGTGTTGTTCTCATGGAGTTTACTAATCAGTAACGAAACTCATGATGTCATGTAATGTTACCCTTGTGTGGGGCAAATATTAGCAACAAGTGTAAGTGTTTACATGGCTACTATTTACTGTACCCACTAAACGGATTATCAAAGATTTACTAATGCAGATTTGGCTAGATCAAGTCAAACTATTTTGATAGGGATGACAACAAGATGAAATTTTATTCTGATTTGGGCTATTATTCTGATTATTAGTATAATATTAGGTAACGTCCTTCCCAGTCTGTGAGGGCACATAGGGCTTTGCTGATCTCTGTTGCCATAGCCGTCAGCCAGACACTGGCTTAGGCCACAAGGCCAGTGTATCATGCAACATGCTTGTTTACCTCCCAGGCCTGCAGCTGGTACCAAATCGTACTGCTTAGTGACAGAGATAACTGTGAATAAATAACTTACTTACCAATGCTCGAACTCGGAACCTTACGATCAAAAGCAGAGCACTCTAACCACTTGGTACAGTACATTAGTACATTTTAAGAGAAATACACATGTTGTGAATGGTGAGGAAGTATGCTTAATCAAGGTTGATCTATATACAAAAGACAAAATGTCTGTTGAGGAACATTCTTTTTTACATACACCAGCTTCATGGGATAATATACACAATAGGTGTTCAAGTCAAATAGGGACTTGTGATAAAATTTCTCATGAACAAAGGCATAATACCCATTGACATTTTTAGAAAACTTCAAGCACAGTACGGCGATAAGGCTCTAAGAAGGTCGTACGTCTGTGAATGTAGATCTTGACTGTGGTGGCTCAGAGTCTACTACAGTCGTTCCTGTGAAGAGTCAGTTCATAGCATACCTCATCCTTAAAAACTGATGGATGCTTGTCACCAACTTACAGAAGAAATTTATCTGTTTGTGGGAACTGTACACATAATCATTCATGAACACCACTTGCACATTACAAGGTAGTTATTGCCACATCCCCATATACTATAGATAGTCCTAACCTCTCTCCAAGCCATTTCCACATTTGTGGGCCATTTAAGGAATTCCTGGGAGGCCAGCATTTCAGACATGAAGGAGGCAGTCCGATAATGTTTTTGGTGTACTGAGAAAACTTTCTATCTCAGTGGTACCCAACCACTAGTGAAATGCTGGGATAAGTGATTTTTTTACTGCCCAAACTGTGTTCTTCTTCTGCACAATCAAAAGTCCCAGTTTGACTTGAACACCCCTTGTATATTACACACTACTTACAGGGATTGGTGTTCAAAAAAAAGCTCACAATCTCCTCATGTATGTTTTATTTATTTTATAAACCATCACCATCACCATCCACATAAATACTGTAGGAGCACCTGTGCACCTGCTCATCCACGCAATTATCCAAACCATTCAGTGTAAATGTTAGATATTGTTGTGTGTGTGAAAATCCCAGGAGATCAGCAGTTTCGGAAATAGTCAAACCAGCCCATCTGGCACCAACACCCATGCCACAGTTACCGCCACCAAAATCACACCTTTTCTTTATCCAGTTCTTCAGATGTTTGATGTGAACATTAATTGTATAATTGTATGTATTGCACTTCTGCTACTTTGTTGGCTAATTGGACAGCTGCATTAATGAGCAGGTGTGCACTTGTTCCTACAGAAGTGGACTATGAACGTATTTGTAAATGATTATACATGTTTAAATGTATATTACTGCAACTATAAAAAATTTGGCTGGTACTATTCTAAAACATTACTGGGATTCACATTTAGTTCACTTAAGCCACATTTAAATGAAGAGCATAAGTGCTACTTTACTCTTTTTCACTTTCCTGAGACTCTGCATTAGCGTAGGAGTGGAGCAAAAAGAAAATATCAAAAATTTCTCTGGTTATCTACCTCAAACGTTGAGTGAGTCTGGAAACAAGAGAGGAAATGAAACATGAGCGGTCCCCAAAACCAAAACAAAAATATCTCAAAACATTTCTTCAAAATGGATTTACAAGCATCAAATCCATACATTTCAGACTTTACTTTAATAAACCCCACTACAGTATAGACGTCTCCCAAGCAGTTCAGATGTTATTACATGGTAATAGTATCAATATACAGTATACTTCCCACGGCAGTAGCATCATTTTGACAAGTTTATGCAATGTCACAACATTTATTTCCTTCCAAAGTCACATTAATATCTCTCCAAGATCTTGTATTGATGACGGGAGAGTCGGACCCCTGCGTAAAGTCTTCTCTAGCACATCTCAAAGATTCTCAATGGGGTTTATAGTCTAGATTCTTTGCTGGCCAATCCATGTGTGAAAATGATGTCTTATGCTCCCTGAACCACTCTTTCAAGTTGAACCTGATGACTCTTGCTATTGTCATCTTGGAATATGCCAGTCTCGTCAAGGAAGAAAAAAATCCATTGATGGAAAAACTGGTCATTTAGGTGGTAGGTTGACCTCATGTTTTGGGCACATACATTTGCAGAGTCTAGACCTGACCAATAGAGGCAACCTTAAATCATAACACTGCCCCACATACTTGTACAGTGAGTCTAGACCTGACCAACAGAGGCAACCTCAAATCATAACACTGCCACAGTGAGTCTAGACCTGACCAACAGAGGCAACCTCAAATCATAACACTGCCCCCACAGGCTTGTACAGTGAGTCTAGACCTGACCAACAGAGGCAACCTCAGATCATAACACTG
>JAOVVA010000051.1:11027279-11042787 GCA_028565275.1 Leiocassis micropogon
GTCCCCTTAATGCTGGTGCGTATTCAGGTCAAAAGTCCTCTTAAACCACAAAAACCAACACACACACACACACACACGCACACTGCAGTAATTTTTCCTGGGACACATTGCCCAGGCTATGTAACTGCTTGTCAGCGATCTGTCATTGCTCTTTCTCTCTCTCTCTCTCTCTCTCTCTCTCTCTCTCTTTCTCTCTCTCTTTCTTTTTGATATTGCAACAATCTCATTCAATGTTTGGTTTGCTACCTTAATTATTCCATTTTACCAGGAAAGCTATACACACACACATTCACACAACATTTATTCTCATGTAAAGATGGAACATAATAAAGTCAATTGAGAAACATAAAGAAACATATTTTGAAACCAATCATTAATCATGCTTATGATGGTGCTTTTTCATAAAGTACAAAGTCAGAAGTCATCATGTATGTAAACCTATTGGAAGTCTATTAAAGTGGCAGATTTTCATACAAATTTCTCTTTTGTCCAGTGTGTGTTCAAACAAAAACATGAGAAAAAAAAAACAAGGCAGTTAGATTCCCCTATTGTGACCTCATATAAGAAAAGCCCCTCCCCAATTTGTTTCTGTCAGCTGTGCTGTGCTCTGGTGGGGCGTGGCTTAACACTAGCTCATTTACCTAGACACTGAAATGGTGCGATTGCAGGAGGAGCGAAATAAAGCTAGTGTGAGGTGAAGCAGCTGAAGAATAAACACACACTCCGAGATTTGTGTTAACTTGTTAACGACATAGTAAAATATAGGACCTTTAAATGAGAGAAAGGGGGAAAAAAAGCAGTAGTGTCTGATTGTTTCTCACTGTACTGCTGTTACTGAAGAATAGCAGGCAAAACCAGCTGAAATTGCAGGCTTCAGGAACATAACGTCTGAAAGGATTATTACAGTTGAAATATTGTAGTTTTTAGTTTTTATCGAATACCCTGGGGATAAGACCTAGCGTCATAACCTCTCAACCGAACACACACTTCAGCGGGTGACTCGATTTCCAGCCATATAATCTCCAATATTTCTTCAACAACCTACAGGGAGGCTTTCCATTCAAGGTCATCATCTCTTATATAACGCGACGTGATGGGCTTAATGCCCAGTCGTGACTTTCCTGACGTCCTTCCTTCGGCGTCAAGGCCAATCCGTTTGTCTGCGATGACTCAAAGTTTCCGTCAGCGCCCTGACCGATTACCCGTAGTGCCGTTCATCCACAAAACCACCATCATCCACAACACAAGCAGCATTAAAGATTTGATTTCATAACAGCAACGAGTCATGGCTTTTATCAGAACTCTGTCTGACTCACTCTACAGTGATGCGAGAGAAGTTTGGGTCTTATTATATTATGTGAGTAGAAGTTAAATTCCATGATGGTGGTTATTTAATCCATTACTCTTTCTCTTTCTCCATTTTCACTCGTAGTCTATTTAATAAAGTTCATTCTTCAGCTTTGAGTAGGAATCTGTGCCTTCCACTAAAAAATGTAGAAAGCCTGTGAGGGAATAATTAAAGAGGAATCAATAAGAGGCAGATTAACAGACCTATCTCTTAGTGTGGTTAAATCTTATGAACAGGGACCTGTGTGTTGGACATTCAATATAATTTGAAGTCGACATTACAAGTAAAAATGAATGAATCTAATAGTATTGCACAAATGGAAATCATTCTCAATGAAAACCCTTCAAGATGTACTTTTATAAGAAAAATAATCAATGGCAGTGGCAATGAACGATTTTCCTAAACCAGGTTCCCCAGTCACGTTTTATTTCTTACACGTTTTAATTCCACAACCCTGAGCTACACTATCTTCTATTCATTTTATATTTATTTCAAATGAAAGTCTGCAACCCTGAGCAACGTCTCATCTGAAAACTAAAGTGAGTTTCTGACTTGCAGCACACACACTTATCCTTGAGATTTGTGTGTGCGTTGAAACTCACCTCTCCCTGTTGAATTTGAGTGAGTGCAATATTGCTGGACGTCTCTGCCGAAGGTTCCAGAGGTGAAGCGTATCGTCTGCACAGGCCGTGACCAATGCTCCCTACAGAGACACACACACACACACAACCAAAAACACAAGAAACATTATCCTACTGACAGGAATTCTTATACATATAGACACCTACTGTATGAATTGCAATATTTCGATCATTTCCTCCATGTGAGTCGGTTACATCTGTAATCTAAAAGGAGTACGCTAATAAATAGGTTTATCATTAAGAGCTAATAAAGGCTAATTACCATCGTGCCATTAACCAAACAACAAGCTCCAGCCTCCACTCACAGCTAGTCCCATAAAACATTCAGGTGATCTATTCCTGTATATTGAAGTTGCATGAGCGTGGATCGCCTTGGGACTTCGTCTCCCGTCTTTAAGCTACATGAATCTTGTTAATGGTCAATTAAGAGGAAGCATGTGGCTGAAATAATGTTCGCAGTCAGAGATCGACAGCTGGGTGTCACAGTGGGCCAACGTCTTGAGACGAGACGTTATGTCAGAAGTTTAAAAGTGACAGCTGAAGCTTTACTTCCCGGTGCCGTTTACAGCTAGCAAGGAAGAGAGCGAAAACTGTCATCATTCACATCCTTATGTAATCGGTACAGCGTCTGGTTTGGCTTCAAGACGCTGTGGCTGAAAAAGTCTCCGTTTCTAAAGATAGCGTCTAGACAGGGAAAAAAGCATGTTCGTTACACAGCCTGAAATTTCACCCCATGTATAATTATCTGTCTAAATCAGTAACTGGAAAGGAGATTATTGCATTAGACAAGTTAGACAATTGCTTTTCATTCAAATCTTCGAGGCATCCACCTGCTCCTTTTCTTTCCTTCCTTTGTATGAAAGAGAAAGGGGAGTAAATGGCTAGGAGTGGCAGCTGGAAATGATATCTTTTGTGTCATTTTATACTGTATGTGGAGATTTACATGCATAGCACCCTGTTATGATGAACTTCAATTCAATAAAACTATACAGGATGTGTTGACAGTGATTACACTCTTACATGGGATCTGGGAGACTGCTCTTTCACATGCATTTCATACATATTTCATGACATGTACTGTATGCATAAAGAAGACTGAATGCAGTAGGAGGAGCTGAAATCATCACCTATTCATTTAAAAAAAAAAAAAATTTTAAGCACTGGGGACACGGTCTACGTTTTCTCCTGTCTTTGAGATGCTTCTGTTTGTATCATGACTTTACTCTTCCACAATCATCTGCGACCCAGAGTCCAGGGACGGCCTCGTTTTCGTCTCCGTCTGTCAATTAGGGTGATGCAGCCAATTGCAAGATCTTTTTTTTTTCTGTTCATGTAAATGGAACATTGAGCTGCACTATGACATTCAAGTCGCTGTCTTTAAATGTTAGAGCTCACACTCTGAGTGCTGTCTTACTAATAGGGTAGGAGATGTTAATGATTAAATTAATAGATACAGTAACTGTGAAACCACTGGTTTGGACATGTAAAAAAAAAAATTCATACAACTGTGTTGGATTCTGGTCAGTTGAATGCCTGTGATTAGGCGCAATCCAAATTGCAACAATACTGTATGTGTCTGACATTCACGTTTAATTTTCTAAAGCTACTGTATAGGTTATTATGCAACGTGTGTCTTAGTCCGCCCACTAAATGTGCACTCTGCATGAAGCATGAATCGTGACAGCTGTGAAATAGATCTACAGTCAAACACAGAGTGGCAAAAAAATCTCAACTGGAGAGAAAGTGTAAGTTCTTATAAAAATGGATTTTCACTCGGCTTTCATGTCAGAGCATGAAAAGGATACAGGAGGCATGAAAACAAAATGTACAATGTCTTTTGATTTCCAGTCGTTCTCAACATAAGGAACAGACTGCTGCGCACAGATTAAGATTATTCGTGCAGTTAAAATGGATTTATGTTTTGTGGATCCTGTAATGTTTTTACAATTTGCTCAGATAACATGATCACAAACAGAAGGCTCACCAGACAATTTATAATGGTGTGGTCAGGTTAGACCCAATGACTCTACTGGGGTGAAAATCTACTGTATATGGTAAGGACAAATACTAATATTTATAACAGTATATATTTTCCTTACCATATACGGTACATTTTCACACAAAAATAAATAAATAAATAAATAAATAAATAAATAAAATATATATAAAATATTGTATATATTGTTATATATTATAATATTACATGTATATGGACATTATATATATAAACATTGTAACTAACATTATCTGTGTAAAGCCTGAGTAGAATCCTGATTATACTTCAGTGAACATAAGTAAATAACATTTTCGATTATCTAATAAGATTCATAAATACTGTAAATATATAGAGAAAGAAAGAAATAATAGAGCTAACATGAAGTTGAAGTTAAAAGTGAAGTTGCATTGTAAAAGAACTGACCGTAGAAATCACAGCTGTGTTTAATATTGAAAGTAAGAGCATTTCTACATGCGCAATCTGATAAGAACTTACGGGATTGGGACTAAACAGCTGTGTTGACCGTAAGAAACCACTTGTTAATGAGACTAACATATATTGTACACACTGCCTGGCCAAAAAAAAGTCGCATAATATTCATTTGATTACCTTTAGCTTTGATTACAGCACACATTGTGGTGGCCAAACTGTGGTGTGAAATTGATTCCTCATGCTTTCAGAACCACTTTTTTTACTGTGGAATATTTCTGTGCCATCAGGGAAGAAAAACTTCATAGATGTGATAACCTGGTCATACAGTAGGTGGGTCTGGTCAAGACCCATTCAGGTCATCAGCTGACTTTGTTTTATTGCAACATAACATCACTGAGTCTAGACCTGACCAACTGAAGCGACCCCAGATCATAACACTGCCTCCAGAGGCTTGTACAGAGGGCGCTATGCATGATCCATTCTTACCCTGATACACCCATCACTCTGGAATAGGGTCAAGCTGAATGACTTTTTCATTATGGGATCATTATGCTCCCTACCAAATTCAAGCCTTATTTCTGATTAGTCTCATTAACAAGTGGTTTTTCATATGGACACACAGTTGTTTAATCCGGTGAGTTTTCATCACATTGTGTGTGTGTATGGAAATGCTCTTACTGTACTTTCACTATTAAACACAGCTATGGTTTTTACTGTTGATTTTTTTATCATAAAATTTCACCAAGTGTTTAAATCTCTATTCAGGACTTTTTCTGGCCACATTTCTTCCACAAAGTTGACAATTCAGCATTATCCTACAAGGTTTTCCATAATGTGTTTAAGGCTTTTAATCTCCTTAGTTGTTTAAGGCTTTTAATCTCCTTAGTTGTTTTCTTTGCGTGATGCAGCCAAAATAATTTGACCCTTTTGAACTGGTGACTTTGTTTTTTGGCCAGGCAGTGTGTTCACCAGACAATGGATTTTTTTGTTTGTTTGTTTTAAACCTTTTCTAGGCTTGCACACAGTGTTTGTGCACAGTGTACTGATCCAAGCGTATTGGTAATACACTAAAAGCTAAAAGATCTCGGAAACCTTACTAGCATGCCTCACACAATGAATATCAAGTTCTTAAATGGATACATACTGTACATGGAGGCATAAACCAAATCAGATTTCAAAATGCTATAACCTGCGGTTAAGAAACTATATGCTGAGATGCTATAGTAAAAACATATTGTAGCCTAGAAGCCTACTAGAGGTAGAAGCCCGTGTTAACATTTTCCTAATCTTTCTCACACATATGCATTTGTACGAATGAAAACTCTTTCTGTGTTCCCTTGTACACTGTGTTTAAACTGTGCGCCTTGTCCATTTTCCCCCACAGAAAGAGGTCTGGCTGTGCATAACAACGAGTGCAAACAGTTTAATAAATCAGGAGCTTGAAGTTATAATCATGCACAAGCACTAATAGAGAGCAGGAAAGACGCCTGACGCTGACTGGCTTGAGCTGCATTCATTTACTCTGTCCATGTTCCGTATTCACCATGTAAAATGATCTGCCACGCTTCACTGTCTCTCGCTTTCATCTGCTGAGCTCTATGAGGCAGGTAACCAACACCTGCGTTTCCATGGTGATGGTGTTTACATAAACATGTTTACCATGGCTGAACCCTGGAGACAATAGCACTGAGTGAGATGAGAAGAAAAAAAAATAGAAGCAAAATAGCAAGAGAGGAGGTAGGCGAGGACTTTTGATCCCAGCTGAGAATATCGCTTATGTTTAATAACCTCTTTTTTTATTTTGGTTTTTTTTGTGGGGAAGGGGGGGGGTACATACAAGAGGTGTATGGATGAGCTCTGAGGTCTGTCTAGCACCAAGCAGCTTCATCAGCAACCTGTTGCCATCCTCAATACAAAACAACAGTGTGTGTCTGTGCGCTAATGTCATCCTGTAACACAATTATTATTCGTATGCTTCCTCTGTTGTGTCGCTGTTATGTTTCATTATGAACTCATGCTTCTCTCTCTGTCTCACACACACACACACACACACACACACACACACACATTCAGTACATACACACTGCACACTGCATTGGAAATCAATCCCAAATTTTTTTGGGAAATGATCAATCCCTGTGCACGGTCAATCAATGCATTTTAAGAAAACGTGTGTCAATCATTTCTGTGTGAATTTAAGCATGCTCACTGATTTCAGCGTATGAACGAAGCATGAGAGAGATAGAGAGAGAGAGAGAGAGAGAGAGAGAGAGAGAGAGAGCCTTTGATCTGTTCTATTTGACAGAATTCAACACAATGCTCCAGCCTCTACGTCTCTTTTTGTCCTCTCAGTTCAGTTGTTCCGCCCACTGCACCTTTTTTTTTACACGTGTTTGCATGTTTGCGTATGTACAGTAAGACTGTATTATATCATAAGCTCCTGATGTTTTTTTTCCAGTTTGGCAGGATGATTCTGTCCTTAATTTTCCCCTACATTGGTACTGTACATCATCTTTATTTACACACGCTACTTTCATCTGAAATGTAAGCACAAGCCAATTTTAATACTGTAGCTACTTAAAACATTAGCATAGTGATGTGACTACAGGAGTCAATGAATGAGGGGGATATTGGCATTCATACCGAGGATAAAACTCCTCATCTGAGGAATGATACATTTCAAAACAAGTGCCAATAAAACACTGTTTGAAGGCTGCATGTGTGGATGACATAAGGCCTGATTAATCCCTCAAAATGTATGCTGACAATAATACCATTCAGATGGCATAAGATAAAAATGATTACTGTATGATTTCTGAATGGTTTCCATAGCCTATACATTACAGAGACAGGAGTCTCTTCGTCATATACGCCTGGTGGCATGTGCCTTATATTTATTTAAACTTTATAATAAAGACTTATTGTAGAGCTTGTAGTTGAGTTAATGGCCATTATATGACTGTTGTCTTTATCTGTGCTACAATGGCAATAAATTTACTATCCAGTATTTACTTTTCTGTGTGATCGTACCAGACAGGATGACCTTTGGCCCCCACAGGCATAGGTGAGCCTTGGGTGCTCATGATCCTGTCACCAGTGTACTGGTATACAGTTGATAATCGGAGGTGGGTAGTAACGAGTTACATTTACTCCGTTTCATTTACTTAAATAATTTTTTGAAAAAAATGTACTTCTATGAGTAGTTTTACTGCACCATACTTTTTACTTTTACTTAAGTAGGTTTGTGAAGAAGAAACGCTACTCTTACTTTCGGCTACATTCGACTTGTTACTTTTCTAACCATTTATTCTACATATTATATATATTCTTTAGATATTGTGTGTGTGATATTCTTTATTTTTGCCAGCGAAATGCAGCCGGTGGATCTACCACATGACTGTGTTCCACCAATCAGACGTAGCAACAATAATCACATGACTCCGTTTGACCAATCAGCTGCAATAACAATAACCACATGTAGTCACATGACCACACACAAACTGGCTGCATAGCAGGAAAAAAACCTTCAGGCGTGGTAGACAGTTTATGGTAAAGTGAGACCTCTTGTACATGTTCTAATGTTATTCAAATCTGCTGAGTCATTTGCAGGGCGACTGAATATACAGTCTATCTTACACTGGAAATAGTCTACACTGTTCAAACATACTGTACATATGTTACCTACAGTAGCTGTTTTCTTTCAAGAGCTTTATGTTGTGAAAAAAGTAAGATTAGGAAATTTCCTTTTCCTTAATTTGCTATTTTGTAAAGATATTTAGTTTTATTCATTCATTTAATTTATTTGATTATTTGGAAATGTCAGATATTGTACATTATTTTATCATTTTGTCAGGCTGCTTACATAATTTCTAAAAAGGAAATAATAAATCGGACATTACGATTGAAACAGTTACTCAGTACTTGAGTATCTTTTCACCAAATACTTTTTTACTCTTACTTAAGTAATATTTTGGATGACTACTTTTTACTTCTACTTGAGTAATAGTATTTTACAGCTACTCTTACTTGAGTACAATTTTTGGCTTCTCTACCCACCTCTGCTTGAGAATCAGTGTTAATGTGTTAATGTTATGTGGTGTTAATGTTGTGGCTAATCAGTGTATTTTATCATTCTGGTTTTTAACACTTGATTTTGGATTGTTTTTGGGAGCGCACATACTGTAGGACTACAGGACGTTTTTAGAACCATTTAAACTACAGACCGATTTTGCACATCTTAGGGTCCATTAAAGCTCTAAAAATGTTAACACCCCGGGACTAATTTATAGCATTAAATTAAAATTGTCTTTAGGGTATCTTCACATAATAATTAGTATTTAGGGTTACGCCTAAGAAGATTTTTTTTAAGACAGTCTGAAGACTGTCCGCATGGCCCCTGAGAGAACACAACAGAAAAGAATATGTCTTTACTAAAGAAAGTGCAAAAGTCTTTGCTGTACATCTTCACATGAGCTAACAGACACCAGCAGTTAGCTAAGTGGAGAATTTAGTCACAGACAGATGTGGCACCGCTGGACTGTTTTTTCTTCCAAATGGTGGCACCGAGTTGTGGCACTCTGGACTCCTGCTCATGACACTTTGTAAAAGTGTAATGACTGAGTACATTATCTCTCCTAGACTGAGCAGGCCAGTGGCGCTTGACCTGATGCTGTGTGCCAGGAGTAATGAGTCTGTATTTAGAATGAACAATTGATGCGCACACACACATACACACACACACACACACACACTTACACATACACGCATGCACCCACACACAAAGTATGCATGCAAATGTCCAAGCAATCATTGTGTGCTCCGTGTATAAGTTTTGTGTACGTGTGTGTGTGTGTGTGTGTGTGTGTGGGCTCACCTCATTAATAAGGAACTGTAGCTGCAGTACAGCCGCTCCGCTCTCATGCTGACAATAGCAGTCCACTCCTGGCCGTCCCAGACTGATGACATCATAGGGTTAAGTCAAAGCATTTAATGATAGATGAATAGCTGCTTATAACATATTATAATAACAGCCTTGTGAAGAATCTCAGCTTCAAGCTAATGGCTCTGGCCTTTACAACTTCAGTGCAATCTGAACATATTTAATTCCTGAATGATGCAGTGTGATGTGTGTCATTTACTGATTATCCTTGTGACACCCAATTGGCATTTATCAGGTCACGGCGAACTTTAACAAAGAGTTAGAAGACTGGCTGTAGACAAAAAATATATATATTTGTAGCTAAAGTAAAGCAGATAGAATATTGTGGTTGATGAATGATGATTTAGGGCTGGTTTTTAGATGATGAACCAGGGGCTTTAAAAAAAAAGTGATGGTATGAAAGTTTTATTCTAAAACACAGCTTCCTCTTTTAGGAGGTTGAGAATTGTTGATTAATTCATACCAAACAAACAGTATCAGCACAGGTATGAAGACAGAAATGCTTAAAGAATGAAGTGGGATGCCCATTTATATAAAAAAAAAAGGGAAAGTATTAAAAAATGTATTAATTAAGATGACACTTCAGGACCTCCAGGATCCGCGTTCAGTTCCCGCTTAGGGTCTGTGTGCATGGAGGTTGCATGTTCTCCACATGCTTGGTGGGTTTCCTCTGGGTACACCGGTTTCCTCCCACAATCCAAAGACATGCAGATACGACTTTATCCTGTATACAGGGTCACGGGAGACTTATGGCATGAGGCGGGGTACACCCTGGACAGGGTGCTAATCCAGCACAGGGCACACACTCATTCATACACGATGGGCAATTTGGAAAAGCCAATTAACCTAATCTGCATGTTTTTGGATTGCGGGAGGAAACCAGAGTACCTGAAGAAAACCAACCAAGCACGGGGAGAACATGCAAACTCCATGCACACAGAGGCGAGAATCGAACCCGGACCCTGGAGGTGCAAAGTGACAGTGCTAACCACTAAGCTACCGTGCCACCCCCTACCAGGTTCGTAAAAATAAAAATATACGCAATGGTAAGCACCACTGGCCTCCACAGTACATAGTTGGACTATAGATAATAATAATAGTAATAATAATAGTAACAATATAAGATGCCTGCATATATAGAATCACACCTCAAAATATAAAAATAAAGCTGCACAGTCACACTGTTACTCCAGTGTTTGTTACAACTTGTACCAACTGCCTGTGAAGAAGTATAGAAACAGAAACAAGAGCAAACCTTTAAAAACAGCAGTGCAGCCAG
Source organism: Leiocassis micropogon (assembly GCA_028565275.1). Taxonomy (NCBI): domain Eukaryota; kingdom Metazoa; phylum Chordata; class Actinopteri; order Siluriformes; family Bagridae; genus Leiocassis; species Leiocassis micropogon. The sequence goes on from JAOVVA010000051.1 coordinate 11,037,915, forward strand.
GATGTGAGCTTTTCCCTGAAAACAAACACGGTTTCTAGGTAAGAGTAAATTACCTTTCATAAAGCCCACAGGGATGGAAAAGAAGACACTCTCTCTCTCTCTCTCTTGCTTTTATGTCAGAGGCACATACTGGAGGCTGCGGGTTAGTGAACTCAAACTAAACCCAAGTCCAAATAATGGTCACAGAACCTGAGAGAGAACATACAAGACGAAGCAGCATCTGACAAAATTTATCTCTCCACTCAGCACATCAGCACGAAGCTTTTCGCATCGGAACACATTAATCACAGCTCTACAGTATCTGTGTATCTGTATTCGTATGGCTTAGTCTCCCCCCACCTTAACCGCACAACTCTGACGCATTTCCATTTCAAATGCTCTCAGCAGGTGATAAAACACCAAAGGCCTCAAACAAGGTCAGATCTCCTCCAAAAAAAAATCCCACACATGCATCGCTCCTCCATTGTCTGTGTGTGTGGGTATCTTGAATATTGAAAAGCACACTCAGTGCGTCTGTCATACGTGGGCAGAGTTTCAAGGACGTTCAAGAACAGAGCAATTAAACTTTCATCTGTCACACATACGCCTCCTTCGTTACAGCTTTCATTAAAGCCGATAAAGGGGAAAGGAAACTGAGGCATGGATGTGCACCACTGACTGCATCGCCTCCAAGTGCACTTATCACAATGCTAAGCTAATCGGTGCTAAATTGCGCTTTTTCTCCAAACCGTGCCAAACCTTTGAGCGCTTCGGTTCAGTTTTGATAAACTTCCACAAAATGAAAGCATCTATTATTCATGCATTAGGGGAAAAATGACATAGATGAGCACTGTCAGGATGTGTTGGTGCGGTTGGTGAGGAATGTGCAGGAAGCAGAAGGAAAATTGTCCTGCATGCACGATTGCACCTAAATTGCGTTTGGTTAAATTACCTTGACCAGCTCTGACGCATACTGGCATCAAACACACACACACACACACATACTGTACGCATGTTCACTGAAGCTTCTTCAAATTCCTTTCACATGCACTAAGAGATTGAATTGAACCCTTTGAAAACTTTATAATGATGAGCAAATGTTTACTCACAGTTCACCTCCTCTATGTAACTAGCAGCACTACAGTAGCACCAGAAACTAGTAGGCAGAAATATGGTGAGATAATGCAAGAGGTGAAGATTGAGGGGGAGGAGAAAGTCAAGAGAACTCTAAACCAAGCAGAGAGAAATGAAGAGACAGAGTGGAGGTGTGAAACGAAGCTTCAGTGGTGAATCAGACATCATAAAAATAAAAAAAAACGAAAGGGACGGCAGAGTGGAATGAACAATTAACTATACAGGGTAACAATGAGACGGTGGGAGATGGAGAGGTGAGTCAGAGAAAGAAATAAAGAAAACAGGTTTATTTGACTCAGTGACTCAGAAAGAGTGGGAGCGAGCGCCGCCTAATGAGGTCCATGTCACAGAAGCTACACATACATCCCAGGTAGAGCAGTGACTCACTACAGTGTGTTTGACATGTTGCCTGATGTAGCACTTCTATAGCTGGGCTGCTATTAAGGTTAAAATGTCGATCGAGGGTGACGTCAGCGTTGGTTCGATTTTCAGATCTGACTTTGCTGTATGCACCGTATACAATTCAGAACAGCATGAATCAGGCAAAAGTTTTATTGCCGACTGATTATTTTTCCCTTATGGATTCCTTAGCATTGTACTAAAGACACCCAAAACAGGCTTTGTAACTAGAGAGGCTTCATGAAGTCATTGTGAAGTACAGGTGTGTCACTACAGCTCATTCTTACAGTAGTCCACACAGTTCACAAGATACTGTATAAGCACTCATACTGTACTCTACATGCTGTGAGATCAGTAAGTGTGCATGAGTACAGAGGGCGTGGTTTAACCTGGTTGCCATAGCAACAATTCTGTGTGCACAGGTGATACACACACGATGAATGTAGCATGATCTCCTCCATTTACATGAATGGGAAGGTCACTGTGCGGGTTTTGAACCCGGATATCTTGGGGACTGTTAGTGCTACAGTTTTAACTATTCGATCGGTTGAGAGAGGAGGCTTTCATTTTGCTTCGTGTGAAGTTTGTCGTGTGCATTTCAAACATTGTAGTAACAGAAGCAATTTTAAAACATTCTTGTTCATGGTAGATTTTAGAACTCGAGAAGTCAATGAATTCCTATGGAAAAAAAAAATCTGTATTGTGTCACATCGCAAATGATATTTTTTAAGAATCAGCATATATAAGAATAAGAATATATAAGAATTTGTGAATGTTTTCATAACTTGTGTGTATGTGTGTGTATGTGTGTGTATGTGTGTGTATGTGTGTGTACGTGTGTGTGTGTGTGTGTGTGTGTGTGCGTGCGTGCGTGTGCGTGCGTGTGTGTGTGTGTGTGTGTGAAATCGAGAGAAAATCAAGGAAAGCGAAGAAGGTACAGTAAAGAGACATCCTCCACTGTCTTTACAATCTAAATCTCAATGAAGTTTAATAGGAGGGAAATTGGAGGTAGTTTTTAAAGAGGTAGATCTTTTGTTTGTTTGTTTTTGTTTTTTGGGGGGTTGACATGATGTCCAAATTAGTAGCCATATTGGAGCTGTTTGACCTGTTTGATTGGAGTTCGTTTCCCAATCTGACCAAAAATAAGTTTTCTAGGGACATGAACAAAAGTAAGTTACCAATCTGGCGTAAAAATAATTTTCCTAGGGACATGGAAGCAAAGGGGTTTGGCTCAGGTCCCAAAAAATCTTTGTAACTCAAAAGCAGTGCATTTTCCCTTCAAAAATACTTTTTTTCCATAGCGCTTAGAAAAGCAGGCTGATCGTGTTGATCAAAGTTTTGTGAAGGTCAGTGCAAAATTGTGGGCGATTTGACTGTCTAGACAAAATCAGAATAAAATGAAACGTTAGGAAAAAAACCATCGGCCTGTTTCCTTGGAAAAGTGTTAGCAAGCGATTACCTGTGGGAGCGGACTTGGGCCTAAGGGCACGCCTAGTAATAACCGAAACACTTTTTTACATCAAACATCAACTCACAACCTGAAACAAAAGAGACGTTACTCATTATAGAAACCCAGATTCTATGTATTGTGCAACTCAGCGGAGGAAAAAAAAAACTCTACACCAATACTTCCTTTCATAGGAAAGTTTATCCTTGACACCAAGGACACAACGCTACCCACACATCCTCAAAACAAAGCTTGTATTTGCATACTGGAACCTGATAGGCTGTTACATTTTGTGACGCAACAACATGACCATGTTAATTAAACACTAACTCTGATGTACAATACTGTACGTTCATGAACGTATTTCTCTGAAACGGATTACACTAGCACAAGCAACATTTTTCATAAAGTATTATGTAACAATAAACGCGATAAAAGTGATGACTAATGTCTTTGTTTTTTTTTGGCCTTCACTTACACAACGGCTCTCCGAGGAGTTTTACTAGGTGTGCAAACAGCAATCTGTCCTTCAATGTCGGTACAACAAAAGAAACGACTTTGGTGAACATCAGCAACACAACTGTGGAGAAAGTTAAAAAAATTCCTGGTGTGCTCGTCACAAAGGGAGCTCAGAACCCAGACCCTAAACACCACCTTCCCAGTCAAGAAAACTTGATAAGAATTTCATGTCCTGTAAAGCGTGAGAGCGAACCTCCATGGCGTTCCATCTAGTGTAAATAAAAGATGCAGCACCTCAGTTGAGTCATTCAGTGTGAAAAGATACAAAGAAATGAGTCATGCATAAGCCTTAATGAAAGTGTGAATATGATATATGACCAAGATATCGGAGGAGTACACAGAAGGAGTGAAAGAACGTTAGCTGGAAATAAGATAAGGGAAGCAATTAGAATGTGTACGTGTGTTGTATTATTGTATTACTGTAAAATCTGTTAGTTCGCTATTTACGAAGTCAGCAGAAGTCAGTCTTCAAAACAAACAGACCCATGACAGAGAGAGAGAGAGAGAGCATTTGTTTCCCTTCTTGTGCATAAACATTGCTTTAGCTACTGTAGCTAATTAAAACGCCGAACATTGCTTTAGCCTGGCTCGATTGCACTGCAATCTGCTTTGTGTGAGTAGCCAGAGTTAGAAATGCATGTGTGTGTGTGTGTGTGTGTGTGTGTGTGTGTGTGTAAGAGGGAGGGTGTGAGTTCAAGTGTGTGCATGACAGAGCGTGAGCATCTGTCTCCGAGCGAGTGCTGAAAGAGCGCCTGATCATGCGTGTTGACATTTCACTGCTATCAGTGTGATGGTAGCAGACAGTCAGAGCCATGCCTTGTTGCTTCGGTAGCCTGATTCCTCAAACAACCTCACACAGTCTAATGAGTCTGATGAGAGCCTAGAACAACAGAAAGCTTGTAAATCAGAGTATCTAGGTACAGTATGTTCTCCCCTACCTAGCCATCACCAGTGCAAAAAAAAAAAAAAAAAAAAAAAAAAAAAGGTCTAAATTCACTCGAGACGCGGCGTGGAATCGAATGAAATGAAGGTGATTGCTGGAGAAAAACTGGAATCGACAGCAGTAAATTCAGCCTCAGTACGCTTCTGTAGTTCTTTGATTTGATAGATGAAATTCTTTTCTTCAGACCTGGTTCAGTGTATCCAACAGTACATTATGTCCAGGTGATGCTATCTAAGGCTGCATTCACACTTTTGTTTCTGTCAGCTGCTTTTCAGAAAACTAAACTGCAAAATGAAATCAAGCTCTTTTTACCTCCTGACCAATCAAATCTCAACACTCTGTAGAGTACAGAGTGACAGTAAACAGTGTAGGCTTGTTAGTGAGTGATTATAAGGAGATTGACAACAGGCTGAATTGAAAATATTTTTTCGCAGACATTTTTCATGCATTAT
>JAOVVA010000051.1:11044778-11069744 GCA_028565275.1 Leiocassis micropogon
GATTAATCTACAAATTTTAACACTTTTATTTCTAACGCACATTAATCATATGACCACGTTTTACCCAAATGGCTTCCCATAATTGCATGTTTAACACGGATAATAAGATGACTGAGGAAACGTCACCAGGTGGAAAAGTTGGAAAATGCTAAAAGTTTCATTATAAAAAGCTTTTAGATTGAAATTTGGATAAAACTAAAGTTGTGTGCTCAAGCTACCTTCCAGGGGAAATATTTTTCTCAAGAATAAATTGAGCATAAACCGTGAGAGTGGTGGTTCAGGTGGCTAAGGCTCTAGGGATAATGATTTTCAGATCCAAAGGATCCGGGTTCAAGCGCCACCATCAGTGGGTCGCCACTCAGCCACTGCATGCAGTGTTGATCCCATTTAAAAGATTTTAATTAACTTTTTGAGATAAGCTACTGTTTAAGATATTATAAAACTGCGTGATCTCTTTCCGCTAACCAGTTTGTCAAGCATTCCAACATTGCACATTTATAATACCAATCTGAGTATTTTAAAATTGTGATTAATCATGATTAATTATTTTTTTATTGATTGACAGACCTAATAGTTTTCACAAGCTAGAGTTACAGGATAAGAAGCCTTGGTCATGAATAATTTTCTATATTTAAGAAGTATTTAATCAGAAGCTTGTGCAGAGCATCCTTCGCCTTAGAGAACACAGCTACAGTGCCTGTCCAACATACAGTATCTTCCTGTAGCTATTGATCAATCATGGACAGGAATTTAGGATTTTCTAAAAATCATGCTGGAAAAAAAAATGAAGCTATTAATCAGTTAAGAATTCATTAAAGTGATTTTTAAACATGTTGAATGATAAGTTCCATTCATTTTTTTTGTTCCCTGTAGCATTTCCAATCCCCAATTGCCAGTAATGCAATATGACTAAAAATATCAACTTAGCTATTTTTGGGATGTTCACCACTATGCAATGTGACATCCCACTCTGGTGGCACACACTCAAGTCACACAAGCAGCTCCTCTTTTTAAGGCACAGAATCTCCTCAATCCTATAGATAGAACAGTTTTTATTACGGTTAATACTGTAATATACACAGATTAGCCAAAACATTAAAGCACTGATTATACAGCCCAATATTGTGTAGGTTCCCTTTATTCTGCTGGGGCAGCTCTGTCCCATCGGGGCATGACTCAACAAGACCTCTAAGGGTGTGCTCTAGTCTCTGGCACCAGAACATTAGCAGCGGATCTTCTGGGTGCTGTGGTTTGTGGGGTGGGGCCTCAGTGGATCGGACTTGCGTGTCCAGGGCATTCCATGGATGCCAGGTCGGATTGGGATCTGGGAAATTTGGAACTCTTTGAATGCTACAGCCCATATGTGGCATGTTGTGATGCACTGGGTTTTCTGATACCTTTCTTTCATTGACTTCCTTTTAGCAATTTGTGCTACATTGGCATGTCACCAGTTTATTGGTACAGTATATAATTGCTAATCAATTATCAATATCAATCAATCAGCGTTATGGTATATCGCTAAATCTAATCTAGGTTGCAAGCTAGACTAGTTAGCTGGATGAAGCTAGTTTGAATTACGGTTGTATCTGTATCTTGTGAGCCTTTTCATATAAGCAGAGCTAAAGCTAATTAAGAAGCAGCTAAAGTATTCACCTGAGACCCAAGATGACCTGTTAAAATCATTCATTTTTTGAAATGCTTATTTTGTGGTAGTTTTATTTTGAAATCATGATGTTCTGGTAGGTAGCATACTGTATACAGTAGGGAGTACAATAGGTGGATTGGTTTTCTTTATTGTTTCTTTGTGTCTTGAATTTTTCTTTGCTATCAGACAATTTATCATTTTAATAAAATCATACAAAATTCGACAACCTTGCAACCTTGATTTTATTTAGATGAACACTCCACATCAAGTTCAGTCTTGAAGGCGGATTTAAACAGGATGAGACTGTTCAAATATGTTTTTGCTCATTTCCCTACATAACATTTAAAAAAAAAAAAAAAAAACATTGAAAATATATTTTACTATTTTGTCCTACACATACTGTAGTGTGACTATTCTCTATTACTGGATGATCAGCATTGCGTTGCTGTAGCGACAAACGTCATTTTGTTGTGGTGCTGCAGTAAGCGCTAGCGTCAGATATTCCGGCCCTATGCTAACGAAGTCATCATAAGCGAGATGATTAATGTAGATTAACAGTTCCCCCCTGTTGTATTATGTTAATTCCACTTTGGAGTGTGATTCGGAGTGTGTGTGTTTATTGTTGTACCCGGATGAATTAGCATGCATTAGCTTTCCCCAGGTGATCTGCATATCTCTTCATTATCATAAACCATGAATGGTGCTGGAACACTTACAGACCACCGCTGTGTGCTGGAACTGCAAAACCAAAACTTCACTGCTCCACCACTGACGCTAATGATGCAGCAGATCTGATCGTTAAACAATTTATCGTTGTGTGTAACCACCTGGTTTTAACTGACAACATCTAACATCAGTACTGTTCATGAAGATAAAAGGAAGAAAAATGTAAAAAATTTGTCAATTAAATTTTTTTCTATAGTGGACCTTGAAGGAGATACTCAGGTAGATTCTCACAAGAGTTGAGGCTTAGACATGTAGATTGTCATGACAACGTTGAATTCGGTGTCTGACTACATTTCCCAGAGCGCACCTCTGGCAAGAAACATGACTACCATGGACATCAAGTCCCAGATTACTGATTACACACATCTGGAATCAATCATCACCACACTACAAGCACGTTCCCAAGACAGACATTTAACGAATCATTCATTTGTGACTGTTGACGCTTCCAACAGACCAAGCCTTCATGTCATGTTTGCTCACTCTCACTCCAGGTTTGCCCCTTGTGTGTTTTCTAATTTCCTAATAATAGTCTCATCCTCTAAATACATCACCCGTATTCATCACCTGACTCTTTGCCTGATTCTGTCTTGCGTTCTGATATTGGGCTTTGGATGTGCCAGTCATGACTTTTAATTAAAGCATTCACCACGACCATCACCATCAAACCTAAGCATGAGACATTTTATTAAGACATGAAGTAACCTACACGCAATCCTCACTGACTAACTGATCACGATTCTTCTCTCTCTCTCTCTTCCTCTCGTAAATTATTCAATACATGGTCAATGTGCTAAGTCTAATTCAAGAACTGAGCTTTCTGAATTCTTTAGTTAAACCTCTTATCTACATTTCTCAAGGACAAAAGTGGAAATTTGCAACAAAAAAAAAAGCAAATAGTTTTCATACCAGCCTGATATATTTGCATTGATTGGGGGAACCAAGGGCACATCTATTACTCTACAGTGATGACAAAAGACCTAATGCAAACCGTATTTTACAACCCAGCTAACATGTTATTCACAATGTAGCTGATGTGATTTATTATTGATTTACACTATTAATTTTTTTCACCATTTTCCTATTTGTACCGGAGAACTTTACAAGGAGATGTTTTAGATTTTTTTTAATGCAGATTTTATGCAGATTTTTTTTATTGAAGAATGGAGGTGGTGGAAAGTTCTGAAAATGTTCTAAGTTTCTATTTATATTTCCACTTATTCCACTTTAGAATATCGTTTTTGTTCATTTCTCGGGTTTCTGGGGTTTAATTCCAAATAGTGTTAAATGGAAATAGCACTAGTGCACTAGTCACACACACACACACAGACACACCCACACACACACACATACACACACACACATACACACACACACCAAATCATGTCCTTAATCAGGGATTGGAGAGTGATTTGGAATTCAGCCTTGTGTTAGGAGACAGTTGTAGCAACGTAACATTGTAGCTAATGTTAGCCATGGACAAAGCCGTGAGGTGAGTGATGAACCTGCCAGCATGTTGGCTCACACTCACATTAACTAGCGGTAATGAAAGATTGAAAAACAACATGAAACTTCAGAGGCAATTCTGTATGGAGCAATCATTATGAATGGGTACTTCACGGTGCGTGAGCAAGCAGTTCAAAAAGATGCGGTCGGCTGGCATCACGCGGTTCGGTGGAAACACGGGATAGTCTTCGGCCCTCCCGGCTGAATGGTAGTAGTAGCCTTAATGTGGGAGCCCTCTAGTGACGGGGAGGAATTGGCCACGACTAAAAATTAGGGAGAAAATCGGGAAAAAATCAAAAAAAGAATCCCCCCCCCAAAAAAAAACAGTTAATGTAATTAACAGTTGGTAGAAAAACTTAAATTCAGAGTGATGCATATAGTTAAACATCCCAGTGCTGTTACCATCCATTATCATCACTGGTGGAATGCCTCTCGTCCAATCAGAGTCAGAAGTAACTGTTGTATAAAATAATATGCAGTTATTTGCATTCAAGCACTCATACATCACAACTAGAGATCCCTGCCAACAGTCTCAGTTGCACTTATCTCAACAAAGTACTAATTTGTGATGCTTTAGTGTAGAAGTATGCAGTATTGATCTGGCTTGTATTTGTCTATCAGTGGGTGGTGTCATCACCTTGGTCCAGACACACTACCTCTGGTCTTTTAATTCTGCTCTGTAATTAGCCCACTGCTTCACACTGCAGCCCTGAGGATCCGGGTTGTTGTTCAGGGCCAAACCGACTCTGATAAATGACCTCAACCACTCCTCGACACGTACACATATACAGTACACACGCACGGAAACACAGATATGTGCACACTCGGAAGGTTGCCAGACAAGCAAAAGAAAGCAGAGAAAAAAGGAAGGGTGGAGGAAGAGCTGTGAGCTGCGGCTTATGTCAGAATCTAATAATAAAAGACAATGCAGAGGGACGGAGCGCAGGTGGTCTTGATGGGAAATTACAAAGCCTAAATGCACAGCGCGAGGGAGCAGGGTTATTGATAGAATCTCTCGCGGCAGTTTCCGAACCAGTTTCTGCGAACCAGTTTCTTGCAGAGGCACGCCTGCTGGAGTGGCCCGTCCTGCTCCTTCAGCTGCCTGACATTTTCATGGTTTACTTCACACGGAAAGGCCGACAACTGCGATAAAGAGCCAGGCGTCATTTACATACAGCAGTCGGTGATGGCTGGCAGTTGGTTGAGATGCGTTCCATTGTTCGTTGGGTTTATAAACTGGTTTTGCATAACACACAATGACTGACGTGTGCTGTCTGCTTGCGCGTGGTTGTGCGTGGGCTCGTTCAGGCCTGTGCTTTTATTTTTCCATTCGCATCTGTGGTTTTTTGGCTAAAACTAGTGATTATCATGCGATTGTGATTACATCTCTTCGATACATTTTTTTTTTCTTTCAACTGTTTCAACTGTTTTTGCATTTTTATCATTTTCAAGTAGTTAAAACTGCTTAGATTTAGATTTTGTTAAAATTATAGCCCTAGTTTGTTTTTTGGCTTGGTACTGTAATTGAATTAGCTTAGGATAAACTGGTACTTGATTGACAGCTGCTTTGGACATCGAAATAAAAAAAATAAGATCACTATCATTAAAGAATCAGTAACACGCTTATCTTTAACCCCTTTCAGTTTCCGTCTGTCCCCCCTTCAGTGTGTCTCACCCATGCTGTTTGTGGGGCTTGGCATGTCACACGCTGGGTAAATATCGGGGTTTGTCGGCCATGCTTCATTTAATGAAGACGAGCTGAAATGCAGGACTGATGCTTGGGGTTAGACAGTCAGCATGATGAGAGCTATGGGGCGAGAGTGACGGTGAGAGAGACAGAGAGAGTGGTGCATGGGAGAGACCAGGCCTGATAAGTGAATCCACTATAGCTTGCTATTGGCATAGAACATGGAACTTATTGGCAGAGAAATATGATAAATTTTCCCACTTAATATGAGCAGATTTTTACCACTAAATGACTCAGTGGTAGTACAGAGTGTACTGGAAAGAGGGGAGAGAAGCTGCCTGCCAAAACCCACTTTCAAAGCCAGTCGTTGTAAAACTTTCAGCAAGACAACACATTTGATAATGTTATTTTATCTCATAAAAAACAATTTAAACAAATTAATTAGTAATTGCTTCTGAATCATTTGTGCTGTGTTTTGACCTTTAATTACTGTTAGTTAAAATGAGCAAAAGTTCCCGCCTCACACTGACAGGTTCATGCTCACCTCACTGCTTTGTTCATGGTTAACATGAGGTACAAAATGTACTAGCTTCTAACACAAGCCTGAACCCCAAATGCCTCTCTAACTCCTAAACAATGTGTTTGTGAAACAAGGGAATTTTCCATTTTATGCTATTTGGGATTCAACCCTGGAACAGTTAGTTAGTTGTGGCTATTGTAAAATAGAATAAGTAAAGACATAAAGTGAAACTTTCAGATTTACAAGACTGTCCAACACGTTAACATTTAGCAGATGAGAGTTAAGAGTCTTGCTCAAGGGCCCAACAGTGGCAACTTGGTGGTTGTGGGGTTTGAACCTGGGACCTTCTGAACTGTAGTCTAATCCCTTAACCACTGAGCTACCCCTAGACCCTCCGTGTTCTTTTTTTTTTTCTCCTCAACTTTTGGCTAAATAGTATTGGCAAGATTTAAAAACTATTTTCGCCTTGTGAATATAATAAAATAATAGGAACGATATGAGCAATGTCACATGGTAAAAGGGAACATCATAACCAACCCAAACCTCCTGTCACTCTATGTTTCTATCTATATTTTGTGACAGTGCTCCTCAAGCGGCAGTCATCCTAATCCCTTCACTCTAATCCCCGGCTGAGCACACACCTGTGTGTCCCAGATAAAGAACGATGTCGTCCTGCTGTTCGGCAATGCCACGCTCACTTCCTTTCCCCAGTCTTCATGCAGCCACCCCCGCGTGCAACCATGCTTCCTAGGAGGTGAACATTTTGGGTTCAGTGTTATCCTGTCAGTCTCCAGCTGGTGGCGGGACAGTGAGGTGACGGGCTGTAATTACCCGGAGGAGGATGCTATCATTACCCGTGCCACAGAAAAGAATGGGAGTCATAATGAAAGACGAGTGGGGGGGGGGGGGAAGATGGATGCAGGATCAGGCCAAATCTCTGTCCAGGCAGTTGGAATGGTTAGGATGGGAATCGCTAAGGGGTATGGAGAATCGGTTAATTACTCTGTTGGCAGAAATACAGTTTTTGTTACGTTTGGGCTCATAAAGTATGTGCCTGTGCGTGTCCTTGCACGTTCTCCTGTGTGTGTGTGTTTGCGCGCGTGTGTGGATGGTCAAGATTTGCAGTACGAAGCTGTGAGCATAATTGAGATTTTCACACTTCTATTCTACTCCTCCCTTTCGATTTGCACCCTCTCTCTCTCTTTTTCACTCGCTGTCTGTCTCTTAGTCAATCTGAAGGTTTTTTTTTTTTTCTTCAAAATGAGCAATTTGCTCTGCCTGGTGCCAAATCAATTACTAACCCCTCAAGCCTTTCTTGGCTGCAGCAAGAAACAACTTTCTGGGAGTTTTAGGTTTGGCCTTAATCAAAACCACGCTGTTCATCATGTCATTAATATGGATTTACGGAACAGATTACAAGGCAAGAAATAACAAGAAGGAAAAGGAGAAGATGAAGGAAATGTGTCCCCCCTCTGTCAGTTTAGTCTTTCCAGTTCACCTCCCACCATCCAGCTCTCCTCTATCATAGAACAGCTTGGAAACAGCGAGAGCAAAGACAAACACATGCTTTCTCCGAGAGACACTGATCCAACAAACACCCTCAGAGGAAACATGACACACTCAGAGGAAAGCACTATCCACCCTTTTCCACATGCATGTGATCCCTGATTAGCCAGTGTCTGCAACATACAGTAGGGTGTGCCATCCGTCCCACCGTGCTGTGGGATTCAAAAGCTTTTGCTTTTGTCCTGGAGTTATCCTCGTTCACACTATGCACTAATTACACTATTCACCTTCATTTTGATGTGTTTAAACCTTGGTGAGACAGGAAACATGATGGATACAGTTAAGATACAGTTTGTCTATGTAACAAGCTCAGCAGCAAACTCGTTTCCCCTCTCGTCTGTTCCAACCACTCAGCATTCAGCATCACCAGTATTGTATACTAATCACCAGCCTGATCATCTGTCATCACCTGCTCCTGTTTCTCACTGGTTCATGTTAATAAAAAACTAGATGTTTTTTTTTTAAAAGAAATATTTCATAGGTCACTGTGTGGCTTAACAAATAAAAAAAACATTCCTCTGAAACTGCTCATTTACAGGGACTCGACTGAAAATGAGAGGAAGCCTGAAGAACTATTCCTCAAGACTACATAAAAAATACAGGAAAGTCTGGCTCATTGTAAAATAAATAAATAAAGTACTGTATACTGTATGTCCACAGACCAATAACAGAAACACATATATAAAAAGGGAGAAACTAAAGAGAGGGGAAAAGAATAGAAAGTGGGGATCCGATGCACATCTGCACGCACAGATGTGTCACCCACGCTGACGCACCACAACCGGGGCACAAATTTCAACCTCGTGACAGACAAGAAATTATCCTAAGATAAGAGAGAGAGAAAGCCATAGACGTGTAGAGACACAGATATGAGCGTAGCTAAGTTTTATGTAATTACTGCCAGGAAGAATGCAGAGTGATGGATGAGGAGAAGAGAAAAGCAGCAGTGGCATTCACACACTTCATTCTGCTGATTCATAAACCAGGCATGAAAAAAATATGAATATGCATCTTTTCTTTATTTCTGACTACCTCCCTATCACTCTCTCTCCATCATAAATCTCTCAAACAACAAACACCCACACACCCATACCCACACACACACACACGCACACACCCAGCTTTCTGATCATACCCTCGGCTTCCACTCTGTACTCAGTATTACACGCTAAATATTCATTTTCCTTCAGCATCTCATCTGCATGCTAATACGGACAACAAAGAGCAGATTAATATGCATCAATGACGGACCCTCTCTCATAAATCGTTTCAATTTCCTTATAACAATGAATGACATTTGGCACCTGCTGCTAACGCAATCACGCCTCCATCTCCAATCGTGAAATTAATCTCATATGAAATTAGTCTTTAGAGATTTAAACCACAAAGAGAATACGAGATAATCATCTGTGTCGTTGTGTTTGCAAAAAAGTACTTATTCATTTATTTATTATTCATCCTTTCCCTGTAGGGTATCGCGGGTATTGTTTTTGTTGTTCTTGTTGTTCTTGTTTTTTTTTTTATGGGCATATGTGTATACACAAACACAGCACATCTGGGTATTAAAACATTCACAGACACTTTACTTGATCTTTCATCATAAGACAGACATGAATTCGTTGGAAGCACAACACTGTATGTCAGTAACTGAGAGTTTACTGTACGTAACAGTAACGTAACTACTTCATGAAACCTTTTCTAACAACCTGATTATTGTAAAAAGACATACAAATTCTCAAGTGTTGTTACACTAAAATTGTATATTAACATCCTCTCAATCAGCATTTATGAGATATCAGGTCTTAAACAATCCTTACTCATATATTGATGCTTTTTACATCTCATTGTGAGAGCTGCTACACCGGGCGCTATGGTACGATCGTGCCAGTGTTACAGATTCTCTGTACAACATTTCTGGTTATGATTTTTAACAAAATGCATTACAAAAGAATCATAAAATTGTCTCTTCACTCCATTGTTTTTTTTATCGACAACGTTGACAGCATGTGCCATTTCACACAGACAACTAGCAAGAATTGTGAATTTATTGTGAATGAACAGCAGTACCCAAAGATCTCTGAGTTGTTGTTTTTTTTTTTACAGAATGTATAAATACACTGCCCGACCAAAAAAGTCTCCATTTTAGAAGGGTCAAATTGTTGGGCTGCATCAAGGAAATTTGAAATTAGTGGAAATGTGTTAAGAACCCTTCATTACATTATCATTGAGCATTACCATACACACACACGAACACACAGACAATGTGATGAAATCTCACATGATTTGCACTAAACAATTGTGTGGCCATCAGAAAATGATTGTTAGTGAGACTAATCAGAAAAAAAGGCTTGAATTCACTAGGAAGCATAAAGATCGGACTTTGGAGCAATGGAAAAAGGTCATGTGGTCTGATGAGTCCAGACTGACTCTATACCACAATGATTTGCGCATCAGGGTGAGCAGGAAAAGTGAAGCAGAAAATGTGACATATCCATCATGAATAGTGCCCACTGTACAAGCCTCTGGAGGCAGTGTTATGATCTGGGGTTATTTCAGTAGGTCGGGTCTAGACGCAGCAACGTTATGTGGCAATAAAATGAAGTCAGCTGACGACCTTTTTCTTCCCTGATGGCATGAGTATACTCCAGGACTCAAATTGTAAAAGAGAGGAACATGAGGAATCATTTTCACACATCAAATGACTGTAATCAGAGGTGACAGAATGAAATCTTAGATTGTGTTGTTGTTGTTGTTGTTGTTTTCTTGGCCAGGCAGTGTAGTAAAGGTTTATCATTTGCAAATTTCAGAAAGAGCAGTACAAAGAGTCCCACATCATCACTCTTCAAGAAGTGAAAGTGAACTTTGATGCATGTAATATCAAAAACACTGTCAATCATCGCCTGGGCTTTTTGGGAGCTCCTCCGATCATCACACAGGATCCTGGCGCCAGGGCCAAGCCCACTCTCTGAGCTTCCAGGTGCAATGCAATAAATTCACATTATAAAACAAATGTCTAGCTTTTATTTAATGATATCAAAGCATATTCCTGTTAAACCTCCAAGATTCTGAGCTTCAAAGGGTTTAAAATGTGTGGGTTTCTACTGTACATGCACTCATGGGGGAAAAAAATGTACGTAATAATGAGATTCAACATAAAGTTACAATACTGCTAATGATTGAGCCGTGAGCTGGAGCACTTAATACCCCGAAATGTTAACCTTTAAGACTTAACACATCTATTATCCGGATTTGACTACATTTTTTTGTGAAGTTTTAGAGGAGCCCAGGATTCCCTTGTAGTCTACGGGCAGTCGCCTCCCCGCCACTCGAAATGCATCGTGTTAGGAATTCTCAACTATACTGTATGTTGCTGAATTAAGCACCATGCACCACGACACCAGGTGGAGGAAACAGATGTTTTGCTATCTGACACATCAACAGCTGTGCATTTTCCAGCTGACTCCATTCGGCGCACACACACACTCACACACGGAGACATGTTTAATGGCACAAGACCAAGTTGACATCAAAGACATTGTGGATCATGGCATTGTGTAGCACCCGAAGCTGTGCAGCATGCCTGTATAGTACGCTTGGAGCTACACAAATCTTTTCTGTGAATGGATATTTTGGTGTGTATGTGTACAGAATGTGTATGCACTTAGTATGAACATTTCATTTCCCTGTGAGACACAAATGACTTTGGAGACGATTTCTGCTTAGTTTCTTATAGTATATATGTATAGTGTAGTTTTACTTCCCATAATCTAGCGCTGGATTCTTTTTGCTTAACCAACCCTTTTTTCCACTCTTGCCTACTATACTCTCTCGGTTTCTTTTTTATTTCTTCTCCTTTCTACACACACACACACACACACACACAGATTGCTGCAGCAAGTTGGGCGAGCCAAGTACCTCCCTTTTACCTCACTGCAACCCCTCCTTTCCTCTATTTCCCTTGGTCTTTCTCTCTTAGCCATCAGGAGATATTGATTTTGGAGCCTAGTGTCCTTTTTTTAGCACCGTAACCAGCAGTCAAGCTGTTCATTCACACTACACGGTACTGTATGTGCAGATTCTAGCTCCCCGTGTTGAGATAATGAACTTACAAATTTATATAGATGTAAGAAACAAAATCATGACAGTCTTGGAAGACCAGAGTCCAGCACAGTTTGTAATTCACCAGCATCTAACACACAGCCACTGGACCAAGGAGTTCACAGATTAGTTGAATTGAGCAGAAGAATCACCAAGCAGTGCTTCTGGTGTTAAACCACCATGTACAGTATACATTTTCACTCGCATCTACAAAAGTCACATCAAAGGTCATATCTCCATCATCCTAAAAACATATGATCATCAAAAAGAAAAGCCTACACACATCTCGTCTCCACGAGCACACACCTCGGTTATTAATGTGGACAGGTGCCCTCTGGCTTATGTAATACTATGAGGAGATTACAGCAGCGATGCCTTAGAAATGTGACTCATTCACTAGCTATCGAATGTCAAGCTTCTAAGAGGGAGCGCGAGCGATGAAAAGCGCTAAATCTTGATCAAAATGGATTATATCACCACTACCTACACTGTGAGATCAAGCTGCAGTTCACCACTACAATAAAGAGTTCACAACACATCAGCACCCACGTTCAGCAGAAACGTTCACACGCCGATCTAGCCAGCCTACGCGGCCCGAAGCTGGGAGCACAAATCAATCCGCTAACCGGTACACGCGTTTCTCCCTGAGACGCCGAGAGCCCTAGCGGATAAATCGTAACCTCGCGTAACCTCCGTCTCCTCGGACGAGAACAGCAACCGCTGTGTGTATAAACCCTTCCACATCCCGTGATTATTATTTATTTATTTATATATTTTCCCTGTTATCTCCCTGTTTGAAGATATTAATTAGTTTCTGTAGTTTGAGCGCCGGGAAGGGAAAAAAATGGTGATAAATATTTGAGCATAATGCCTCGATAGCAGTTATGTGACAATAATTAATCAGTTTGTTTACCAACGTTTAATAGGCAGATCCACTTTATCTTCACGTAATCTGTCCTGCTGAGAGTCTGTGACTCAACGTTCGTATTAAATCTGACGTATTAAATCCATCGATGGTGAAAGCAGGCAGTTTTAGTCAGCAGGAAGTCTAAAGTCTATGAAAAATAAGTTTCTAAAAAAATGAATAATGCAGCAATAATGCGGCTTACATGGAACTTTTAATAATATAGAATTTTCAGAAATGAAATACACACACACAAACACACACACACACACACACACTACAAGTCCAGGCTGGGTGTTCTGAAAGTGAGACCATGGCCTAGAGGGGTGTGTGTCTGAGTATCATACCATCTTGCCATCTGTCTCTCACTCAAGCCTCACAGTCGCCATGTGACATACACACACACACACACACACACACACAAAAGAAGAAGATGAACCAGTTTAGTCCTGCCTATAAGAAAGGCCTCGTAAATTAACAAAATAATTGAATTCTCTCTCTCTCTTCCTGTGTGTGTGTGTTCAATTCTGACAGACATCCCTGCTCTGCTCTGGCTTTATTGGTTTTCACTTTTCCTCCATTTATCCTTTCATCCATCTTTCCATCCATCCATTCATCCATCCATATGTCCATGTGTGTGTGTGTGTGTGTGTGCATGAATGCCCATGAGCCTCTTCTGTCCCTCTACAGTGATCCTCAGTACCACCACCACCGTCACATTGTTCAGACTCACACACACCCTCACCTTTCCTCCACCTCTTAACTGCAATCATTTCCTAACAGTACTATTTCTCTTTCTTTCTTTTCCTTTCATCACTCCTTCACCTTATTCCCCTCATTATCATCAATGAGCAGCGGGAAAAATCAGACATGTCGGTCACACAAATGGATGAGGTCAGGAGGGAGAGCTACAACTCACACACTCCAAGACTGACCCAGATTCTTCTGAATAAAGAAAATCATTCTCTCTCTCTCTCTCTCTCTCTCTCTCTCTCTCTTAGGCTCTCTTTTTCTCTTTCTTAAACACACACACACACATTATACTTTCCCGATCCTTGCATTAGACCCCTAAGATCAACAGAGCGAGGACGCCTGCATTTTCTACAGTGTGAGTCGAACAGGAAAAAACGTTGCACGAAAGCAAATGAAGATGAAGTAGTCCCGGAGTAAACGTGTAGTTCGTTTCTGGACCCTGTCATTCAGCCTCAATGGTTCTGAGAAGATCAAATAATCATTTCCTTAATTATGATCACAGCTGTGTCATGTGCCATCTGTGGCTCTGAGGTCGATACAGAACCTAGTTAGTTAAATTAATCATGTCACTGAGGCCCCTAATAAATGTCATATACTGTACAGTCTCAAAATAATACAAACCAGTCAAGCATGCAAACATCTTTATAACCTTTATGACTTGTACAGTACAGTACATGGAGGCCTGCAAACATTAAATGAATCAACATAGTAAAGTCCAAAATCGACAGTTACAAGTAAAAGGTACTAGAGATTTAGCGAGGTATCATTACAACAAATACAAAATCCTATAAGGACTGCAAAAACAAAAATCACTTCAGAAGTGACACATCAGCCAGAGCACAGGTCAAGAGTTTCAGTTCATGTTCACATCAGAAGAGAGTCAGAATCAGGATGAACAGGAAAATTAGAGATTTTAGATTTTTATTTAAAAAAAAATTTTGTTTGTTTTCAAGACGTATTACAAACTGATAGAGAACCTTTTGTGAATTATTTCTTTGACTCATAAGGTACCAGGTACGGGGATCTTATCCCACAGTCTAAAAACATTAGGTTTAGGTTGATTGGCTTGCCAGATTGCCCGTAGAGTGTGACTGGGTGTGTGTGAGTGTACATGCTTGTGCCCTGTAATGGGCTGGCACCACAATCAGGGTGTACCTCACCTCGTGCCCAAAGTTCCCTGGGATCGGATTTATGGATTTGTTTTTTTATTTATTCATTAATTGACTATGAGCTTCTATGCTGAGAAACCCATCAGAAAGTTTAATCCATCATATCATACTGTATATCATACATTTTGCCATTTCTGATTGACACCTCCTAGGGGAATAGCTGCACTACAAGCACAAAGTTCTGGCAAGTGAATTACAGTAAGGTGTAATTCCTTGTAAATGTATTTTATACAAGTTATTAGCATGTTATTTTAACCCTTTTCAACTGTCATAAATCTACCTTATAGCAATGTAACCAATATGGTGAGATTGTTTGATGGAGCCTTAAAAGAATAAATACTAAAAATGATTGCCATCATTACTCACATCCACCGGAAATGCACGAGCATTCACGCTCATGAGTGAAATTGTACAGATCAGGAAAGGCGATTATTTGTGGTTATGGCACTGCTTTATGTTGAGTCCGACATGTACTGTATAGTCTGTTGAAAATCGCATACACATGAGCTTTTTATAAACAGTTTCTTAGTATCAGCCTGGTATTTGTTTCTACGCAAACAATTTATGTAATAAATAGTAAATATAAAAATAGTTTTATCAAATATTCAACCAGGCTTAGTGTGTTATACTCTGAGCCTGAGTGTGTTAGCAATCATTGCACTGGTATATTTAAGTTGAATCATCTTGAAATTTCGCCTTTTTGGCCGTTCCTCTAAGTTAAATTCTCATTGCGTAACTCAGACAAGACGAGTCTAGGCTTGTTTGATGGACACCTTTCTATCAAGTAGTTCAAGTACACCTAGGTTTGGTGGTGAAAGATAAAAACCACAGAAACAGGAGTAGGTGCGGTTGTGGTTCAAGCTGTCGGCTGGTAATCAGAAGGTTGGAGGTTTAAATCTCAACACTGCCAAGATGTCAGTAAGTGGCTTGACCCTAACAGCTGCTGTATCATGGCTGATTCTGCTTTTAATAACCCTTAAAAAATTTTTGTTAAAAAAAATTCTATGTGCTATGTTTATATAATTTATATAAAACATCAATTAGAGTGTAGTAGCCTTAGGTGGGAACTGCTCAGGTTTAGTCTATCTGGTTTCAACACAATATAAAATTACAATAAATAAAAATAAATGAGTGTTAAAACTTAAATGATTTGAGATGACAAACCTCCTTTAAACACTCAGTAGATAGATAGATAGATAGATAGATAGATAGATAGATAGATAGATAGATAGATAGATAGATAGATCAAAACACTTATATATCAAAGCATATTTCTGCTTAAGAAATAATAGAAACTCCTATGATTCATTCCACAACGCAAAAAAAAAATTCATATAAAAATAATTAATACAAAATATAAAAGTAAAAATACAACATATTAACCTGCAGTTTACCTTTGATAAGAACCGTAGCTGTAGTGATCGAGATGGGGAGCTATTGTGTAGGATGACTTTCACACACACACACACACACACACACACACGGACATAGACACACGCACGCACACCAGTTAACAGAAAATCTTACTCACACAAGCGCGTACACATACACACATACACACACCAAAATTAAAAAATACTTCACGCAAACACACACGTGATCACAGTGTTAAAGTAAACAGTACGTGCGCGCACGGATGTTGACTATACAGTGCACTGAGACCGAGCATGAGAGACGATTACCCATGATACTGTCTGTTTACCGAATTAAAATTTATTGTTATTAAAATCTTTGTTCGTCCTGCAAAACACTCCCAGACCAAGGTACTCACAATCCAAGGTTTAACAGTATATATATATATATATATGTGTATTTTTTTATTTATTTTTTTTTCCCTAAAATTCATAGTACGGGAGACACTCTGGACTGGGTGCCAATCCACAACAGGGCACACACTCACTCATTCCAACACTACAAGTAATTTGCTTTTAAAATTTTTATGAATCTTAAATCATATCAAATAACTACAAATACATATTGACATTTTAAACAATATGTATTAAGCTAAAATGTATGTTTATCTATCTCACTCACTCACTCACTCATTCACTCCACATTTTACTTATCCTGTTCAGGGTAGCAGGAGGCCTGGGGCATGTCCTAGGAGACTCAGAGCACGAGGTGGGGTACACCCAGCCCTGGATGTGCTAATCCAACACAAGCACACACTCACACACTGCAGGGAATTTAGAAATGCAGATTAGCCTACTCAGCCTAGCCTAGTCTGTGGATTTTGGGAGGAAACCGGAGTATCCAGGGGAAACCCAACAATCATGGGGAGAACACGCACACTCAACACAAACAAACCTGAAGGTGGCGCTCAAACCCTCGACCCTGGAGGTGCGAGTCCACAGTGCTAAACACTGCGCCACCGTGCTGCCTGGGTGTAATCACTTGTCTTACAGTATGCGTCTGGACGGCTATGTGTTTCAATCAGTCTTTTTTTTGGTTTGGTGTTAAACATGACACTATAATTACATTATTGTTTAATAGATTTACTTACAGAAACCTACAATCAGGATATTGTGGCGTATGTTGAATGTAAATTGCAAGGCTTCGTTCTGTCATTATAATGACCGGCTTGTTCAGACTTTCTTTTTCTCTCCTAGCGAAACATCGGTGCATACACAGTGTAGATGACGTAAACCACAGCAACTTGCTTTCAATAGAATTCAAAAGCATCCATCATTACGCCTTCGATGATGAGCTTGTGTTTATCCTCTTTTAACTCTTTAGATTCCCATATTAGTATCGTCCATCATTCATAATACTGTACTATTATGAATAAAAAGGTTAAAAGTTATTCTATAGATAAGTAGAAGTTTGTTGTCTTGTTTGTTTGTTCATTAGTTTAGTTTATCAGTAGGTTTTTTAGTTCAGCGGCTATGCGACCATTATCAGGCATGGGATTAATGTCAACCCCAACCCCCCATCGTAATCCATAATTTGTTCCTGTGGTAAACGGATGAAACAGACGAGAGCAGAGGAATAGTGATGGATGGATATAATGACAGAGAGAGAGAGGGACAGAGAGAGACAGAGACAGAGAGAGACAGAGAGAGAGAGACGGGGAGAAAGAAAGAGACAGGGAAAAAATAAACAAGTGCAACCCAACGACCTGTTAATAGCAGAGATAAAAATAGGAATGTGCTTCCATTAGTAATGGGATCAAACCTATATACATATGCATTATGATACACACACACACAGACACACACACACACACACACACACACACATACATACATTCAACATTACATGACACATGGGGATGTGTGTATGTGTGTGTCTGAGAGAGAGAGAGAGAGAGAGAGAGAGAGAGAGAGAGAGAGGGAGAGAAAGAGTGTGTGTGTGTGTGTGTGTGAGAGAGAGAGAGAGAGATTCATCATTCTAACATTAACTAGACAGAAGCTGCAGTGAACTCGTACGTGATACGCCTGACAATAAAAACAGCTTCAGCTCATGTTCTCTCTCTCTCTGTTATGAACACACACACACACACACACACACACACACCTAAATGGTTTCTGTCTCACCTCTGCTCATCTTACTGCTCTTATGCTTCTCAGCATCGCTTATCCCTGTTCGCTTTCTGTCCCGACTTTCCCCTCCTCTTCCTCATTCTCTCACATTCTTTCTCTCTTTCCCCTTTCTTGCTCTTCCTCTTTGTTACCCTTCTTTTTTTACTCTCTCTTCCATCTTTCATTTAGTCCCTGCTTTCCACCTTCACTCCCTCTTTACATCTCTCATACTCCCTTTGCATCACTCTCTCTCTCTCTCTCTCTCTCTCTCTCTCGCTCTTTTGCTTTTTTCCACTGGTGTGTGTTCTGATGAGAAGTGACTGCCGGTCACACAGAAAAATTCTATTAACCCTCTCTCTCTTTCTCTCTCTCTCTCTCTCTCTCTCTTTCTCTATCACACATACACACACACACACACACACACTACTTTACGGCAACACTTTAGAGAGTGCACATAGAATGAAATTAGCTATTTGGAAACACACACACACACACACACACACTTGCTCAGTTGAATACACACTACCTGAAAGTCTAATTCCCTGCCTCCTGTTGAAAAAAAAAACAGAGTGTGATTCTCATTATGATAAAAACTAAAGTGCGCACACAGGAAGCCTCTGCGGGTTTGTGGTAGAATAGATGAAACAAAATACAAGTAACAAACAACTAGCTGCACGAGCACGCAAACACACACACACACACACACAGCCGCACACACACACACACTCTAATGTAATGTCATGTAATGTTATATTTTCTGTAATTTGTTACGAGTGTCCTTCATGTGCATCACTACCCACCAAACGCGTACAGTCCACTCCACTCTCTCTGATTCGTCTCCATAAAGCCACAAACATCAGACTGTGTGTTTGCGTACAGGAATGATTTGCAGACTGTGCATACACAAATTGGCCAGAAAAGCTGACAATCAATACTGCAGTGTGAATGTTTAACTTGGGACTTTCTATATCGATACAGTGCTCCAAACAACAACTAAATATACTGTTCTGCAAAGATCGAGAAAGAGAGAGAGAGTGTGTGTGTGTGTGTGTGTGTGTGTGTGAGTGTGTGAGAGAGAGAGACATTTATTTCTCTCAAAATACACATACCCACATAACCGATATTCTCCCTTTTTTTTTTTTTTTTTTGGAACGTTAATATCCCTCTAATGGCACCCCATCCCTGAAGAGATGACTTGTCCTTACTCCACTACACCATATTTCATCATCTCATGCCAGGCCTGTCTGTGTGTGTAAGCGCACTGCATTCTGCACTAGTGATTTATGAGTTAACCCACACAATCACATCCTCGTAACTCCTCCCCAGACTCGTGTCTGTATCTGTCCACGTCTCTGTGTCTTCACCCCTGAGAGTTAGTTAAATGCTCAGACTCGGTTTCTCAGCTGTAAGGATGCCCTCAGGCGAAGAAAACACACAGCATGGGTTTCCACTTACCTCTGGCAAGCACTCCTCTCACAGATACTGCACCGAGTTCATAAAAGCCCAAACAATACCCGGGATGGAAAAGGATACATGCGGACTCCTCCGGAACGAGACCCGATAGCCAGAATCTTCTGCACGGGGTCGAACGCTATAGCCGTGGGCTGGTACGGGAAGCCATGACGGACGGTCTGTGGACAGAGCAGAGGAACAGTTTCAACACATGAAGTCAACCATGGGCAAGACATTAGAAGTGATTTCCTCATTATTCAAAGTAAAAGATTGTCCATACTGTATATCATAGTAAGGTTGTTACTGTATACATTGTTAGTCAGAGTTAAAACTACTCTAGTTGTCCTCACTCCTTCTGTGTCCAGCTGCAACCCTCTCTCTGAACTGACTCTCAATCATCTGACAGCAACATCCACTTCTCTGTTTAAGGAGCTCAGACTACACCGCGTGCTCTTTGTCTGCATGATCCGCTACCGTGACACACTGCTGCATACGTCTCCGAGATCTTTTTTAAACATACGCCGGCTTTCAGAAACACATAAGCACATGGCAAGAGATTTGGTCTTTTTGAAACTTGCTCTCGAAAAAAATATCCTTCTGAAAGCCTTTAGGGATTTTTTTTTAGGGTGTTCCTTTTGGCTTTTGGGAGAGCAGTGTAGTCTATGTGATACATAAAAGCTCAAGGATGTCCGATAGACCCACTTAATAATGCGCAAGGATGTGTATTAATATGGGGTGATACAACACAGTCTGTGCTTTTGCTTTCATACGAGGTACAGTATCAGATGTCACGTCACCAATAAGCTGTTGAACTTTTCTATTGACTGTCATTTCCCCAGCTCGACAGTCGCTACGTTTTCAATTTGTGAGGTTAATGTATCATGGCATACTTTGACATAAAACAAAAGCAAACTATACAAACATACACGACGAACCCAGCATGCATAATTTGATGATAAATGTTAATACTTTTTAAGACTTTATTTATTATATATCTCTGTTTATGGAGCTTATTTGTCTTTTAGCAGATTTTAGGTGCTTTCATCTTCAAGCAGAATTCCCAGTGTTAAATGAACACCCAGAAAACAGAGGTTCTACTGTATATCTCTCTGTCTCCCTAAGATGCTGGCAAGAAAGAGAAAGAGAGAGAGCAACATGCATCAGTTTAGGTGCAGGTTAAATATTAAAGTATAAAAAAATAGCACAACAAAATTCTCTTCTATAAATCCTCGGTAAGGGCATAGGCCTGGAGAGGATCATAAGCACAGACAGCGGAGCTCTGTTTATTTTGTCTTTTCAGGGGGATTTTTTGTTTCCTTTTTTTTAGTTCACTAATTAATAATCCCACGCTGTCTCCAAATGAGAGGGTTTTCCTGTGCGTGTCATAAGCACTCTCACAAGCTCCTATTTCGTTGACCCCTCAGAAGACCAGCGTTAGGGCTCTTATAAATATTACATCTTCTGGTGCGGCTCTCCAACCTGCACCACGTAACAGCATCGTCATGCGAGATCACCACGCCCTTGGATAGCAGTCCTCTGTGTTTGATCAAGCTCTTTAATAAGCCTCTCACTGTAATGAGCACATTGATTGTTGAACCTTTTTGCCTTATAAAGTTCCAGTACTGGCCCTTAAGCATCCTAGAAAACTGTAAGCATAATTTTTCCAGCTGATGGATGACTTTTGAACTTTTTCTTGCTTAGCAATTGAGGATGTTTCCATTCCATACTCTGCCATTTTTCTCTCAGAGTGATGAATCCATGTCTCATCACTAATAATGATTCTCTTTAAGATACTTTCATCTTCCTTAGAGTATTGGAGAGATCCAAACAACTTCTGTTTATGCTCTTCTGTGAGTTGTTTCGGCACCAGATACAACTTTGGACCAAAAAACTAATCATTGCAGGCTGCTCTTCTTCTGTGCAAATCACAAAGAGGGCATTCATTTTTGCTCTCACTGCAGTTACAAATGAACTGATGTAACACCTTCACACCTGCACTGCAGTGACTGGAGAGACAGTAGCCTGGAACGGAAAGTGTTGATAAGACAGTGCGGGCAAAAGAAGTTTTAATATAACTGAAGTGCGGATAATTTTTGACTCACCCTTCTAGAAAAGCTGTCATGATAAACCCTTATATGAAGCTCTCCACTGATTGTCAAAACAGTGAATGACTGTCTTCTCTGTGAAAACACCAAAGATGGTGATGGTGACGACCCTAAAACTAGAAAATCATTCAAAAACTTCTTTCCATCCATTAATGCCACTGACTGTTAAAATCTTGTGTTGGTTATAATAAATTATTGACATCATAAACACACACACACACACACAATCTTTTAGAATGCTCTAGGTTGTATGTCCTGTAAATATTTGAGAATGCAGTGGTGTTTATGAAGTGTCACTCGAGAATAGGTTAGATCCAGGCTGTGAGGGAATCACCACAATATGCCCACTACAAAATAAATAGACTACACTAATGCAAGAAATGTTAAAGGAGTTGTTTTTTCTTTACCTTTCACCACCTGTTTTTATGTGGTTTAAATAGTGGATGCATAAAATAATACTTTGTAACCAAGATATTTTTAGACTAGCTCATGAGACCATGAACGTTTTAAACAACAACAGCTCTACATCGCAACCATCATATTCATGTAAAATTGTTAATTAATCAGGATTTAAAGGGGGCCCAGCATCTAATGTGTTTCTATGTATACTTCTACAACAGAGTATTTTACTCTCCTATACAAATCAGCCATACCATTAAATTGCAAAACATTAAACCCAGTATAGTGTAGGTTCCCCTTGTGCTGCCAGGGCAGCTTTGGCCCCACAGGGCATGACTCCACATGACCTCTGGGCACCAGGACATTAGCAGAGGATCCTTTGGGTAATGTGGGTTGCAGCAGAGACCCTCTACAGTTCGGACTTTTTTGTCCGTTGCATCCCTTGGATCATTGGTCAGATTCGGATCTGGGGAATTTGAATGCTGGGTCAACAACCTTGAGCTCTTTGCCTGCTAAGTCTCTGTCCAGCAGTCTCTGATGCACTGGGTATTCTTAATTCAATTCAATTTTATCTTTTTTCTAAAGTGCTTTCAACAACGGTCATTGTCACAAAACAGCTTTACACTATTTAAAATTATGGAAATAAATTTTAAAAATCCAAGGAAAAAGCTGGGGTTGAAGAGGTACCAGACTCAACAGGGAACCCAAATCAAAAACACATAAATAAACTTTTAGCTTCATAACACACATGTCTGTGTGCTATTTGGCTAAAAGATTAATATAATGGGAAAGGTGATTAGGTTGATACAAAGTCCACTTTTCATGTTGGAGGTTGCAGTTCACAAGCCATCATGGAAACTGCCCACATCAGACAAGTCCACAAAAAGTCCACGGTGTTCTGTTTCCTTTCTATTATGGCCAGCATTTACTTTTTTTCCTCAGCAATTTGTGTTACATTGGCTTTTCTGTGGGATCAGACCAGATGAGCAGGCCTTTGGTACCCACAGGCATAGTTGAGCCTGTGGATACCATGATTCTGTCACCTGTTTACTACTATATGATTGAAAATCAATGTTATTCAATTCACCTGGTGGTGGTGTTAGTGTTGTGGCTGATCAGTTAAGGATAAAAAATGAAAAGAAAACAAAAGGTCTAAAAAAAAAAAACAAAGAATCAAAAACAAACTATTTGTTATCATTTATTACTTTATTCTGTATAATTTTATTAGTTGAAAATGTGCAAAAAAGTCTGATAAATAACTGATAAGTTTCATTTGCTTAATTAATGAGGACGTATAAAGAGTGTCTCCATGAGAACTTTGTTTTAAGGATGATTTAATGTGAATAATAGACCATACAGTATGCTTGCACTAAAACCATTTCAGTGAATAAAATGCACACCCATGTACTCAGGTTTTCTTTTTCCTTTACTAGCTTGCAGTTCCTCACATTAAAAGTGGGCAATTAGTACTGCTCACCTGGACAGAATGAATGGGTAAAAACTATCAAAAGGAGTTCAGTGGCAGGATTAACAGAAGGTCTTCAGAGCTTTTAGTCAGGAAGCTTTCAATAATGCTCAGGAGCTGTTGCTAACAAAAATGCAGAAATTTGCAGGAACTGTCGCTGGCTTAGATATAACTGTTTTAAGCTTGTGTATGTAAAAACACATGGAATATATATGACAAAAACAAAATAGAACACAAACAAATTTTTCGAGTTGTGTCTTTTATGTACTGGATGGCTACCTTAATGATTGCTGCCTTAGTAAACTGAGTAGTAAGGAGCTATCACTAACATACAGTGCTGAAATCTAAAGGAACGGTCCTTAACATACACGGCTGGAATATATAGGAGGGGACAGTCCCATCACACAGTCCTGAAATCTATAGGAGCTGTCCCCAACACACAGTGCTGAAATCTTTAGGTGCTGTCCCTAACACACAGTACTGAAATCTATAGGAGCTGTCCCCAACACACAGTGCTGAAATCTATAGGAGCTGTCCCCAACACACAGTGCTGGAATTTATAGGAGCTGTCCCCATCACACAGTGCTGAAATCTATAGGAGGTGTCCCCAACACACAGTTCTGAAATCTATAGGTGCTGTCCCCAACACACAGTGCTGGAATATATAGGTGCTGTCCCTAACACATAGTACTGAAATCTATAGGAGATATCCCCAACACACAGTGTTGAAATCTAAAAGAGATGTCCTTAATACACAGCTGAAATCTAAAGAAGTGTTATAATTGTAGTGCTGGTGCTGAATTCCTCCAGCCGATGACTCTGAAACTCCAGGGGGTGGGAGCAATCTGCTACAGATGGTATTGAAATCCTTCCCACAAGGAACTTTGGTCTAGTGACGCAAATTGTGACATTGTTAAAAGAGCGTAGCGTAGGGCCTGATAAAGGGAAATAATGTAGTGATGACAAACGATAAACACGGGTAGGTGCTGATATACATACAATGTTTTTATTCTCTGTTTGTGCTCGCCCTCTTTTTCTTTCTATCTCTGTCTATCTGTGTGTGTGCATCTATATGTGTAAATGTGCATGTGCATGTGCATGTGTGTGTGTGTGTGTGTGTGTGTGTGTTTTGACTGTATTATGGAGACCCAATCATTAATAATTCATGAGACAGAATAAGTCCCAAGAAATGGTGCAGATGAATGAGCAGAATGGAGTGTTGTAGGCTTTGTAAATAAATAAATAAACAAATAAATAAATTAGTCAGAATGAGAAAAAAATCAGCTAAATAAAGGACTACAAAAACATGAACAGACCTTTATTCAGGTTTTTCTGGAGGTTTTGCCACTCCTGCATGGGTGTGGCTGTCCCACTGTGTGTGTGTGTGTGTGTGTATGTGTGTGTATATGTGTGTGTGTGTGTGTGTGTGTGTGTGTGTGTGTGTGTGTGT
>JAOVVA010000051.1:11084474-11095696 GCA_028565275.1 Leiocassis micropogon
ATAGATAGATAGATAGATAGATAGATAGATAGATAGATAGATAGATAGATAGATAGATAGATAGATAGATAGAGAAAGAATAGTGAGATGGTGGTGTGGATGATATTACAATTTTAGACCAGACATTTTCAGCATCAATTTAACAAACCCCAATTAAATCTTTGTACTCAGGTGTGTTTAGTGTGGTCGAGGTTACTAGAAAGTCTGTATCCCCCAGTGATCTACCTTCCAATAGTGCAAACTCAAGGTTGTCACATGCAGAATTCAGTGTGCAGAATTCCGCGGAGTTCTCCCCGATTCGAATTTCACACACCATGGAGAGAAATGAGAGGTCAGCTACAGCTCAGCCCACAGTGGGAATAAGGCTTGTAACAATGGCACTGAAAATAACCCCACTCATGCAAAGGCAGGTTTTTCGATTCATCACATTTCGCTGTGCCTCAGAGACCTGGGTCTCCGTTGAGTGCTGACATGTTCCTACTCCACATTCCAGTTTACGGAACTCCTGAGGGAGCATGATGAAAATGTCTGACCTATATTTATTTATTTATTTTAATCTTTTAATACCTTGCTGTTAATATGTAATGCACAACAATACTCTGTATTACTACACACTAACATAATAAAGGGATTAGATATAGTTTAAAGCAACTGCGCAGCTGCTGCATAAATAAAACATTGAATCCAATAAATGCTTTGAATGGCATGATAAAAAAGAAAGTGCATATAGACCAATAAAGATGTTAAAGCAAATGGTAAGCATATTTCTACATGGGTATGCAAATGGGACGGATAGATTCCAATAAACAAAGACTCTGCTCTTATATTTTACTGACCAGACTGGAACCTTCCAGCATTTTATATATTCGGCCTGGAAATAACCAGCACTGTCTTATTCGTGTCCTATTATTCCCATTCTTGGTATTAAAACACAACAAGAAGATGTGAAAAGTCCATGACAAGGAAAGATTCTGCCAATGCAAAATATCTTCAAATAGGATTGGACTGGAAGTGTATGGAAACCAGTTCAGCTTATGTAAACAATCCAAATCCAAACAATTTAATCCACCAGTCCAATGGGTTAAAAATAGTACAGCCAACAGGAGAACACCCAATCTGGCAACCCCGGATTAAAAATCCAGCCGCAATGAATGCTAAGAATAGAGAAACACACCAGTCTAAAGGCTGCTGTTCTGCTTTTAGTACAGGCAGAAAGCTTTAGGTTACGTTTTAAACATAGTTTACCATATTCAACAGTAGTGCACATACTGTACATCACTGTTGTGTCTGTGGTCACCTGTCGTGGTGTGCGGATTGGGACGAATCCCGAAATGGCTAGATCATTGTGTACAAAAAAAAAAAAAGGCACAACACACTCCGGACTAGTGGCCAATGTCAGAATAATACTCCAGCTATATATAGTACAGTAAACATATCTGCTTATGTGCCATATTGCGGTTTGGCACCGAGCTGGAGGCGGTGTCGGTGTTTTTTGTTTTTTTTCTTTATTTAATTTTTTTTTGGAGTGAAGGGGTGTGAGGCCGCAGATAAAAGCCTGTAAATCTGCCTGATGAAAAGAAAAAAAAAGAAAAAAACGCAGCACTGCAGTCGGTAATCTGGAAATAAAATACCAGCAAGGCGGCTTTAAATCCAATGAATCGTCACGCAGCAGGAAGATATGATGAGATTTTGTCAAACAGAGCACTTTAACTGTTGATGAAGAATAAGGGGTTTGGGAACCGCGCGCTCGTGTGCATGTGTGAGATGTGTGTGTGTGTGTGTGTGTGTGTGAGTTCATTCAGCACTGAGGGCGCTGAGATAGATGTCCCAGTAAACTTTGCGCAAGAGTTTGTTAGTGCTTGCATAGAGCACACAATCTCTCTCTCTCTCACACACACACACACACACACACACACACACGCATTTATATTCTGTAAGGGATATGCTGAAATATGTTTATACTACACACTCAACAATCAAATTCTAAACTACTAAACTTTTGTGTGTTTTTTCCATAAGGGATAATAGGATCAATCTCCCCGACATGACCACGCCTCCTGATTAACAATGTCATTCTGTGACCACGCCCCCCCCCTACACCCGGTGCCAGCCAAGAGTCTGACCCAAAGTCTTTTGAAGTGATAAAAAAAAAGATCTATATCTGTAAACTGCATGTGTTGTCGGGTTGGTTGTGTGTGAAGCACTGTTCCCCTCATCCCCAGTGGCTGACTTTGACATGATACTATACTAATCATTAGTGTCACCCCAGTGCGCCACCCCTGCACGGTGCTGCAAAATATTCAGCCCTGATGGTGTATGGTGTATGTCGGAATCATGCTTGTATATATGTATTTCTCTGTGGCTTTGAAGTTGCGTTGAAGCTGAAGTTGTTCACAGAGTGTGCCAGGTACAAACCCACCTACCCACCTTACAGATGTGGAAGTGCTCCGCCATCAGGGTCTCCTGAATGTCCAGCTCGCGCGGAGTCGCTGCTGCAGTGGGAGTTCCAGCAGCGCTGCCGCACGATGGAGAGCCTCCAGCACTGACCGGAGACGACGTGGTCAGACCGTCCAACACCTTCCTGAACTTCTTCATGGTTTCTGCGTCCTTCTTCTCCTTGCTGTTGCTGCTGTTGTTCTGTTCTTTCTTCCTCAATAGGATCAAGCTGTTCTTTCTTTCTTTCTTTCTTTCTTTCTTTTTTTCTTTTTTTTCAATCTGTGCGCTCAGAATTCTACCGCAGAGACGATTAAAGCGGCAGAGAGAAGGCTGCTGGTGGAACAAGAGCACAACAAACCCTCCCCTCCTTTACAGAACTGAGAGACTCTCTGCCGAGCTCTCTGCTTGCTCTGCCTTTTAAAGCATTTGCGTGCAATTCAAAAAGTCACACATCATTTTAAGAGCTGAAATGTCGAAGAAGTCGGGTGGGTAAAAAAACAACAAACAACAACAAAAAAAAAAGGACACACACGCACACATGCACGTGCACACACACACACACACACACACGCACGCACGCGCATATATACAGCGGAGAGGTCTCATACGCGCTAAAGCGCAGCTACACGCAGCCGAGAAACTTCATGTTACTTATGCGGGACGAACTGCATCACCCTCCCGACGATTTAAACTAAGATGCGTCCCGAGTTGCTTTTGGTTGAGGATGAGGAAGAGGAAGAGGCACCGCAAAGAGACGTGCGTGGCTTCTTTCCGTCCCTGCACGAGCAAAACTGTTCAACTTTGCGCGCAAGACGATGAGCAACGCGAGAGTGTGAGAGCTCAGATGGAAACCAGACGGTACAAGAGCATCTCACTCACTCACTCACTCGCTCTCTCGCTCCCGCAGTCGCTGTCCGTGGTGCTGAACGACAGAGCACCAGAGGCCCCGCCCCCAATCGATGCTATTGGGGCAGGCGTTTATGATTAAGCGCACACAGGAAAGCGCACTTTGCTGTGCGTCATTATTAGTCGGCATCGTTGCGTGTCGTTTGACCGCCGGACAGAGTCATTTCCTCATCCTCTTTTCCAGTCAGGATGACCACGTCGTCGTGGCTACAGGGTTAAAACTTCCTGAAGCTCTGCTTTCGACCTGTGAATCAATGCTGCAGAGAGTGCTGCAACATCAGATAGGTGGTCTGCGGGGTTGCCAGGTTGGAATATCGGATGAAGTAAAATATCCCTGCTCAAGTACAGGTGTAACGCAGCATCATCCTTTTAGTGCACCAAAATATCTTCATCTGTATCCAGATTTAAACCAGAACTTTTTTAAACATTGCATTTTTTTCCCCCTAAATGATGATGGGTTAAATAACTATATTTAACCCATCATCATAAAAGGGGAAACACTAGGAAACAATGCATAAGGGGAAAAAAATCTTG
Organism: Leiocassis micropogon; assembly: GCA_028565275.1. Lineage (NCBI taxonomy): Eukaryota > Metazoa > Chordata > Actinopteri > Siluriformes > Bagridae > Leiocassis > Leiocassis micropogon. The sequence goes on from JAOVVA010000051.1 coordinate 11,088,351, forward strand.
TACTGTCAGCATAGTATGCGCCTATTCCACCGGAGAAATTCTAGAACAGGAATTTAGAGATTTGCAAGCAGAGACAGTTGTAGACTTGCAGAACTGGACACATGGACTAGCCCTCAGGTCGTCTGTAAAAAGACTTAGAAAGCTTAAGACCCACTTGAAGGACTTAGGGTGATCATCAAGATGGCTTTAGTATAAGGATTTTAGGAAATTATTCCTAAAAGCATCTCAATAGCTTTAATATGTATTAATGACATCACCAATAGGTATCTACAGTAGTTCTGAAGACATCCTGGGGTTCCACCTGAGCCCACTGGGTTTACTAGAAGAGGCCCGGAATCTAGAGCTGTTCTCAGAACTGTTTCCATTTGTGTACAGTATCTACGGATTCCAGTTAGTTCTGGAATTTCTCCAACTAAATGTATTCATATGATTCTAGTCCCTGGTATGACTTGAGTATGCGATATGAATCCCATTCTCACAGCTACCATTTTTAATTGGAACAGCCTTAATTTACTTGGGTCGCAATATATAACTTGGTTCTTTATATATAAACTCATATAGTTTATATTCCCAAATATAACCAAGCTAATTGTTTAAACCACCACAACTGTGACCACCAACATAAGAGTAAAAATCTCCTACTTGTGTAACTTCTTTCGTTCTTTTGTTACTTTTCGTGCTTATTTGATCATTTATTTGAAAGTTAAGGATGGGGCATAAAAATCTCTCCTTACAAAGGATATCTAAAGTCTCAGCTGTTCCTAGGGCTGGTATATGAGTGACAACACTGGAATCTGTGTCCGCATGTGTGTGTGTGTGTGTGTGTGTGTGTGTGTGTGTGTGTGTGTGTGTGTGTGTGTGTGTGCATGTGTGCGCATGCGTGTATGCATGATCTCACTGAGACTGAACCTCATGGCTAGAGATTACACAAGCACTTACATCATCAGCTTCGAGTGCCTCCGGCATGGATTACATACTGTGGACTTACAAGCATGTGCAGCTCCCTTTCTCTCATCTCATCCAGAAAAAGCACAAAACCAACAAGATAAATACAACCCAGCCATGTAAAATACCAAGTTAGCAGGTGTACACCTTTATAACACACAATACATGAAAGATGATTTAAATACACATTGTGTATTGTAAGCCTCATCCAGTATACAATATTTATTAAATCTTGTGCCAAATTTAATGCTATGCTTTTAAATTCAGTAGATGTGTTCACAAAACACCAATTTCAAAACCAAACCAAACCAAATTCACCAACATGTTAAAGCCATACTGTTATATGAGCCATACATGTTTCAAGATTCCCTGACGCCTCCACAGGAGAAAAGTCACATGTCTTTGTAGGCATTACAGATAAATCACTGAACAGTATCTCATTAGCTCTGCCTTAACCTCAGCAGATACTTGCCAGGGTTTAGTGTCTGAAATCATTCTACGAATGCTGCCATTGATTACATTTTTAAAAAAGTTTGGTTTTTTTTAAGAATGTCTCCAGGGTTAAGACAAACCCCAAACATAGTCCTGCTTATTGAAATTGACTTTTATCTCCAAATAGGTTTTTAAAGATAAGATGCTCAGTTAAACACAGATCTTGTCCATCTGCCTACACACTGCAATCCAAAACACAGTTTGTTTTTAGGATTTGGGAGATATGTGCATATTTATTTCCACTATTTTTATCAGATACATTACTCCTATAAATTTCTATAATCCTCAGAAGAGAAAAAAAAATCCCTGCCACATAATGTTTTTTGTAATAATCAAACAGCATGTGGAATTCAGATTTGAAACTACATGCAGTGTAAGATTTTTTTTAGGTCTTTTCTACTTGTTGGATGTCTTACAGAAGAAAATGCATTGTCAAAGGGATCTATGAGGGAGATGAAAAAGCAACATAATCCTCTTCACCACTCCCATGGGGCAAATGACAACCAAGATAATGTTGCTGCCAAAACAACACTGCAGGGGAAAGCATGCTAATATCTAATAACCTGCAGACAAGGATTAGGGAGCTTGAGCACATGAGATGTTCCCAGCAAGACATGAAATTAGGGAGTTGTAGAATGGAGTGTTTGGAGTTTCAACTGCTCTAGTAGGTGCTCCACTAGATGGTTACTCTACTGAAGAATGCCAATATGGCTAACAATTCATCCCATGGGATGAAGCAGGGTAGATAATTAGCATGATCTTTATGTTAATGACATATTGAAGCATCATTCTCACATCTTATTTAAAAATTGTAACCATGGCTTGTTGTCAAATAAGACTGGTGTAGCCATGTCAAACCTTAAAAATTTTAAATGTTTCACTGCTTTTGTTTAAGTTGTTTTACTGTGCTGTAAGTTTATTGCTGTACAGTTACTGCTTCTGTTGATAGATGCAAATGTACACCAGTCAGCCATAACCTCAACACTACTGACAGGTGAACTGAACAACATTGACCACCAACTATTTACCAGCAAACTGGTGACAGGATTATGAGCACCAAAGGTTTATTTATGTCCACGGAGACCAAAGGAAAGTTTGTCCAGTCCAATACCACAAAAAAGCCAAAGTAACCCAAAATGCAATAAATAAATAAGTAAATAAATAACATTGGCCATGACAAAGGCAAAGAGCCCAAGGCCACCGACCCCATCTCTAAACTCCCCAAATACCCAGTCATGCACCCATGGGATGAACTGGATAAACAATTCGACCCTAAGGAGGCCCCACTGTCGCAACCCACAGCACTCAAAGGATCCACTGCCAACATCCTGATGCCAGACACCACAGCACGCCCCCAGAGGCCCTGCAGAGCCACGCCCCGAGGGGCCAGAGCTGCCCTGATGGCAAAAGGGAAACATAACCTAGTTGGTTTAATGTTATGGCTGATCGGTATATATTCAATATATTTAAGCCATAATCACATTCCAGGTTCTCCAGTTTCCTCCCACTCCCTAAAACATGTCAGTAGATGAATTGCCCAAGATAAATTGCCCCTGGGTGTGAATGAGCATGTGTGAGAGTGTGTGTGGTACCGCGTGATTGACTGCCAATCCATCCAGAGTGTATTCTCACCTCTTGTCCTTGTGTTGCCAGAAGGTGAGAGTGACAGTTGTGTTTTTTAATAATCTAACAGACACAGTGCTGTAACTGTAATTACAATTATTTATGAAGTAATACAGTCGAATAAAGAGAAATGTAAAACAATAAACAGAAATGTAAAACAGCGTAAATGGTATTTTATTCCACTTTAAAAATGTACATGTTAAACATTTATTAATTTATTCAAGCTGTCATGATGGTTGGCTGCATTGACGTATGACTGTTTGCAATCTACAAGCACACAGATTCACATTCACCCACTCATAATCCATGAGCAATCTCGAAATGCCAATCAGCGAATGTCTTTGGACTATGGGGGAAAATAGAGCACTCAGAGGAAACCCAACAAGAACAAGGAGAACATGATGTCTCCGAAGGCAAGATTTAAACCTCCAACCTTAGAGGCAACAGTGCCAACCACTAATCCACTGTGCCCTGGTTTTTAAATACAGTATTTATAAAAACAATTTTAATTGGATTTTATTGGATTTGTGCTTGAGCAATTATCATCTTTTTAAATATTATTCCAAAAATAGCCACCTATGAGTTACACTTGGAATATAATCAGATGGTTATTTCTTCGAACAAAATTAAATTTAATAGGCTTTATTAGCATGTCCTCTAAAGCTGTTACAGAGTTTCCTAAGGTACTAACTAGCACAGATTCACTCAGAACGCACCGCTCAAATGGATTAAACAGATTAACAAAAGCATGCAACAATTTCACTATAATTTTCAATTAAAATGTGACATTCAAGATATTTTGCAGTACTGTAATACACTGAAAAAAAAAATTAATATATGAACATATTTAAATAAAGGGCAGAATTTTCTCTCAAGTTAAACATGAAAGTTGAACGTAAAATACATAATGGTTAAAAAAATATGTTTAGGTTAAACTAATTAAATAGAATTAGGTACATTATAAACGTAGTCTAATTTAGTAAAATAGACATAATATTAATATGTAAAAGTATAGCAAGAGTTAACACTACTATACCCTAGGCTTTCTGTGACACGCGCTCTCTCGCACACACACACATATACACACACCTCTACATACATTTGCTCACATTTCGAAATCCCCTGTCAGCTGTCTCACATGCCCTTGGGTCCATGTCATCCACGCTTAATATGCATGTGTAATTGTGTTTTGCTGTTGCTGCATGATACAGTGGCTGTTGGCAGGAAAAGCAGAACATGTCAGAGGAACGTGAAAGCGAGGCGCGTGTGTTCAAGAGTGTGCACCGCCGTGTAGAAACCACTGAGACCAATGAAAACTGTAGCCTTAAACATAACGGAAACATGTTAATCAGAACACACTGTACCAAAGCCATCGTGTTAAATAAACAGAAGACACAAGTGTTGCATTTTTGCCCAACCTACCGTACCACACAAAACAAAACAAAACAAAACAACATAAAGCCAATGGAAATATCCAAATAAGAGGTTTCCAGCTGAGGTCACAAATCAATTGTTTGGTGGAATATGATTACTAAAATGCAATTGTTGGTTTCAAGATGGGCCGTCTTTGTGCGAGCGTCTATTTATTACAGCTTCCATGGCAACAATCAGAGACTTTTGGATGGGCCAGTGACTCGTGATCATCAGCCATTGAACTTTAACGAAGGCCAAGATTTAATAAAAGCAGATTGGATTTTCCTAATTACTTCACTGTTAGTTCTTCTCAAAGTATAAAATAAAGATTTTTTTTTTTCAAAAGACAGGTTGGGTATTGAACTATAGACTTAATGCTCTAGAGAATAGATTGATTTGTAAATACTTTAAAACACACACACACACACACACACACACACACACAATGGCAGTAACAAATATTGATTAGCAGTGCTTGTCTTTGCAAATCCAAGAAGAGCCTCGCTTGTCAATCTACTTATCATTCAGCACAACAGGAACAGCCATTAAAACAGCGTTGTAGATCTTGGCCATTGAAGCGTTACTCTCCTTCATATTAATCATAATGGTGCTCCAGCTCATTGTGTTCCAGCCCTGGTCCTGAAGGACCCTCTGACCTTCACATTTTATGTTTTTTCTCAGCTCCCAGCACATCTGCTTTAACTAATCAGCTAATTAGCAGCCTTTTTCCTGAATTGAAGTGGGTGTAGTAGAGCAGGGATGTGAAGGATAGGGTAGTAAAGGACCAGGGCTGTGCTACCCACAGTAGAGGTGTGACACAATGTCACCATCTGTATCTGTATTTGTATCTGTATCTGAGTAGCAGCACAAATAGTGGATTTGAACATAAAGAGGGTGTGGCCTAAATCAGAATGCTGGAAAAAAAAACAGAGAACTATCTATTAATTCTGGCTCTGACAGTTCCTCCACCTCACTCCAGTTCATAGCTGAGGACCGTTTTATTTTTTTATCCCACCCATACAGTTATTATTTTTCTGTGATATACAGTACGGTACTGTAGACTATTATTATGTATTTTAAATGAATGTAGTCTCTAGGAATATTTCTCCAGGATTCCTGAAATACTTTATTGCTTCTCATTTTCAGTCCAGTCCCTGCACCTGAGCAGTTTCAGAGGAATGTGCTTGTTAAACCATACAGTGACCTATGAACCATTTAAGCATGAAAAACCTTTAAGGCATGCACCAGATGATGACAGATGATCAAGCCGGTGATTAGTATACTGATGATGCTGAATTCTGATGAGTGGGAACAGACAAGACGAGAGGGGAAATGAAGTTGCTGCTGAGGTTGTTTCATAAACAACCAAATTTTAAAATTGTATCTTTAGTCACTGTGCAGCCTGTCACAGTAAAACAGACGTCAGACGTTGTTCAGACGTCTTTATTTTCATCTAAATAATTGAACAGAATTGAATTTGAAGAAATAAGGAGCAGCTTAAGGCTTTTGCAAAGTACTGCATTCTTGTTCTTCTCATTTAAATCATCACAACCTTGACCAAACTGTCATTAAGGGCACATTGTAAAAGCCGCACGCAGCATCATACACTGATGTTATAAACATGGACATCTTTTATTTATTTTTTATTTATTTATCTTTTATAAATTTGATATCTAACATAAAAAAAATAAAAGTCTCCTGCTTGAATAGTGTTTTTGTTGCCTCCCCTGATGCACATCTCTGATCTCAAACGGATGAAATTATATTTGACAAGCTTTCCATATCGCTTCAATCAGAAAAATGTATTAGTAGTTACATTAACAATATAGTAAGAAAGTTAATGGTAGATTTGATCATGCAACCACAAGCCACCCATTTATTGTATTTTTTCATGGAAGGCTTTTGAACTGAGTTTTTTTGCCAGTCTATTGATTCCTCAACAGAAGAAAAATAGTGATATCTGCAAACCCGGTTGTTGTGCCTTGCATGCTCTAACAGGTGTTGTCCTCCAGCATTGTTATTGTACAATACCACAGTCTCATCAGCCAAATTGACAAAACAATGTCAGGTTGACCTTGCCTTCATGGATCTTCCTGCTACTTTTACTTGTCTGCTCAGTATCGATCTTCTTGTCTATGTTCTCCAACTGTATTATTATTATTTATTTTATTTTTTTTTGGATATGGCGTTCTGCACCCCAGCAGAAAAGTTGTAAAAATGCCAGTTCTGGAAGAAGATATGAGCACTCATAGGAGGTGTGTGAACTCCAGCAAGTGAAGCTAGTCAGTGCACAATGAAACAAGGAGACAAATTTAAATAAGCCAGTAAAGAAAAACAGAGCTGGATACAAGGTGAGTTTGAGAGTAAGGGAAAAAAAGACAGATATTAAGTGAAAGGTTCATAAAGGCAACAATGTTCTTCATTAATCTCTGACTCAATACGAATGCATTTTAGACTGATGCTGAAAAACTCTCATAAGAATAGATTCATCCTGCCATTATGATGCTTCCTTTTATCAACCTTTCATCCTACATGATTGCAATGGCTCAAAGATTCAGTAACAGAGCAGATGAATAGGCCCAGATGAATACACACTCTTAAAAAAAATTACTTTGGCCTTCATGTGCTTCATCTCATCATGGCTGAATGCTTTCCTTTCAAATCAGGCCATGACTGAAAAACAAACAGGAGGCTTTTTAGCATTTCCATTTTCACCTTTTAGAACCTCTGGCCAAATGATCACAGATGTTGCTATGAATTCAAGCCACTGAACAAACACTGCATTTTGCTGGTGTTTTATATATATATATACTCAGCAAAAAAAGAAACGCCCCTTTTTCAGGACTGTGTATTTCAACAATAATGTTGTAAAA
>JAOVVA010000051.1:11097569-11116235 GCA_028565275.1 Leiocassis micropogon
AGTGGTAGTAGAAGCTTAATGTGGGAGCCCCCTAGTGACGGGGAGGAATTGGACACGACTAAAATTAGGGAGAAAATTGGGGAAAAATAAAAAAATTTAAAATAATTCTGCTGCACATAAACAGTTTTTTTTTCCTGTAAGATGTGTTTAAATGTGTGTTATTAAATGTATTTGTTTTATCTTATTTATAACACAAGTGCAGATTGTACATATCACCTGTCACTGAAAATGTATTCAAGATAGATAATGGTCATTTAGAAATAGATGGAAATTTCAATATTAAGTGGAGATTTAGATTAAAGAGAACGTAGGACGTTTCATATTTTAGTTGATTCTTCATGATACAGCATGAGAGCAAAACAGCACTTGGCCTCAATCCAGCAAATGATCAGAGCTTTAAGTACCTTCTGGATGAGTGCTTACAATAATGACAGCTCAAATATGAGAGGTGTTCAAGTCAAACTGGGACAAACATTTGTTGACATTTCTTGTGTAAACCCGATTGACATGTACTGTAACACGACTTTAAGCACAGTACAGTGTTGAGACTCAGTAAGAAAAAAAATAATGTTGTAAACATTTTAAAGAAGGCTATACATCCATGACTGACGATTCCAGTGAACATCCAGCGAGGGGAACGACTGATCCTTGAAAATCGTCCGGGAACTGTACACTCAATTATTCATGGTCAAGCCATTTCCACATGTTTGGTCCGTTAAAGGAGTTCCTGGGAGGCCAGTTTTTCAGACGTGAAGCAGGCACTCTGATCATGGCTCAGGAATACTGAGGAAACTTTGTTCCTTGCAATAGTGAAATGCTGTGATAAGTGCATTAGTGTAGCAGGCGATTATATGAACAAAAATAAAAGAAGCTTTTACACTCATAGCTGTGTTTTGTTATTCTGCATAATCAATCCTGATTGGACTTAAACACCCCTTGTCTTTGACATCTACTCTATTAGAACAGACTTGTTACTCTTTGTAAAACTAATGTTTGAAAACCAAAGAAATGTTTCGATTCTGAAGACTGTTTTGCACAATGCAGCTGCATCTTGTGTGTCTCAGAAAACAGGCCCAGCAGGGAAACCGGTGGCTTGACGTCTATTTTCTGTCACCACAGAATTAGTGTCACAGTTACACAGCCACCAGATTGACTCATCAGAACCTCCAGCTCCATGATGGATGCAGGAAACATCAGTGATAAACTATCCATTAAGTAATGCTACCAGATTTGAATTGATTTGTATTGCAAGAAAAAAAAAACTGTGTGTGCATGTGTGTGTGTGTGTATGTGTGTGTTGTCAAGAGCCTGGGGAAGAAGTGATGACTCGCTTGACTGAACATGGCTGTCAACCCATCTGACCTCATGTCACCTTTCATTCCTCGCATCTGAATTCCGACAAATCTTTGTCACGCCTGGAATGACATGAATTAAACGATATTCTCTGTGGTTGACTGATAACAAGCTGATTAAGTGCATCGCCTGTTGTTTCATTAACCATAGTGGCCTCTGAGGCACCTGACACCATTTTGAAGTCCTGCTGATAGACTTCCTATTTAACGAGTGAAGCGGAGTCTTCTCGGGCCTGCGAACAACAAGCGCAACTGTTCATCGATTTAGGACTCGATTGGCTTTAGTAATTGAGCAACACTGCCAGAAGTCTTGGTGAGGCTAGGCAGGTTTGTCCTTTGAGGCATTTCTCCAATTTGCATATAAATGGGCTGGTAAACGCATCGTCGCCATTAGCGCAGAGCTTGATTGGCTCAGAGGAGAGGGTAATGAGTGCCTTCCCCTTTCCGATTAGCATGGCAGCAAGCGTTTAATTTCGGTCCAAAAAAGCACCATGTTTAGACACAGTGGAACAGATGGGCAAGAAATTTCAATTGCGTTTCAGATTTCGAATGCCATTAAACGGGTAAACAAGCCTTAACACCCTTAACATCTCAAGCAAACAAACAAGCATCGAGCAAAAACAACCTCAAGTACCAGCGAAGCATTTTAGAAGCAAAGAACAAAATTGGAACCAGTAATGATGATCAGGATGGAGCTGGGAATTGACTGTGGTGTCCAAATGTGGGGCAGCACAGAAGCTTGAGACATTTTCTTTTTACGTAGTGTGCATGAATCCAGAAGAGCAGACACAATATATTGCGAGCACAGACGACTGGATGATGGGTGATTAAATAATAATGGTAGTTTGAATACATTTAATTGTGTAATTGTGTAGTAAGGTTCTATCTTTGTATCCTTGCTGAATGCATCCACATTTAAAAGATGAAGCAAATCCTGACAGAGAACAGCGAAGACTTAATTAATACTAGCAACATTCTTTCCTTTATTCATCTAGCAGATGAGGGCATAGAGGTCAAGGGTTAGAGGTCATACTCAGAAACCCAACAGCAGCTCTATCCTGGCTACTTTTATATTAATCCTGAGGTCATTCTGAAATGTACACAAATATACACAATATACAGTATGTTTTAGTGTCCAGAAGAGAAAAACAGTTGAAGGTTAGAAGATACATCGTTGTCGTCTATACAGCTTAATCCTGTATTCAGGGTCGTGGCGGGGCCTGGAGCCTATCCCAGGAGACTTAGGGCACGAGGCGGGGCACACCCTGGACAGGGTGCCAATCCATCATAGGGCAGTTAGAAGATACAGTTTTAAGGTTTTTTTTTTTTTTTTTTTTTTTAAATAAGTCTAAAGGGTTCTATGTTATTGATTCCATTGAGACCCACATTACCCATACAGGACTGCCTGGTAAGGACCAGATATCTATCATTTGCTGGAATTAATTGAAGATGTTAGCATCTTATCCAACCATCCATCAAGACCAAAGGATTAAAATAAATTACTATTTCTTACACTCCATGAGACATGCATGCTGTATTTCCATGCAGACACGCAAAAATGTACACATCCATTAATGTAAATATTAGATAAAGTCTGATTTATAAACATATGTGTGCAATTTACATAATAGCCATCCTCTGTCAAATTATACTGATCCATGATGGGGTTTTTTTTGTTTTTTTTAATATAATCACGATTATCTGAAACACCCAAAATGGGATTATTTGACAGTAAAGGGGGATAAAGATAGCGATAATATCTTTCAGTATGTCTGATGTCTGAATTAAGCGATGACTGACACGTACAGGAGAGCAGGACTGAATCTTTCTTCCCTTTTTATCAGCTCTTTGGTTTATGCTGTCTGTACATGGCCATGAAAAAAAAAAAAAAAACTTGCTATCCCTGACGTGATAAAGCAGTAACTGACAATACCATGATCAGCAGGTTGGCTCTGAAAATGGTTTTTACAAGAGAAGAAAAATCCAAAACTATTATGAATGTGGCATTGTTGTATGCCTTTAGGAAGAAAAAAAAACACAGATAAACAGATGGGCTCTCCAGCTTGCTTTAGTACAAAACACACAGCAAAGACTGCCTTTAATAAGGACAGCGGGAGAACGGTTCCTAAGGAGTCCGCTATTCACTAAAAGCCAGACATCTGTGTTGTGGTGTAGCCAAGTTAAGTGTTTATCTTGCGGAGGCACTAATCAGTGCTCCGTATCCGTTAGCATAGAATACATGAGTGTAGAGGCTAAGATTAGCGTAATCTTTTAGGTATTAACCTGTACTAGTTATTGTCAGATCATGGGTTTAAATGATATTAATTATAACTCATTACAACTCCTAGTGGTGCAGCAGGCCTTGCAGGTTCTCAGGTCCAGTGTGCAATCCGGAGCTCAGGTTTCTATCTAAATACTGTATGTTACATGTTGGTTGACAAATGCATGCCAGTAACTGAAATGTATGTCTCTAGTTGTGAGTCATTCTCATCTCAGGTTCAGTGTAACCAGTAAAATGAGTCATGATCATGGTGCGGTCCAGCACCCGGAAAAAAGAGGAGAGCAGCTGCCTGCCAAAAACCCCCATTCAAAACCAGTCAGAAGCACTTTCAGCCCATCTGACAACTTTGTCATCTTTAACAACACTTTGTCTCCATAGTAACTGCTTCTATGTCATTATGAATCGCCTCTGATCCATCCATGTTTTTTTTTTTATCTTTCATTACAGCTATTTAATGAATAGCATGCTGACAGGTTCACGACTCCCCACACCACTTCATTCACGGCTAACGTGAGCTACAAAGATTCTACAGTACAGTAGAGGGCTGTATCCCAAATCTCTCTCTAACCAGTGATCAAGGGCACTACTTGGTGTGTGAAACATTCTGAATTCTACTTCCTACATAGTGCACTAGCTTTCTATTTTATGTGATTTGGAATTCATCTCAGGACAGGTAGAAAGCCAAGACATAAAGAGAAACTTACAAGATTTATTCTCATTTTGGCTACCCGCAAGAATCAAAAAATACTTTTACCTTTGGTCCTGACCCGCCACGATGCTGACCATGATAAAGTACTTACTTGAGAGTAATACATAACTCATAATAAGTTAAAACAAAACCAATCAGATTCCCTTTAAGGAGCCAACAAGCTATCCAAACATGATAAGTGTTCTTCAGTTCCTATAATAGGAAGCTTTCTTCCAACTTCCAATGCACCTGGTCCAGTCCATAAGCTCATTATTAAGTTCTTTGTTTTGTTGGTCTTGTATGTTGGGACAGAAAATCTTTACGGTCTGTAGGGAATTTTTCCTAGATCTGGAGATAAAAGTCCCTCCTATCTTCCGGCACAGCAGGATCGATCTTGAACCCGTGCTTGACTCTGACTCTCCATCATGCAGCCACTTGACCAGTCATTATGCTCTGGGTAATGACACAGAGATAGATGCGCACTGACCTCTGTGCTCCCAGTTAGGCTGCCACCAAGCTGTAGAGTAATTAAAGTGTATACATTAAGACTTGATCTCAGCGAACACATTCTCTACCGACTGACTGGTTTATTCCACCATGTCTTTTTATTTATATAATTTGACTTAATTTCTGTTCATATTTTTTCTCTGTCTTTCCAATTGCATGTCTTGTAGCATGTCGTTTTGTTGCTAGGTAACAGGGTCATGGGAAGGTGCAGGGTCTTGGTCAAATGCTTTGAACAGAACAATGTCAGAAAGCAGAGTACAGCTTTGGACAGATTAATAAGGGATGGAAATGTTTGATCTTTTTATGCATATGAGCAATGTTAAACGCGGTAGGTGATAAAGGCAATGAAAAGCCAATACAAATTTGACTGACGTCAGGTTTTAGATCTGAGAAAAAAATCCCCAAAATCTCTAGCACTTAGCCAGAGAGAGAGAGAGAGAGAAGCCAGATCATGGTATCATTGCTGTGGGGCATGCTAGCTCGAACACACCATTTAGACTGTGTGGAATCAGACAGCTCAAACTGTCTACAGCCAGGTTTTTTTTCTTGCCAATTTGACATCTGTACCAGAAATGTAAATCTGCTCTATTTGCTGTAAAACTGTATTTAGTACAGTGAACGCAGTCATGCAGCTTAGCAACAATGCAGGCAGAATTAATGCAATCACTCTTTCTAATCTTTGATTAAACTGAGCTGAATTAAACACCAACATCTGGTGCAGTAGTAGAATGCCAGTTTATTTACTCCTGAAATATTCCTGAGAATGTGACAAAGCTGATTCATAACCAGCTTTAATTCTCTTCCTGAATAAGCATGAACTGTTTGGACTGAAACCCCCCCCCCCCCCCCCCCCCCCCCCCCCCCCCCCCCCAGAATTCCCTCCTTATTTAGTTTTATCTAAATCCCACCTGTCTCTCTGTTAGGGCATTCTCCCATCAAGGAAACAGCTAAGTAGCGAGGGTTAAGAATATCATGTGTTTCCTTTGACCACATCATTTTTTGAACTGGAACGATGTAACACACTCTAAGGAAAGTGCTATCTACCCCTTCCACTTGCTGAGGATCACGGACACCAATGATTGGCTAGTGCCCCTATAAGTGTGACCATGTGAGTGTGAGTATGCCATCCCATCCCTAAATCGTATGGATTTAAATACAAAGTGGTCTTGTATGTTTGTTTGCCTTGGAAACACTGGAAAATATTCAGAAAAAAACAACACTGTCACAACTCAACGCAAGTCTGGAAAGGTCCTCAGCCTCAGCTACATCACTCCTTAGCCTCAAAGAACGACTGACTTTTTTAAATTAATTAATTCATTTAATTTTTTTTATTTATTTATTTATTTTGCAACTACCTACAATATACCATAATAAATGTAGTTTAATCAATGTCCCAAAGTATCTGTGAAAAGATTTTATCTAATGGAAACCTCTGGAAAACCTGCACCATGCACTTCCACAGTTTTGTATCCATAGTTGTATCCATAGTTTTTGTTTGTGAGCTTTATATCTCATGTCTCACTTGTTCCCACATGAAAATTCATACATTTAAAACGCCCCACTTGTTTAACCTTGCGCGCTACTTTTCATGACAGCCCCAAGCCTGATGAACACCACTAGTCTGAACCAGATACCCTGTGAACCAACTTGGCAGTACACATTTTCTCCAGCACTTATATTAGCATCATGCAGTTCAAATCTATTTTTTGGATTGCATTCTGCTTCACTTCTAAGTGGCTTTGTACAAAAGCATCTGCCAATTAAATAAATGAAAATGTAAATGAATCCATTTTCTCTTAGCCAAATACAGCCTTAAAAACAACTCAAAATAAACTAGTCCGCATCCTGATTATGCAAAGTGAAACCCTAGCTATTTCACCTGCCAAAATCCCGGTAATAACCTACACATCATGGTGCATCTTAATAAGCAGTGCGCTAACTAGCTTAGCGCAATCCTGCACATTTCATATTACAACAATAATATGAATTTTTTTATTTTTTTAAAATCCAGTTTCTCTGCATTTCAGTGTCTTGACCGCGTCTTGCCTTATCAGCGTGTTCTCTTTACAAAAAAAAGAAATCCATTTATACTGATTAATATCATGGCGGTTAAAGCAATTTATTTAATATATTTTGGGGTTTTTTTTTTTCAAATCCTTCAAGTTGCAATATCTTCATCGTGGGTAACCTTTCAATTTGAGACCTAAAAATCCTGTAATGTAAAGACATTCAAACCCTTTAGTTTCATTTAACATCTAGTGTAGTAGTATTGTAGTATTCACATACAGTACTATATTCAGTCACTATATGCTATAATAAAGTTTTTATTAATTTTACCCAAACATCCCACAATTCCAAGGCCCAGATGTAGATTTACGATTTAACAGCACTCAAAGTATCTGATTAATAATTACATTTATGCTGCAATAATTCGGTGTTGGGATTACTGTCCCAGCTAATTTGGGATCTTACGTTTTGTCACACTGACACCATTTAAAATGTCACACTGCTTTTCCCTTCAGTGCCCTTTTTCTTTTTAGAACTCATAAGAAAATGACTCATTCCTGCAATCATCTTTATTTAAGGTAGAATTGAGGCTCAAACTGAATAAACAGTCTGTAAAAGGTCAAATAAGAGAGGTTAGAGCAGAGGAAAAATTATTGTGCTAGTCCAAAAAAACTCATCAGAAACTATAGTTTATTTGATCAAATGTATGTAGACCCCAGACGATAACAGAATTAGTCCAGACATAAAATTATTATAATTTCCTCCATTCTTCTGGGAATGCTTTCCACTAGATTTGTAGGGATTTGTGCTCATTCAGCTACAAGAGCATTAGTGATGGGTGAGGAGGCCCGGGGTGCAGTCAGTGTTCCAGTTTATCCCAAAGCTGTATATTGGGGTTTGAGGTCAGGACTCTCATTTTCTTGCACACAAACCTTGGCAAACCATGTCTTCATGGAGCTCGCCTTGCGCACATGGGTATTGTCTTGCTCAAGTAGTCTGGACTTTTAATTCCAGCAAAGGGAAATTGCAATATTCCAGCATACAGAAGCATTCTAGACAATTGTGTGCTTCCTATGTCCTATGTAGGGGAGTGGTGGTCAGGTATCCACAAACCTTCTGTACACCAAGATATTTAAAGCATATTTTAAATTCCAATTAAAAGAATCTCAAATAGATTATGTCATGCTAAAGAAACAGCAAACAGGAAAAACATTATTTATCCAATAGTGTGTGTACTCTAGACTTATCACTTGCTTTCTGAATACCTGCCACACAAGACTAATCCGCATGTATTAATCGAATACGTTCTGTCATCAAGACAAGACACCCGCATTTCACGCGGTACGTAATGCTATCTGACATCCCTTCTACATGCTGCTGAACTGCAGATTTACATCGATCAGCCACACCACTAACACCATCGCCAGGTGAATTGAATATCATTGATTATCAATACCAGTAAACTGGTAACAGGATCATGGGCACCTGAGCCTCATCTATGCCTGTGGGAAGGAAAAAGCCAGCCTGTCTGATCTGATCCCACAGAACAACCGAGGTAGTGCAAATTGCTTAAAAAAAAAGGTTAATGCTGGCTATGACAGAAAGATATCAAAACACCCGGTGCATAACAGCCTGTCATGGATGCGACTTAGCAGGCAAAGAGTTCAACATTATTGATCTGGCCTCCAAATTCACATCAAAAGATCTCAATTCGATTAAGCGCCCATGCAATCTGCCAGACAAACAATCTGATCCACAGAGGCTCCATCTCACAACTTACTGTACAGCACTGAAATTATCTGCCACTAATGTTTCAGTGACAGACACCACAGCACACCCCTAGAGGTCTTATGGAGTCATGTCCCGAGGGATCAGACCCATCACAGTGGCACAAGGGGAGCCTACACAGTACTGGGCATAATGTTTTGCATTATAATGTTTTGGCTGATCAGTGTTCGTGAGGAATCTCGCATTAAGAGGAAAAACATTCACATGAACCCACCAGTGGCTCTCTGACCATCTGTTATTCAGATTCATGAAGCAGAATATTAATAGTGAATGATGCAGCTAAAGATCTCAGCATCCTGCAACTGCTTCAATCGTATACACTCAGTACATTGCACAACAAACCATGCAGAATCTCATCTCAAACTATTTTCTGACAATGCCTAGTCACCATAATCTCCCTGTGGGGTGTACTGTATATCTGGCAGAATCTTACTTGTTGTTTTTGAACAGTTCCCAGCATCTGAACTTTTGGGGATTGCTTAAATATAACCAGGCATAACAATATGAACAATCTGTATTAATAACAGGTAAAAGTAAAACAATTTTTAGGCAGCCAGAATTGGTGAAAAATGATAATTGATGAATGACAAATCCAGGGTTAATAGTTCGATTCTCACCTCTGGTCTGTTTGTGTAGAATTTGCATTTGCTCCCCATGACTGGTGAAGAAACACAAGAACACAGTTATGAAAGTAAAAGCTACCTTTATTTCTCTATACAGTATAACCCCCTTCTACAAGGTAGAAAGCTTTCTCAGTATGCCAGAGCCATGATCAGACTATGTGAAACATCTGACACGCTGGCCTCCCAGGAACTTCTTTAATAGTCCAAACAAGCGAGGTCAGAACTGTATGGGCGATGTGGGAAAAACTCCCAGCCAAGTTTCTGTATTGTGCAAGTGGTGTTGGTAAATGATGTGTACAGTGTATACAGCTCACACATACTGTACAGATTCATCTTTTCCGCAAATTGGTGACAAGTTGTGCGTTGAAGTTCAGACATTCCACTCGCTGAATGTTCAAGGGAACGACTGTAGTGGCATCTGACCAACCTTGGCCAGGACCTTCATTCACGGATGTACTGCTTTTTTTTAAAACATTTCCATTCAGATGTTTTACTCTGGCTAAGAGTCTCATCATAGTATACTGTGCTTCTATAACTATCACTCGGTTTTATGCCTTCATTTACAAAAAGTCCCAGTTTGCCCCAAACAGCTCTTTTTTATAGATTGAGTTTTTAAAAAGGATGCCAATAATTCCAAAGTAGATCATACCAATTGTGGCTTCTGTATATTATTCAAGTAGTAGGACACTTTTTTTTTTGGACCTGCTTATGTGCACAATTATTATTGGGGTGTGTGTGTGTTGGGTCATTGACTTGATTTGTGACATTTGATGTTCTCTCTCTTCAGCAGCACCTGACTGATGAGCTCTCACTTTTTCAGTATTAGGAATCAATGTGGTCCTGAAGAGGGATCGTTTGTACAGTGATTAAGGGAGTGAATAAGTAGTGAACCGATTATATAGCAGCCAGTCTGCTCATCTAATCTGGTGAATCCTGCTTCTTTAGATTGCTTGCCAGGATGTCATTAACCTGCTTTAACAGTTTAATTTAAGTAGTGTAGAATGAGAAGCCTCCAATTAATGATTTGCAGAAGTTCCTGATTAACATTGTTTCCCTATTGATTCGTTTCTAAATCCTTAATTTTACTACTTACTGTAAAGTTTAACATTTTTTTAACTATACGGCAGCACAGCATTGTGAAATCTAAAAGCAACGGACTAGTCAGCAAATAAAGTTTAGAATTTTGTCCTAAATATAAGGACCAAAAAAGTGCTTCTTTGATTGATGGCATGGCTGCACATGGGACTTTGATGAATGGTGCATCTTTGATGGTGCACCTTACCAGTTACTTCACTAATCAAACACCTTTAAAACTCCTAGAAATCACCTTGCAACAGATAAAAAGACTGCGAAAGTAGCTGGAAAGTTTTTCTGGGCCAAAAAAAAAAAAAAAAAAAAGAATGTTTTAGACTGGACAAGTCAGTCTGCTGAATAACAATGAGCTGCATTTCACATAGGGTGAAAAGTCCCTGAAATTAAATGAGAAGAAAGTGAAAAGAGCTGAATCACATGTCCAGCGGAGCACACAAGTGAAGATACCCAATATTACTACCTTCAGGCAGGCACCAATCGAACACAACTAATCCATGCAAGGAGTTATTCACTTTTTGTCCAATTTGGCCTGAAGGAATGAAAAAAAGAGGCTGCAAATTCTGTAAAAGATAATATATAACAGGTAACAAATGTATATTTCCATTAAACCTGACAGGACTGAGTCCACCCTGATCCTCTCTACGTGCTTAAGTGACGTGAAAATGGATGTAGCACAACGTTGTGAAACTCAGTAGTTATTCTGATTAGGACAGGCTTATCAATAAGTAAAGCATATAATTTAAACCTAGCCATAGGCAACACTGCAGTATCTTCACGCAATCTGCTTCAGGATCTGCTTTGATGTTTGGTGTAAATGCCAGCTATCATTTTCATTCAGATTCAACTGCACAATATTGCAGAAATCTGGACCATTTTTATGAATTGATGCTGCATGATTGTATGCACTGCAATTCTGCAACAGGATCGGCTACTTAGATAACTGCAGGAATCAGCCGATGGACAGTATAGGTATTTCTCATATGTCCCTTCCTAGACACACATGATTATAAACACATGATTCCTATTCTTGTGTCAGAAAAGGTGCACAACATATAAATGTAATGTTCTTGTTTTTTTATGTACTTTATATGAAATCCAGCTCTTACTGTACAAACAAGCAATCGTTTATCTTTAGTAAGCACTTTATCCTTTTTCCTGAGTAACTGCAGGAAACGTGTTTCAAAAGTCTCTCACATGTACCAGCGACAATGAGCTTTATCAGCATGTTAGGGGTGTAGCACAATGCCATTATTTGTTCCTGTATCCGTATCTGTATTTGATCTAAATTAGGAGAGATGAAGACCAGAAGATTTTATGTGAACCCTCCTATCACCAGGGATGTGTTTTTTAGACCAAGAAATTTTTTGTTATTTACACATTCTAATAATTTTGCAGAGCAAAATATATTTAACGTTATTTAAACCCTGAACCTCCACAGGTCGTCACCAGAAGCCATGTGGAGCTTTCTGTTGAATGTGAGTGAGTGAGCTAGGGGACTATCCTTCAAAACAACAATGCCTTATTTCACATCATGAAAGCTTGTAGTTGACAACAACAGCCATCTGGGACGCAGTCACAGTAGTTTCACAAGTCAAAATAAGATCCTTCGAGCAGCATTGTCTCGTGTCTGTTTGAGTTTTCTTTGAAAAGCAATTGCAAATGACCATTTCAGACCAAGAAAAAACAAACATGTCCGTGAACGCACAAGACAAGTCATTGATTTATAAGAATGTACTGTAGTTATTAATATTTTGTATACCTGAGCAGAGATATGCTCTCCAGTGCACAGCAGCACATGCACTGTGTAAGATATGGAGCAGTGCCTCTAAGAATTATTAATATTTGGAGACCTGAGCAGAGACATGCTCTCTTGTGCACAATGCATGCACTGTGTAAGATATGAAGCAGAGATTCTAAAATTAAAATATTTATTTTCTGAATTTTGTGTTAGTTTGTGCAGGAATATGGTAGAAATAAATAAAATGGTTGGATTTCGATGTTCGGGACAGATTACTGGAGCACACCACTGGCGACAAACAAACTGAAAAGAATTGATGTCATTAATTAACTACCTTTGAGTGTTATTGTTACATGCTGTCAAATTTTTTTTGTTTGTTTGCTTCACATGCACACACTCTATGTTGTGTTTTATTGAACAATTTCCTTAAATATGTACTCCCTGCTTCCTGTTGAGGGAAATTCCTTCAAATGTTGCATCCCTACTATCAAGCCACTCCTGAACCACAGACAACGTCAGAATTATCTTATCTGGGCTAAAGAGAAAAAGAATTGGACTATTGCACAGTGGTCCACAGTCCAAAGTAAATTTTCTGTTTCATTTAGAAGTCGAGGTCCCAGAGTCTGGAGGAAAAGTGGAGATCCAAAGAATACAAGTTGCTTGAGGTCTAGCGTGACATTTCCATAGTCTTTGATGATTTTGTGCCATGTCATTCGCTCTGTGTTGGTCCAATGTGTTTTATCAAGTTCCAAAGTCAATGCAGCCTGAGATTTTAGAGCCCATTGTGCTTCCGTCTACTGACAAGCTTTAAGGAGATCCTGATTTCCATTTCCAGCAGGACTGAGCACCTGCTCACTAACTGGTGTGCTGACCCTGATATTACCCTGTTTTATTGGCCAGCCAACTGCATAGTGAATCTGTGGGCTATTGTCAAGAAGAAGATGAGAATGACTTAACACAATAATACAGTCAAGCTGGAGGCTGCTATCAAAGCAGCCTGGTCTCCAATAACTCCTCAGCAGTGCCACGAGCTGACCCCTTAATAAAGGAGCCCTGACCTCGTATTGAGTGCATAAATGAACATAATTTTTATCATTTCTATAGCTATTGTTAGCTTTACTTACAGCTACAATTTTCAAAAAAGGCTTGAAATATCCCGCTTCCCCTAATGAATCTAGAATATATCAGTTTTACTTTTTAACCTCAATTATAAGGTCAATAAAAATTTACTTGTTTCAAAATGCATTGTTTCCATTTGAATAAATAATGATTTAATTTATTTGTTCTTAAGGTAAATGGCTATCACTCCTACATTCCTAAATAGATTAATATTGTGCAGTTTAATAATATTGTAATTTATTGTTTTTATATATAACTGTACTCCCTATATATACAGTATATATCAAAATAAAATTTTATTCGTCACATACACAGTCATACACAGTATGATATGAAGTGAAATGCTTATACAATTGCTGATGACCTAAAATTTCAAAAAAGAAAGTTTTATATATATATATATTTTTTATTATTTTTTTTTTTTATGTCAGCGCCTTAGTAATAATGATTGGCACATGAAATTACTGCCAGGTCTAGTGTGAGCTCCATGTTTGTTTGTTTTCTCCTCCAGTGAGGCACAATGACTGATGGGTAATTTCGCCTCTCCAAGTCATGTGAAGTGATTCTGCTCACAGTCTCCGTACCCCTAAGCAGTTCTGTACGGTTAGGAATCTTACTTAACATGACTGAATTCCCTGTGCAGATTACTTTGCAGGAAACTACTTGCTAATCAGAATGCAGCCCAGGTCTCAAACAGATGTACTAGTACTTGCTGTACTAGTAAGCTTTGTCTAAAAATATAAAGAAAAATTCAAAAAATAAAAGAGAAAAAAATATCATTTGTTTTAACAGAATACTATATGGTATACAGTTTCAACAATACATATAGCCCTAGAGGAAAATATATTTACACTGAACTATTAATATTATTATTATTATTATTATTATTATTACTAACACTACTACCCATGTGCTAGAGATTTGAGCTTGCATGCGTATTTCGCACATACTTTAATCATCTTTATCAGGAGCACAGCTTTCACATCAAAGACCAGGAAAATTAGCTCTTCCTCTCAGCATGAAAACCAATGCACTGGATGACATAATTACATATTGACATCAATTAGCCTGTAATGAGACGGTGAGATTAGATCTAACTAAAGAGAGGATGAAACAAGGGTTTTAATGGTCTGGACAAGCCTTTCCCTTCTAACCGTGTCCTAACTCGTTTCTCTTCTCTTCTGTGTATTGTTTTGGTCCTGGGCTGCTTATATGATTGATTTTGTAAATGATGCACATTTCTTGTTTTTCCTTATTCAGGTGTCTGTATCAAACGAGTCAGTCATTCATCAGTGCATTCAACACACCAGCCAAAAGCAAATGTTTACACATTCCCACATTGCAAATGAGAATGTATCCATCAATTATTCTGGCTCTTATTTGCGAGTGTTTGTGTGTGGAAGCAAAAAGGGAATTGATGAGCGAGAGAGAGAGAGAGAGAGAGAGAGAGAGAGAAAGAGAGATGTGCAGTTAATTATTGTAATAGAGAACTGATTTCCTGGATGGAGAACATTGTAGCATCCTACAACAGACTCGCTGGCGTGACTGTACAGAGGAGGAAAAAAAATCGAAGGGTAGCCTACAATTCCCAGAGGGCCGTGCTTCAACTCGGAGTAACGTCAGAGCAGGCATCTGCTGGCTCTGTGTGAGGAAGAAATGATTTCATTTGGCACATTGTTTTTGCATTCCTACAAAGGAGCTGCCAATATGGTACTTACTTGAGCGGAGAAATTTACAACCACCCATCACCCCCCCCCCCCACACACACACACACCCCGCCAAAAAAGAAAAAAAATCCTATATTTGTGTATGAACTAATTATTTATTTTGATAGTCTTTAATAAATTGATCACTTGGCATAAAGGAGGAATTATTGTTATAATACACATAAAAATCTGCCTCCTTTGTTTTTTCTTTCCTTTTCCTATTTTTGCACGAAACATTCGAAAGCAATCCAATTTACTAATACACCAAGCTGAGTAACCAGCATATGAGTCATGGTCAAGTCAAACCGGGACTTTTCTTCTGAACTTATTGACATTTACAGAAAACTTTAAGCACAGCACATGCTAAGATTTGAATGATGCAATCGTGGAAAAGACGGCCATGAATGATGATCTCATTCAAGGTGGCTCTGAGCCCACTGCAGTCGTTTCCTTGAACAATCAGTGAGTGGAACAAAGGATAATTTGTCACCAACTTGTCTGTGGGAACCGTACACACAATCATTCACCAACACTACTTGCCTATCAAAGGAACTTGGCTGGGAGTTATCACCACGACCCATGTACAGTCTGTTTGGAACAGTAAAGGAATTCCTGGGGACCAGTCGGATCACAGCTCCGGCATACTGAGAAAAGGTTCTACCTTGCTGGCATCCAAGCACTAATAAAATGCTCAGACACAGTATGTGCACTGGTGTAGCAGGGGATTATATAGAGGTTAAAGGTTAAAGTGTGTTATGAGAGTAAAAACATATCAACAGAAGATGGAACGGCTCATGCTCTGGTGATGTAAGAACAACATGAAGCTGAACATTGGAGCTCCAACCTGTGGAGATGACAGTGGGCTTTAGGAGACATCCGTCAATACTACTCCTCCCACAATATCCAACAGGAGACGTTTGTGGGAACTACCATTTCCCAAGATGAAATGAGAGACCAACATAAACTCCATCCCCAAAAAGCACAGCAGAGTTGACCTTGATTATTACATGCAGTCTGCCGTATAAAAGCACCAAAATACATTTTTACAAACTTCTTACTGTACATCCATCTACAAGTACTGTATTGAAGAACAGTCAGTCATCACTTCTTTCCAATATATGATGCATATTAAATTTATTAGCACTACGCCCACATCTTTTTTTTTTTTTTTTGACTGGTAGAATTCACAATATACACAGTATTACAATTTGTGATGTATTTTGTTATGTTTGTCAGTAATTTTAAATGTCACCAGAAGCCAGAATCGAATTCCATGTGTGTGTGTCAACATACTTGGTCAATAAATCTGAATTTGATTCAATTATTCTACGTGATCAAGTCCTGGTTTGACTTTTAAACACCCCCCCCCTCGTACAAATCTGAACGCATAAATGCTGGGTTTTCCCTCACGCAAAGAAAATATATTTCTCTAAATATTAACTGGCAATATATTAAATGATTTAGTATTCTGATCTACTGGTAAATAAATGTTAATATTCCTCATTGCTACACTAACTGATACTAACTAATAATTAACAGAAAAAAGATACTCATATTCAAAAAATATATATTCACAATATACTGAATAATATATTGTATTAATATATTACATTATATTGAAAAATACAAGGAATTGCCACTTTTCATATATTGAAATATTATATAAATATATTAAAATGTATATCTTAATGTATGTAATTTTATATTCAACAAAATACTTCATAATATATTGAATCTGATATTATTATTTTTTTTACAATATATATGTTAATGTAGCTCAAACAAAATGGACTTTATAGGCGTTAATCAAAGCACACCGACCAAGTAAAAGTGTGTGTATTATTCTTAAACATGCATAAACTTTCAATAATGTTTTAAAAAAAGTATAAATATAATGTTTTTATCTTCATTGCAATATGTATATATCCATACATGGTCCATTCATATATTGCAATATATTAATAAATATAAGCACTAGTTTCCTATATATGGAATATATTTATATATTTTCATATATTTTACAATATATTGCCTTTTTTTTTTAGGACCGCTTTGTATACGTTATCCTGACCGGATATAAAAACATTATCTTTGGAGAGAGAATCTTGTTCATGGCTTTAAGCAAATAAGTATGAGATTGTCTGGGTCAGCTTAGAACCGGCCTATGTGACTCTACGCATCTCTCTGACTCTGTGAGAACAGACAGATGAGAGAGAGTATGGGAGAATGATGTTAATGATTATGATGATGAGGCAGTGCACTTTCTGGTGTCTTTCTGTCAATCCCACACAGACTTTTACAAATGTTTCTTTCATGGGAGAAGAGTGACAGGCTGTTGTGACATATGCTAAACCAATCACTATGCATGAGTAAATCTGAAATAGTCAGTATTATGCTAGTAAGGAGAAAGAGGGCTTCTAGCTGCAGTAGGTAGGCAGACAGAAGACACTTTGCCCACTAAGAGGTGATTTATTTTGTCGAAATGTGAAGGAAACATTGTGGGGGATTTTTTTTTTGTTGTTGTTAATTATTTGTCAAAAGCTTGGCGAAAAGCATGGGCCTGTTGGATGACTTTACAAAAGTAGGCAGCTTCATTTTACTTCTTTGCTTTTTGTTTGAAGTCATGTGTAAAATGAACAGTACGTTAACATTACACCACGTTACATTCCGATTTTAAAACCTTGGGGATCATCTGCTAGTGATGTTAAGTGAAAGCACTGTGCACAGTTTACTGACGATGCATGACCTGTGTTGTGAACCATCCGTAGCTGTCCTATTAATAAATGTGACCTTTCTTTATTATATGACATTAGACTGCCTGTTCCTGTGCCTGCTTTTAATGGACACATCAATGCAATATAATTACAGCATTTGGCTACATTAAGCTATACTAGGACCCCAGTTCCAGTTTTCATAATTACAGTCTGGTTGCTTTTTAATGCACTAAAGAATGGTTGACTATAAAGGGGGTTCCAAAAGCAACACCTGTAAAAAATTTAAAAAAAAACGTTAAATTTCAATGCATGCAATTTGTATAAATGATGATGATAAAGCAGACCTAACTGGTGTGTTGAAAATGGCCAAGACCAGAAAATCTATGCTATGAATTATTTATTCATGGTGTCCTGTTTTAGCCAAAAAAATAATTGTCTATTGTTCCAAAACAATTGTAATTGTTTTTTTTTTGCCAAAAACAAAAAAACATGAAGAAAATTTACAAAAAAAAAAATTGATATAAATATATCAAAAATTAAAAATCTTAAAATGTGATTAAATATAAGTTAAGATGCTAAGAATACAAGCGGGATGTACCAAAAGTAATGAAGATGTTGGGGTTTTTTTTTCATTAACAGACATGACAATGTACAGTAGAGGCCAGTTCATGTGTGAAAATGATTCCTTATGCTACCAGAACCACTCTTTCACAATTTGAATCCTGGACTATACATGTGCCATGAAGGAAGAAAAACTCCATATACAGTGGGTACGAAAAGAATTCAGACCCCATAAAATTTTTCACTCTGTTAAATTGCAGCCATTTGCTAAAATCATTTAAGTTCATTTTCTTTCCTCATTAATGCACACACAGCACCCCATATTGACAGAAAAACAGAGAATTGTTGACATTTTTGCAGATTTATTAAAAAAAGAAAAACTGAAATATCACATAGTCCTAAGTTTTTAGACCCTCAGTATTTAGTAGAAGCACCCTTTTGATCTAATACAGCCATGAGTCTTTTTGGGAAAGATGCAACAAGTTTTTCA
>JAOVVA010000051.1:11126432-11136630 GCA_028565275.1 Leiocassis micropogon
GTGGGTGTGTTTAGGTGCTGGTGAATTACAAACTGTGCTGGTCACTGGCCCTCCAGGACTGGATTTGGAGACCCCTGGAGTAGATAATAAAAAACGCCCATGTAAAGTAGGTCCCCAACATACAAACGAGTTCCATTCTGAGAGATTGTTAAGTTCAATTTGTTCATAAGTCCAACAAACATTGTCTAGGTACTAGGACACTATCACAATTGGCTATACACAGTATAAAACCAACATGCCCAATGATCTTGTCCTTGTTCTTTAGAACTGTACCGATGGTTGAACAGTTCTTGTTAAAAGAACGAGCATTGTCTGCCATCTTTCCACCTCGCTCTGTCCTTTCAATTATTTTCACTTTTGTCATTGATCATAACTATCATTACTGCTTGGCACTTCTTAGCAGTAACAGCTTCATCGCGGCTGCTTTTACTCTTGCTTCCGGACATTCTGACAACGTACGCTGGACCAGTGATCTAACTTCCACTAACACAATTTGAGTTACAAACTTTTCTTTGAAAGTTCGTAACTCAAATGTTCGTATGTAGGGAAAAAAAACAAAAAAAAACATGAAGGAGTTGATGTGTTTATCCAGCATTTTATCAGTCCACAGCACAAACCTTACACATGTACTACTGCGCTCCACTGCAGCAACATCCTTCATACTAACGGTCCTCTTAGAGATATAAGCAGATGCTCATTACAATTCCTAATTACATCAGTGTGCTTCTATGGGTGGGGGGGGGGGAAAAAAAAAAAAAAAAAAAAAAAACCTCAGTCAGGTTCACCACACTTATTTTCCAGGAACCAAAGAAATGTTCTGAACAACATAAACGACAATGACCTGGTTAAGTGCTGCCATGACAATTTGGGACCTCACCATTTGTCATGTGCAGCACCTCTCCCAATCCGCTGATTTGTTTACTTCCCTAAGACTCATCAGGAAATGATAAACAGCCATGCTGCTTTCATGCAGACCACTGCATGGTTCATTAGAGTAATTGATGGAAGCCATATTAAAATTACGGTCTCATGAGGAAATGAAAAGGCCTATGTGAGTCAGAAGAAGATTCTTATAGATAACTACAATTATTAGGAGACCTAAAAGAAGCCTATGCTCAAAAGCAACATCAGTGCAATTATTAAAAACATGGAACATGATGTGAAACATTCTCTCTCATTCTGGTCATGTCGCAGTCTAGACAGAGGCATTGTGCGTTGACAAGCATTACGTTTGAAGAAAAAAAAAAAGGCATGGATTAATGTTAGCCTGAAGTCAGGAACTGTGTCGTCACCATGTGGCTCATTTAAATTCACAAGCTGTCAAAACAGGGCAGAGAGAGAGAAAAAAATCCTGTCTTTGTTTTCTGATGACAGGACGAGCATTATGTGCAACAGGACTCTCAAATAAATATTTACATCACGCTAGACGCCAGAAACCTTGAGCCATTTGTGCTTCCAAAAAAAAGGAAAAAAAAAAAAAATATTAACAGACCAGCAATCTAGCAGGCTGAAAGAAATGTTAAATGTGTACACTATTAAAAATAATCCATGTTTTATTCCTTACTTTTAAAATTCCACCCCCTCACTAGTGAAATATTGAATTAAACCCTTTGATAGGCTGTGTGTAGCAACGCTATTAAAAGAAATGAGATTACCAGACGACCCAAAGATTTCCAGTTAAATGACTCAAACTAAATGCGCTGAAAGATTTTTTTTGCACATCGTTTTGGACATCAAAGCACACTCACTGGCTGTTATCAAATTGGTTATTTTTCTAAAAAGGCAGACAGCACTTTGAAAGTCTGACCCGTGACCACAGGCAGCTCATCTACAGAACTACAAAATGAGAAGATGATAGAGCAGGGGTCCTGAATTAAAATTTAATAAGGTCCGCTCAATAAAATCTTCTTCCAGCCGGGCTCCGAATTTCAAGTTTGGGATCTCAATATACTGTATGTAGCTATTGTAAGTTATAAAAGCAATTTAAAAGTTCCATAGTATTTGTCAATTTTCAGTAACTACTTTAAACAAGTTAACAGTTTGAACTTTGATTGCCTTGTATACATCCTTGTATTTTTATGGGATACAAACTTCTTTAATCAATCTTTAGTGAATATACATTTGCATGCTGCTGGACTGTAAAAATGAATGTGAAAGGCTTTGGTTGCTCGGTCATACTGAGCTCTCAGTTCGGGTATTTTACTTGCCCGTGGATCTGTTTGCTTTGTAATTCTCTCAAAGTGGCGCTTCATGTTACTGTTTTGTATTATCGCCACAGTTTCAGGACACGGGATAAACTGGTTTTAAACCTTCCGCAGGAATAATAAACACATACTGATCTTTCAATTCATATTTGAAGGTCCAGTTTTCATAGGTTACAGTTTTTTTTTTTGAGTAAGCCATGCTGTGTCAAGCTTTCGCTTCTGTTTCTTCCGCACAGTCTATACACGGTAAACTATCGCGGTGATGCATATAGGCACGCCCATCTCGAGAGAGGGGGAAAAAAAAAAGCTAGATTACTGGTGTATATTAATTATTCTCATTTATCAGAAAAGCATCAGGGTCCGGATAGAACGATCATTCGGTCCGCCATTGAGTGATGCCAGGCCTCGAGTGTTAATAAGGTACTGACCGGCCTTGAGGTCGTCGTTCTCGTTGTAGGCGCCCTGCACGGTGCTCTGAGTCAGCCACACCGGTCTCTCTTTGGGCGCTTTGGCCTTATCCGCCTGGGAGGGCTGGCTGTCCTGCTCCTCCATGTTGATCACAACATTCTGCGTGTACAGATCTGCATAGGACGAGCCCTTCGTCCTCCAGACCTCCCGACCTGCTCCAGCTGGACCTCCGGATGGAGTCGCGCGCTCCCGACTGCAGGACAAGACGGAGAAATGTGAGGTGAATATATCTGAAAATTGCTATAAATGATAAAAACCACACATCAAAGAAGACCGCAAAGCAGTTCTCGTCAACTCCGATCTTGGAAGACCAGCGTCCAGCACAGTTCACCAACACCAGAGGTGGGTAGTAACATTTACTCCGTTACATTTACTTGAGAATGTACTTCTATGAGTAGTTTTACTGCACCATACTTTTTACTTTTACTTGTGTAGATTTGTGAAGAAGAAAAGCTACTCTTACTCCGCTACATTCGGCTACACTCGACTCCTTACTTTTCTAACCATTTATTCTAAACATGCAGCTGGTGCAAACCAAAGATAACTCTAATTTTGCGGGACGCCCATAAATCCATGCTGCTACTAGCGGGATCCTGCGGTTAGTGTACAATCTTGCCGCGAGTATAGAATGCTGTTTTTTATGTTTGTGTGATTATATGTTAACTTTAATTGTTCATAAAAATGTTACTTTACCAGTTTATGAATATATAAGTATATTTCAGTACAGAATTAACCGCCAACACACACGTACATTTTTATACATTCCAAAAAATATGATGCGCCCATGCCATCATATACAAAGAATGTTTCGCTTGCAAAAGCTTCATACTGAGGTGTCTTCTCTATCTGCCAAAACAGACACACACTTCAGCATATACACACTAATATATAATTATTATAATTTCGGAAAAAATAAAATAAAATCAGACATTGCGATTGAAACAGTTACTCAGTTACTCTGTACTTCAGTAGTCTTTTTTACCGAATACTCTTTTACTCTTACCTGAGTAATATTTTGGATGACTACTTTTTAACTTCTACTTGAGTAATATTATTCTGAATTACAGCTACTCTTAGTTGAGTATTTTTTTTGGCTACTTTACCCACCTCTGACCAAGACCTGAACCTTGTTGTTACTGAAATCAGCTGTTTTTGAACAGAAGAGTCACCAAAATGTGCTGGACAGTGGACCACCAGGACTGGAATTAAAGAACCCTTCCATGAAGCATATGCCATGACAGAATTAAAGCTTTCACTAAAAAACATTCAGCAAAATTCCTCTGACTAAACAGAACTGCGTTAAGATACTAAAAAGAATGCAATATGTGATGAATCTTTGAATTAATAACACATTAATGAGTAATCTGTTGACAACGATCTGCATTCGCTACATTCCAGTTCCCTCGCACCAACACATGACCCACACAGAAAGCCCTAAACGTGAACAAGGGGCAGAAGACCTGTGTTTCAGAGCAAGGATTTCTGTAGGCTCTGGCTCCAGCAGCTCATGCGACAGGTTGACATCTTCAGTCTCCCGTAGCAACACGTAAATGGGCTCGATCTGCTCGTTGAAGCGGGCAACCAGAGTCCGCGCATCTTTCTTCGGCACAGCTGACTCGTCCTCCTCCACCTCGGTCTGGCAGAACGTACAGCGGAACGTCCCTGAGACAGTAATAGAGGGACACAGAGAGGGAAAAAGAGAGCGCAAGTGTGACCTATGCTGGTTTCAAAAGGATTTTTTAAATTTTTATTATAATAATAATAATAAGACGAAGAATAATAATAATAATCAACCTCTAGTTCTGAAAAATGTCGAATCTCCACTAGTTGGCTACAAAATGTGAGTCAATCCACATGTTAATTAAAAATGCCTAATTTTACAACAAAAATGAAGCCTGAGAAAAAAAAAGATGAAGAAAAAAAAAAAACAGTTTGGCTCTACATTGCTAGAGCTCCCATTCATGACAACTGCACAGGAGGGTGAATTTCTATGCAACTCATCTATTAAAAATTATCTCGTGCCATAAAATTTTGCATAATTGGGGCGTGTCCGTTTTGCGCAACAGCTGCATTTCTTTATGCAATCTATGAATAATACTATAAAGAAGGAAAAATAGCCACATTACAAGTAAGAGTGTGAGCTGTAAACCTCACCCGCATGCACTAAAAGCATGTCGCTGGTGGCGAGTTCGGCTGGTTGGCCATCTGCTGCTGAAGTTATTTCCAGACACATTGATAAGAGCATACACAGCAGTATTGTGTGCATGTGTGTGTCTGAAGCAGCACTGGATTGATATGAAAAGAGTCAGAGATAATGAGAGCTTAAACTTGTCATTGATCTCTGTTGAAATTTTATTATATAGTCAGAAAATTGTTATTAAAAAAAAGTTTATAAAATAATTCTCTAATTTCCCAGACAGCAATAGAACAAACCACTTCTAAATATAACACGACACTAAAATAAGTCAATAAAAGGAGCTCTTACAGCAATGAGCTGGAGCGGATGTGCGGTACACTGCGGATTCTGTGGTTCGAATCCTGACAAACACACACCATTAGAAAATAGTGTATTCGGTTCCCTTCTTAAAATACGAAGTAGCCAGTTCACAGGCATAATTATGTGGACACCTGACCAGCACATCCATATGCAGGCCTTCACAAAACATTGTGTATGTATGTTCCCCTGTTTCACTTCGCTGGATCAAACCTGTTTTATCCAGACTCTACTGTGCACAAAGTGAGCTTGATGAAGATATGTTCTGCCATGTTAGGCAATGAAAAACTCTGCAATATACCCTGACCTTAACTCCACTGAACACAACACCAGTGCCTGATCTTACTAATGCTTGTACAGCTGAATGAGCCCAAATCCCCACAGACACACTCTCCAAAATCTAGTGTCAGGTAGTGATGGATTGTTCATGAACGATGCCTTCTTTGTGAACGAATCTTTAACGTGACTCAGAAGAACGAGTATTCTCGGAGAGTGATTCGTTCATTTTCTACTGGGCGCGCATGCGCAAAGCATCACAAACCCTCCGTAGGTTATGTACAGGAAACAGAATTGAACGATTCTCTCTCAATGACTCTTCTACTCCGACTCGTTCGTTCTTTTGTCACATGACTCCCATAGACGCTATGCAATGCAGAACACAGGAAACAGAATTGAGCGGTTCTTCTTCTCCGGAGTCTTCTGGTTCGAATCGTTGGTTCTTTTGTCACGTGACTCTCAGACGCTAATAGCGTAAAAGAACGAACGACTCGGACCAGAAGATACGAGAGGTGAGCTGCTTATTCTGTGTATTATAATATGTCCCAGGAGGGCGAGACCAAAACCTACCTCTGCCGCAGACGAAAAGTTCATTTAGAGTCATCAGCCTGAAAAATTACCAATTAACAGCACCTCAGATTAGAGGCGTTATGAAGTCTTTACAGAGCAGAAGTAGCAGACACATCTCACCATTAACTTCTCAAAGGAGATTAATGCATTTTTGGACGCCTTCAGCATTCCTTTACAATGTAGACAGAAATAAAAATCAGAAACGATCATGGAGTTAGAAAGTGACCCCAAACTTTTGAACGGTAGTGTATTTAATAATTTTGATGAATGAGATTTAAAGAGCTGAGTCACAAAAAA
Organism: Leiocassis micropogon; assembly: GCA_028565275.1. NCBI lineage: Eukaryota > Metazoa > Chordata > Actinopteri > Siluriformes > Bagridae > Leiocassis > Leiocassis micropogon. The sequence continues at coordinate 11,132,742 of JAOVVA010000051.1, forward strand.
GATCCAAAGTTCCCATCACTAGTCTAAAGCCGCCCCAGAAGAGTGGAGGTTCTTATAACAGCAAATGGAGGACTAAATCTAGTTTGACAGTTTTTTTTGGTCTTACCAAAAGTGTGATGGTCAGGTATCCGCAAGCAATTTGATTTGGCAGAACACTGAGATCATATAGACTTGGTGTTAAATAATAACAACAAGGTACAACCCAGGGACAGGAGTAGCTCAGTGGTTAAGGCATTGTACTACTGATCGGAAGGTCTCAGGTTCAAACCCCAGCACCACCAAGTATAATGATGTGTAATGTAAGTCACTCTGGATAAGGACATCTGCTCAATACGGGGAATGTTAATGTAAATACAATCCATTTGGTCCATTCTGAACTGGCGTTCCAGTGCAGCTATCATGACCTCATAGCTTTAGACAAGCTACTGCAATCGATATTAAATGCTGTGTGACCTCTGCCGAAGCCTGCATATGAATAAGCACACATTTTGTATGGATACAGTGCTTCTGCGGGAGCATCACAGTTGTCCATCAGACAAGTAGAGAGACGTGGTTTGTGTATAACAAACATTTAGATTCAACATGAACTATCACTGCGGTGGGAAGTGATGTCAAAAACAATGACACTCTCTCCACTGGCCGGTGACTGAGGCACATTTCAGAGAATGAATTTTCCAGAATTTAAATCCTGACCGAGTATAAAGCGGCGGTGACACTGGATTTTCTCCATGCACAGAGTGGATGAACATTATCGGATTATAGTCGGAGAGAAAGGAGTCAATTAGTGAACGGCTGAGCTTAAAGCCTGCCTCAGAGCTCTCCCAAACTACCGACCAGAGTCGGGGAAAGCAATCACATGCTTCCTCCAAGGTATGTAATCATGTTGACCGCATTTAGGTGGGCGGCGTAGCACCTGTTCCGCTTGCATGAGCTCGCAGGTGTCCTTGACTGACTGGTCTCTCGCAGTGACTGGTGTAGGAGCGCAAGCAGGTGACCCATTTCCCCATTTTTTTGCTCCCCAGGACTCGGCAGGCTATGACATCATCAGGATTCGAACTCTTAAAAAGCCTCAGGAGCTCCACCTGTCCGTTTTACTTGTGTCTGACGTGACCGCTGATGACTTTGGGCTTCGCTTTTATTAGCTTATAATACCCAGACAATTCCTGCTTCGTCACTGCGCAAGCCGGCGACATATTTAGGAATTTATGCTACGCGAGACCCTGAAGATGCTGCGATTTCTGAGCTGCAGGGAAAATCATCAGAGGGAATGATTCATTGCAATTTCCATTTTGAAAAGCCCTTTTGGCAAGCTGACAAGCACCGCAAAAGCACTCGTGAAAAAACAATCACCTCCGCCTGGGCCTTTTATTATAGCGTACAACTTAGCCATCTGATGGATGGGACGGGGGAAAAAAACAACTTGATGAGCGAGGCAGAGAGGGGGAGATAAGTGAATACAAAACAAGGATTTGTGCCATGATGATTCCATCGCACCAAGTACCTCAGTGGAGGGAAGGTAGCATCAAGCAAAAGTGAAAAAGAAAACAAGGAAGCAAATAAACAAAACAATAAAAGCGAGCGTTATTAATCCAGCACCAGTGTGACAGCCAGAATAGCTGGCAGGCAGAAAGAGAGGGTACGTTGGAATCTCACAGATGAAGGGGGACAATAAAACTGCCAATCAGTGGAAGGTGGAGTAGTCGAGGTGAAGCTATAAGTGCACACAAACAAACCGAGGAGCACACGGAACGGCTTTTTATTCAGCCAGAGAGGCAAATTGGCACAGCTACACGCTCTACACCTGCACAGACGTGCCCTCCAGCACTTAGTTAGAACCTGGTTTCATTTGTAACCTCCATAAATGGAAGACGAACAAAATAAAACCAGAACAGGGAAATAAACAAAAACTAAAAAAAAAAAAAAAGCCAATTATGCATTCTAATGTGAGAGAGAGAAATTAGTGGTAATTGCAGCAAAATCAGGGATATAAAACAGGTTTGCTCGAACTTCACGCACAAACAAGCAAATGTACCCGCCACAAACACACACGCTCAATCTCTACACCATCTACTTTACCAAGAAAAACGAAGTCTGTTTGCGAGACATGCGCTCATGAAGAGTTTCGCGTAGAATAAAGTGAGTGTTTCGCAGATATAAGCTCGTCAAAGCTCAGTGTGAAAGCGAGACACAGCTCTATGTATGCTCTTGTATAACAGGAAACAATAGAATAAAAATGGCGTGCATGATCCAAATAAAAAAAATTAAAAAAAATTGTGTGATATACAATACTCGCAGTTTTAAAGGATGTAATATTCACACAGGCAGTGTTTTGTGTGTTTGAACAGTTAAAATTGTGTTTGTTGTGGTGTTTCAGTTACAGAGCTGAGACACAGCAGGATCAGGCTGAGAAACTAATCGACATGATCGTGTTTTGGTTTGGAAATTTACCGAGATGTGATCCTAAATCGACCAGGAAGTACAAGAAGTGAACCCTACATGTTTGTTTTGGAATTTATTTATTTATAAACAAAGCTAGAAATGTGAAATTCTGGATAGCTGATCATGCATGCATACATGCATACATACATGAACATTCGAATATCTTGTAATGGTCACTCGCAATGTTTTTACCATTTCACTGATTAGCTTATTTAGGTTTTTTATGTAACACTCAGAAAAACCTCCACGACTTTAACCCGCTTAAGTCACGGAGTAATGAGGCAACAGACCGCACATTATCATGCAACTGCTTGTCAGCCATTTGTTCCATTATTTATGAGCCCCTAAAATGGAGTGTGTGCATGAAAATGAATGTAATTCCTCAACAGTTAATGCCATGCTTTTGTCAAACCGCTTGAATTAAAGCTGAAAGTCTTGAAACTCTATGCCCAACGTCTGAGATTTATATTCGTACTTATCTTCACTACATCATCGCATCTCAGACTAACTCAGACAGAATCTTAGGAATATCCTTTCAACCACACACACCTCTATTTTATCATGTTCAGTGTGAGAATAAACCGAAATGCAATGGAATTACAAGTATCGATCTTGCTCTGATTAGGACTCGTCAAACGGACCAATACATGTCAAAGTGCCCTAAAACTTTGTAAAGGATTTTGTTTAGTTTTTTCATCCTGCTATCGAACTCTAAACCATGATAAATGTGCCTCCTTCATTTGTCTTCACTACCATGACTAGAAAAGAGACCAGAGTTTATGATGTGTTTGATGGATGACTGGGGGGGAAGAAAAAAAAAAGAAAAAAAAGAAAAAAAAGTGTGTGTGGGAGAATGACTAAGAATTAAAGTAAAAAAAAAGGAAGCAAGGATTGGGTGAGATGTTTATGTAAGAACAACACCCCGCTCAATGACTCAATCAAATCACAGATTAACCTCGCCTTCTCGGTCTGACCAGGCGACGCAGAAATCAGCAGGCAATCATCTAATCAAATCAGCATTCCCACTCAACATTCCAGTCCATACACATCAGACCTCACGGAAAGAAAAGAAAAAAATAAATAAATAAATCACGGCCATTATGAAAAGACTGTTGTTTTAGATTCTGCAGAGATAGAACGGGCCACGGCCATCATCTTACACAATCTATGCATACAATCAGTTAAAGGTCATATAGAGAAATCAGCCGAGTGCTCACACTTATTTGTTCAAATAAAAATAACAGCACGGCATTGCAACCAATCGAGCGTCACCCAAACGCGGAGGCTGCGCTCCAGTCCACAGTGTACAGTGGGGCAAAAAAGTATTTAGTCAGCCACCAATTGTGTAAGTTCTCCCACTTAAAAAGGTGAGTGAGGCCTGTAATTTTCATCATAGGTATACCTCAACTATGAGAGACAAAATAAGAAAAAAAAATCCAGAAAATCACAT
>JAOVVA010000051.1:11177587-11220992 GCA_028565275.1 Leiocassis micropogon
GACTCCAGCTCTTTAGGACGGGGAGGACTCCAGCTCTTTAGGACGGGGAGGACTCCAGCTCTTTAGGACGGGGAGGACTCCAGCTCTTTAGGACGGGGAGGATTCCAGGGGGACGGGGAGGACTCCAGCTCTTTAGGACGGGGAGGACTCCCGCTCTCCGGGACGGGGAGGACTCCCATGTAGTCTGTGGTGTCACCAAAACAGTTTCTATAGCTGATTATTGGAGATCAATTCCTAATTCATTGCCATGCTTACAAGTCCATGTAACCTTTTCTGGAAATGACTTATCGAACAATTTAATCAATTTAAACATCAGAAGTGTTTTATCATAACAGGTTATAATAAAATATCTATACAGAGTAAGGCAAAAAAAAATTTACGCACGTTTGTATACACAAACGCAAGTATACACGATAGAAAAACTTTCAAATTTATTGCTCTATATGTGATAATATTATTAATATTATAGTAATGTAATATACATCATACTATTTTCTTTACTTGAAGCGTGTATAAATTTTTTGCCTCTTTTGACTCGTATATAAGATCTATAAGTGATAGGTAATATAAGCATATATAATAAATAAAAGGTTTTGTCTGTACATTGGTTAGAACTCGCTTTTTCAATGATATCTTTGATTTATTCATTGGAGGACCCAAAACCAGTCTTGGAGATTTTTCTATCTGTGTGTCCGTCCAGCCAGATTTTGTCCCAATACTTGGGTATTTGCCTAAACTTCAACCTGCGCTATTAATAAAGTCAAAATGTTGAGTATAAAGTTATTTACAATTACTGTTTACAGTGTGTATATAGATGGAAAGATAGATTACATATTTTTAAATATTTCATCTTTTTTCAGATTTCTATATGCTGCTTTTAATTCTATGTTTGGTATATATTCTTTTTTATATATCTATATTTGTTAATTTTTTATTCTATTTTATTCTTTTTTTTTTTTTTCACGCAAAACTGATTAGACAGAATTTAATGGAACTTTTGCACTATGTGGATATCTGACTGAAGTTTAACCTGCACCATAAATGAAATCAAAATGCCAAGTAAAAGCTATTTTATAAACAGTTATCTGCTGGAATTAATAATCTACTTTAAAATAAGTTACTAATAAGCTGCTTGCTCAGTGTAAACAAACACCTGCACTAATGGAAAAGATAATTAGAAAAGATAAACTGGATATTTTTACTGGGATTAGTTAATATTTCCAGTGGTGAAATAACAGCGCTGAAGTGGTATAAGTGAATTTTAATATGCTGGAGTCGTTGTAAGATAAAACTTAACCTTTATCTGATCTACTTTTTCAATTTCTCTTCTGTGATTCACTCTCCGAATACCGAACAGGGCATGTTTTTTGTCTGACGATAAAAGAAGTACAACTTGGTGTGAACAAGGCGTTACAAGATACTCAACCTTACAACATTTTATATCTTTGTATTAATAAGTTAGGCAGAGGGTTCTGCTGTACAGAAAGACAGGCAGACATGTACATGGGCTTCAATCTTGATATAGCTGGCTTATTTTTAACTTTAACCTTTTAACTATTTCTACCTTCTCTTTCTTTTCCGTAAAACAACAGTAACTTCAGCGAGTAGGTTATAAGATTAATCTGGACATTGTTCGTTTTCTGTATGTTGAGTATCTTGACTCTGTGCTTAGTAGTTAAGATGTTTTGGCTTTTAATAAAAAAGCATGAAGATTGGCAGGGGGGAAAAAAACCATGATGTGACCAGGATGTTTAGCAGTGCGGTCTTGAATAGTGTGTTACTAGGTGATGCGATTTCCTTTCCTTTCTCACAAAGCATCTTAATATAGCTGGCAACGGGCTGGCAAGTTTCATTTGTCAACATCTAGGCAGTTTTTGTTAGACGTTCATGTTCATCTCCTAATCAGCATTATTTGTCCATCAGAATGGCTTAGTTCCAAATGATAAGAAGTGAAATTAAAATAATTATATAGCATAACAAGTCTTTCAGCCTTAATACTAACCGTCTTTAGTCTTTCTCTTTTTTTTGTTTTTTTTTGTTTTTTAGTGTTATAGACCGCAAGAGCACTCCTGCGGTTAGTTTGCTGTGTTTATTGAGGCTGCCTCGGAGGAACCCCATCCTACCCCGCATCCCTGCCACTCCTCCTCCACCATGACTACGCGTGGAAATGCCAGGACTAACGGGAACCTGCCCCAGACCAAGATTTGCCAGTTTAAGCTGGTACTGCTCGGGGACATGGCCGTGGGCAAGTCCAGCCTGGTACTGCGCTTTGTCAAGGGCCAGTTCGATGAGTTCCAGGAGACCACCATCGGAGGTGAGAAGCTGAGAGAGGTACAACTGGGCTGATGAAGGGAAACCGACACGAGCACTTTTGTTGATTGTTGTTTACAACTATGTTGTAAAGCAATCCTGAAGGTGTCCAAAATACACAATAATCTCCTTTGAAGTTGATATTGTAATGTGTCTGCTACTTATGCTCTATAAAGCCTTCATAACAGCTCTAATTTGAGGTGCTGTTTGTCAATTGTTGATTTCTGAGGCTGGTGACTCTAAATGAACTCCTTCTCTGCAGCAGAGGTAAGTTCTGTTCTTGTCTTTCCTGGCATGATCTTCGAGAACAAGTTTCATCATTGTTCTGGATGGGTTTTGCAAACTGACTGTTGTTACTTAATTATCTAATGCAATATGTGTTATCTCCTCGTTTTAAAGAGAAAACTAAACTTGTGTGTCTAAACTTTTGACTGGTACTGACGTACATATTTAGTATTTAAGTGCAGGAAAGCCAACTACAGTACAGACTGTTTCAAACAGATGTTTCTTGCAGAAATGTATTGCTTCTATAAATAATCTATTATGAAGTAATTATAGTAATGATCTTTAAATGACAACGACAGATGATGTGAATCATTCCATTACAGTGGGCTCTGGGATATATTAGTCAGCAAGTGAAGAGTTAGTTCTTGAAATTGATGTGTTTGAAGAAGAAAGAAATGGGCACATTTAAGCATTTGGGCAACTTTGACAACTTGTTTTGGCTGGACAACGAGGTCAGAGCATCTCAAAAACTCAGTCATGTAGGGTGGTCTTGTTAGAACCTGAATGGTCCAAAGAAAGTCAATCGATGATCTAGTCATGGAGGCTGAAGGCTTCTAACAAAAGGAGCAAAAGGCCCACCAAGCCCACCGGGGAGCAAAAGGAGGCTGTCTGGTCTGATCCCATAGAAGAGAATAGTGACACGTTGCAGAACTCCCATGCCGGCTGCATAAGGGAACTTGCACAATATCAGGCAGTTATTGTTAGTTTTTCTCTCTCTCTCGCTCTCTCTCTCTCTCTCTCTCTCAAGAGTCTTTGTTGCCGCAATAGAAATTGTGTTTGTTACGACTCTGTGTACGTATATGCATTACATTAAATGCAAAAACATTTGAAACACTGCATAAGTATGTAAATAGCCGCAGTTGAAGTGTAACATTGCTGTAATAACTATAGACAAGAGTCCAGTAACGGCAGTAATCCAGTACACGTTGCGCAACATTAGCTTAGCGCAATACAAAAGAAGCGACGCTGTGCAACACAGCCTGAAGCGCAGGCAAATAAAAACCACGTTGCATTCTGATGAGGAACATTCTCTATCCTCTGCTGGAAGGAACGGGTTAAAATGTGGCTAATCAACTTTAAACAGCTGACTTGAGATAGCGATCAACAGATGATAGTATATTATATAGTTTAATCCATCAGTGAGCCAAAAAAAAACCAAAAGGACTATAAATCGAAACACCACTTCACAAGAATATACTGTAGGAGGGATGTTCAAATCAAACCAGGACTTTTGATTCTGCAGAATAACAGAACACGGTTATGAGAGTAAACGCTAACGTTATTTCTCGATATAATCCCCTGCACACTAATGCATTTATCCCAGTGTTTCACTAGTGCTTGGATACTATCAAGGTAGAAAGTTTTGTCAGTATGGCGTAGCCATGATCGGACTGCCTGCTTCACACCTGAATTACTTTAATATGTGGAAATGGCTTGGAGCGAGGTCAGGAATGTCAGGTCCTGCAATGTGCAAGTGGTGCTGGTGACATATTGTGTGCACGGTTCCCTCCAGCTAGTTATCCGTCGATTTTTCTTTTTTTTTTTTTTCCTCTTCTCTTTTCAATTTTCAGATATTCTGCTCGCTAAATGTTCACGGGAACGACTGCAGTGAGCGGCGAGCGCCTTCGTTCACAAGAAATTTCATCATTAACTCGAACGCCCATTATATATGAGCTGTCATTACTGTAAACACAGTGCACTCATCCAGAAGGTACTTAAGGCTCTGACCATTTGCTGGATTGAGGCCAAGTGCTGTTTTGCTCTCATGCTGTGTCATGAAGAGTCAACTACAATATGAAAAGCTCGGTGTTTTCTTAATCTACAGTACCAGTCAAAAGTACCAGGACACAAGCTTGGATTTATTTCCTGCATTCGAGAACAATACTGGATGTTTGCAAAACTATGACTTTAAGTAAATGTGTAACAGCAGTCAGTTGTTATTTTAAGTCATGAAGGTCAGATGTTCTGGAGTAGTTCTTGCAAGAACCGTATTTGTTAAGCGCATTTGTAAAGCCCACCAAGCACCTTGATGAAACTGGCTCTCATGAAGACCTTCCCAGGAAAGCAAGACCAAATCTTACCTCTGCTGCAGAGGAGACGTTCATTTTCCAAGCTGGGACTTGTTTCTTCTGAAACACTCAGAGTAATCAAAGAATGCGTCTCAGTTTGCTCCTTGAGGAATTTGATAGGGTACAAACATTTTATGCCTTTGAAATGCGCCATCATTAGGTCTAGTACAACATGAAGCATTCGTCACTCACATTAGGTCTTATGTACATAGACGATGAGCATTCTCCATTTAAATTCCATAACTTGACTTAATAGTTCTCATCAGCGGCTCAGACCAGACTAACTTGCATCCAAATGTGGATCTCTCAGTCTCCAGTGTGAGATTATTAAATGGACTGAAACTGGATCTAATTTATACTATTACTAGGTCTAGGCTAAGCATAATAAGATAAGCCTAATCTTTACAGCATTTTGCAGCAAAATATAAATATTTAATGGTTTCAGAATTTTGTCCACGATTGCATCAGTAATAGTGTTGCGTAGTGTGACCTCTCCTTTTTTTTTTTTTTCTCCCTCTCTGTGACCTTCCCCTAGCTGCTTTCTTGGCTCAGTCAGTTTGCCTGGACGACACCACGGTCAAGTTTGAGATTTGGGACACAGCCGGACAGGAACGCTACCACAGCCTGGCCCCCATGTACTACCGTGGAGCCCAAGCAGCCATTGTCGTGTTTGATATCACAAAACCGGTGAGTAGCAAAGCTTCGTCAAGCTTTCGTTAATATTATACCGTATGTATTTACAGTTTTTAGCTAGTGCTATATGTAACGTATAAAGATCTGCATCTTCGCCTTACAATTTATTTGCTCCTCAACTGATTCTATATTCCACATTTTTTTTTGTCTCTACAGGAGACATTCGAGCGAGCAAAGGCCTGGGTGAAGGAACTCCAGAGGCAGGCGAGTCCCAACATCGTCATCGCGCTGGCAGGAAATAAGTCCGACCTTGCTGATAAGAGACTGGTGGAGTATGAGGTGCTGTTCCACAACAATGTGCTCACACGGCTTTGGTTAGCAAGCCACATCGGAAAGGTCGAACTGTTTACTGCTACTAAAAACTGATAAGGCTGTTGGTTTATTAGACTAGGAGGCCATAGGTTTAGAGGAGAATTACGGGAATCCAAAGGTTGTGGTGGCTTGTGTGACTTTCCAGAAAAATATTTATATGCACTAACTGGATTAAAGGTGTAAGTGGCATGACAGAATTTTCCCCCCCCAAAAAAAAGCCTTAAAATTCATTAGAAATTCGTATCTTATACTAATTTCAGATTTTTCTTTTTACATGTAATAAAACTGTAAAGTTGGCGTGTCTGTACATTGAAGGTATTTGTGGAAAAAATATTTTGGGGGTCGTAATGATGAGTAATAGAACACATCAAGATGATTTTTGGAAGTGGCGCAGCCTTATCTCGCTCTATCATTCGGAGATCGCGAGGAGTTTGATTCCTGGGTGATGCTGTAACCTCTCGCAGCCGGAGGTCTAGAGAGAGCTGATTGGCCGAGCTCTCTCAGAGGGGCGGGGTGAGAGGTACTTGGTGCTTCCAAATGAATCACGGCTCTACAGCCAATCAGGGGCGTCTGTGAGCTCACGCAAGCGGAAGGAGGTACTGGTACTCATTCCAGTCAAGTAAGGATCCTTCGGCTGATTCCATCATTCCAGCTTTTCACAGATGAGATTAGATTAGATCAAACCATGTTTTTTTAGAATTTAACAAAACTGACCACATTTTGTTACATGTAAAAATAATCTCGTACAAGATAAGAGGCATATTGTGTCATTAGTTTTTTTTTTTTTTATATATATATATATATATGACCACTCTGGCTGTACTATTTTTAAATCCATGGCCCGATCGATCAGCTGTGACTTTGGGAAGCCATTTTACACACACAGACATTGTGTAACTCCTGGTGGGTTCAGGTGTATATTTGGAGATTTCAGTGTATGACTGGATGTTGCTTAAACTTCACGTTCCTGTTACAGGAGGCTCAGACATACGCTGAAGACACAGGCTTGTTGTTCATGGAGACCTCGGCCAAGACCGCTATGAACGTGAATGAGTTGTTCCTGGCCATTGGTGAGCCTTTACATTCCTTCTTGAATGAGTTTTTTCTGTGTAGTGCAAAGTAAAAAAAAATTATAAAGCTAAAACGACACGACAAATGAAGTGACAAAGCAATTATTAGCAATATATCTCATTAGTATGTCGGTTAGTTCATAAACAAAAAGTCTGTTTTTGGTCTTAGGCTACATTCACACTGCCAAAATGTATTTTTTTTGCTCATACAGTACTAAACTGGTCCTTAATTAGATCTAATTTGTTTTTTATTTGTACGAGTCTGAACAGTCAAATCAGAATTCATGTGAATTTTGCGTCAGTCCAACACGACACTCATCACAATGTAGATATAAGAAATAAGATATAGTGAGGTAACGGTGTAATGCTGCCGAGTGCACACCTGAACGATGCTCCGCCCCTTTTTCCCCCAAGTATAGAGAAATAATATCCATATAATCCGGTTGAAATTTATATACACTTAAAAAATCAAGTTATTAGTAAAGCTCATGTCATGTAAGAGAGTAAAAAAATATATATTTGCAAGCAACACTGGATGGCACCCTGTACCATCGCCCCCCAGTGGGCACCGCACAACCTGTGTGTTATTTCAGTGTGTTAAGACCTCGAAAAAGCCATCGCCACCCGCTTGCACCACACAACTTGCACACATCACACACTGTACAGGGCTAATGTCAGTTTGAGCCCTAAATATTGGTTAAGTGCGTTAGTGTGTGTGTGTGTGTTTGTGTGTGTGGTGTGTGAGTCTGTGTGTTAACATCTGTGATGTGTGTTTTAGTATGTGTGTGAGACATGTGGCTTATTAGTGTGTGTGAGTGTGTGCGTTTCTATGTGCGTGCGTGTGTGTGAGACAGAGGTTTAAGTGTGAGTGTTAAAATTTGTGGAGTGTGTTTGTGTATGCGTACGTATGTGCGTCTATGTGAATGTTAACATTTGTAATGTGTGTGTGATATAAGTGTTTGTGCGGTTGTGTGTGTGTCGTGAGAGAGATGTGTGTGTGAGTGTTAACATTTGTGATATGTACATGTGTTCAATAGGCCGCAGATGCTGGAAAATAAGCATCACACTATGATGTCACTGAATATAATGTCACTCAATATAATGCCACACAGGAAGTTATTTATTTATTATTCAGCGTAAGTTGAAGACATTATCACGACTGACCCGTTTGAGATATCAAAAATCCCTCCGCAATTTTTGCGTACTCAATGTCTTTAGATCACATCAGCCTGGTTTGGTGGCGATCGTATAAATTCCCTAGGAGGAGTATATCAAAATCCATCGAATGCGACCCAAAATAACTGACTTCCTGTTGAGTTGAGCCCTACGTGAAAGTGTGTATGAGCTGTGCAGAAAAATCTCGTGTGGGGGCCCCTGAGGGTCCCGGGCCACGTGACTCTCGGGCATCCTAATGGCAGCAGATTACAACCTGGCTGCCAAGTTTTTGAGCATGTTAAGACCCCAAAAAGCCCAAAAGGGTGGAGAAAAAAACAATCCTCAGGAAAACAAGAGTGCTTGGGCCCTAAAAACAATATCCCAGATTAAACGTTAAGACTTTAAGTCACGTTTATTGACGTGCAAGAAAACATTCTACCTTAAAAGTTAGTGCGTTGGAAGCTAATGTTAACTAGCGAAAAAAAAGAGGCAACAAAACATCAATCAGTTATGCACATGCCATATTGTGATCCAGTGCTTAAACAAACAACATTACACCTTACAAACATTTGGGATAAAGTTTCTGTAGAATAAAATCAGAAGCACAATTAATTACAAGGCACATGTTGCAGCTGCTTCCTGTTTGAAAAAAAAAAAAAGAAGTTCAAATGCGGCCACTGCAGCGGTAGAGGAATGCTAAACGTTTAAAACAGTGTTGCCATTTATTTAGTTTTTTGCATTTGAAGCTAAGTAAAGCCTGCTGGAAAAGAGACCAGATGTCGTTAAATGACATCACGCATAAGTTTGCATATTGATTGCATCATCGCGCAGTATTTGCATAGCAACGAAACGCAGACAGGGAAGGTGGAGTGTGCACACAGCGACTGAGATCAGGTCATTTCTGCCTGTGTATTAGAGGTTGAGGCCGGGGGGCGGGGCCTGGCACCCTTTTTTTTTAATGCAGTTGAAGAAATAAGCGTTCAATCCAACAGCAATGTTGTCTTGAACCTCTCGTATAAAATGTGCATAGGAAGATTTTATTGAATTAAATAAATATATTTTATATAATTAAGCTATGTCACACGCTTAAGCGCTGTTGTGCAGGATATCAGCACTGTTGTGATGCAGTCGTAGGCATTGCAGTCGTGCTGATGTACAGCAATGCAGCCATGACCTTGAGTATGATATTGCTTTTTATTTTTTTTTGTGATACAACAGTTCTACAAACACGATTACGATTTGTATGATTGTTTACAAGCACATATCCTTCTGCGACTGTGGGAACCAACCAACCGCGACTGGCAGAGCTGCCGACTGACAGTTGGCGTCCAACACTTGGTGGAATTAACAAAATGACTTAAAATGACTTGAAATTAAAAAATTTTACCAAAGGGTGCCAAAAGATACGAAGAATAAAACAACTTACATCTTCCTGGCTTTAGGGTCGAATCCCAAATGGGATTAAATGGAAAGCTAGTGCACAATGTAGGGCATAAAATCACTTATTCCACACAGCTAGAAGTGCCCTTGTTCTGGGGTTAGAGCGGAATTTGGAATTCAGCCTTGTTTTAAAAGCCTAAGGCATCGATAAAAACACAAATGGTTCAGAGACAATTCAGAAGCGATAACTAAGTAGACAAAACGTTGTTTACAATCGCAACGTTATCAGATGTGTGAAAATGCTTCTGTGACTGGTTTTGAATGTGGCTTTCGGCAGGAAGCTGCTCTCTCCTCAGTACTGCGGACCGTTCAGACCTACTCTCACCCACGCTGCGACAAACAGTTCGATTGTTAGAACGTCTGAGACACAGAGTGATGCATGTAATTAAACATCCCAGTGCTGTTACAGTCTATTATCACCACTCGTGGAATGCCTCTCATCCAATCACACTGCTCAGTCAAACATAACTGTTGTATAATTAATAATATAACACATGAATAATTAATTATATTTAATAATATCATAAATTTATATATTATATTATATTATATGCGGAAGGCCCGGGTTCGATTCCCAGCCAGTGCCCTGTGGGACGGGAGGGTTGTATCAGGAAGGGCATCCGGTATAAAAACCTGTGCCAAGTTGTGTGCGGATTGGATGGTTAAATTAAATACTATTAGTGAATAAAAACAAAGAAGAAGCTCCCTAATCAAACAGGGGTTTGTGATTTCTCATGTTGAGGTCTGACGTGCACTTGTGCAGCTCGTTCATGTGTCTGCCGGCGGCCGTACGATCCGATCGGCTGCACACGCTGTTCCTGTCTCTCTCTCTCGCTAAGCGGAGAAGAAGCCGAGATGGTCGTTATTTCGTCCTGTGAATAGGACTGTGTTCTCACACGCACTTATGACTCATGACGAAAGGAGCTAAACTCCGTATAGAAAGTCGCTAGGTTTGTCGCTAGTCGCATTTTTGCATAAAAGTCCCTAATGGGGAATCAAAAGTCGTTACAAACTGGCAACACTGGTTTAAAAGCAAAACCGAAAGAAACTAAAGATATGAACCGAAGAAGTGGTGGATTTAGTCTTTTTTACATCACGCTCGAACATCTTACGTCATCCCACAGGTCAGGTTAGAAGAATGATCCGTCAGATACAGGTCACGTAGGCAGCGTGATACGGACAGTCTAAAAGCAACAGATTTGTTTAATAAATCAGACACAAGCCTCTTTTTGCATGTGAATGTAGCCTTAACTTTGAGCTTTTTTCGTTTTTTTTGACACATTGGAAATGAAACGAAATGATTTGCAGCGAAGAAGATGCCGAAAACAGACACCCAGAACCCGACGCACGCCGCCCGACACAGGGGAGTCAACCTGCAGGACCAAGACGCCCAGTCCAGCCGGAGCTGCTGTGGGAACTAAACACCTCTCTCCGTCCACCATCTACATCACCTCGGGAGACCTGGAACACCCTTTTCCGCCCTCGTTCCCCACCCTCCACCCTTTCACCTCCAAGACTGACACGGAGAGAGAGAGAGAGAGAAATAGAGTGAGTCTCTGAGTGAGAGAGAGAGAGAGAGAGAGAGATAGAATGATGGAAAAGACGAAACGGGGAATAAAAAACAAAAAAAGGACGAGAAGTTTGTATCCCTGACTGTTCCTGCAAAGCGATTTCTAAACAGAGGTGTGGTGTGAAGTGCAGAATTGGTGAGAACACTCGTACTGTAGACTACATGACTTGATTTATGGCACTTAATAGTGGATGTCTGTTCTGTTCCTGTTTATTTTGCCAGCGCTTTTTTCTTTTCTTTTTTTTTGTTTTTTGCCTACACAAGCGATTTGCAATGGCAGAGCTTAGAGGAGGAGAAGAAAAGGGAGTAGAACGATCCTCTAATGGCTTCTCAGCACTAAGAAGAAACACAGCACCTTAATCTTCCCTCGTTCTTCATAAAACAGCAAAGCAACCAAATTAAGTTAGATGGAAATTGGTCATCAGACATCAGCAGCCCTGGACGCTTTCTCCTGCATGTATGTAACCTTCTGCACCCTCCTTCTACGGCTGTAAAAATAGCGGACATAGCGGACATCTCTTACTACGTGCCCTCCGCTCATCTGTTCATATCTGCTTCGCGATTCCCTCCATAGCTCGAACTACTAATATCGATTCAATCGTCTGTAACGTACTAGTGTTAGTAACATAAATATGATCTGTAGCAATCCTACGTGAAAAAAACCCGAGCTCTGTGAATGCAGAGCTCACACAGAACACATCTTCTTCTTCTGCTGCTGCTGCTTTTCGTCTTGAAGCAAAACCTACAGTCGGTCTCTATTATCACAGACAACAAAACTAAATCTGACGCTGCACAGAAGAAAATGCCGGTTGAGTTGGGGGGAAAAAAAAACAACACGAAAAAAAAAAAACTAAAGTGCCTCCTCTCCGTGTTCTTTGTTTCGGGCCTGCTCGGGATGCTTGGAGTTTGGCAGATGTACGGCAGAACCTTGTCCTTGAGGGTTTCAAGCCAAGTCTCCATTCCTGTTCGAGCTCTTAACCTAGCCGTAGCAGTTAACACAGCGTTCTGTACAGCGTGATTCATTCTTCTGACTGCGTTTAGAGCTTGAACAGAGCAAGAGAAAAAAAAAAAAGACCGGATGGAGACCCTCTGGCCTGAAGCGCATCAATAACCTGCAACACATTACTGTGTTCAAAAGAGTTCTTTTTATTGTCTTGTTTTATGGATGCTGTTCGTTGTTTGTTTTTTTTGTGTACAAGAAAAAAAAAGTAATTCTATTGAGTTTATTTAAAATTAGTTTTAGTCTGTAATTTTATGGATTGCCAATCCAGTTTTATTGTCATTTAAGGAATGATGAATGAAGCATCTACATGGATTGAAGTCATTTGTCATGTCTCTTAAGATCCGGTTTTGTTTGTTTGTGTGTGTGTGTGTGTGTGTGTGCGCGTGTGTGTGTGTGTGTGTGAGTGTGTGGAGTGTGTGTGATGGATTTGATCTCCTGTTAACACTTGTGTGAACTGGAAAGTCAAATAAAGTTGTGCTTTCTGCGATGAGAAAGTGTTCCCAGTCTTTTCTTGTTCTGATGATTAGGAACGGACTCACAGCTCAGCCGAGTCGCTCGAGTGGAAGTGACGATGATTTACAATAACAAAATCATTTGATACTAGTCTGATACTTGTATTAGTTTTGTATAACTGTGTTTACTTTTTTTTTTTTTTTTTAAACAAAGTTTGTCACATCTAGCCCTCAGTAGCATTCAGTGATTTGTCTCTTAAAGCAGCCGTTTACCAAAATGTGGGCTCTAGTGGGCCATAAAGGTACTGCAGGTGAAGCCTGGGAGAGGCCATTTCTAACAAATATAATACAAATAATAATAAAACATTTTTAACTGATGTTTTGTAACTTTAAAACTACCATAACATATTTATTACTATAATATATGTATTATAAATTAATCATAACTAATAAAGCCATTGGATTTATATTTATACGATGTCTGCGTGCTGCCATTACCTGTGAATGGAGTGTGTGGTCAACTCGCTGCCGCTCCAGTGTTTTGGCAGACATATTATTACCTCACAGTATGACACACGAGGTGATGATGATGAGTCTTAGTCTGCTGTTATATTCGACGACGCTGCGCACTGTTACATGACTAGGGACGCCCGCTACACCGACCACGACTACGTTTGGCTGGTTCACATGCCTCACAACCCCGTTTCAGCTTGACGATACCCAAGTGCATGAAGAAATTGTGTGTCAAGGTTGATCTGGAAGAACTCGAGTGTCCTGGCATCAACCTCACTGAAAAGCTTTGGGACGGACTGTAACATCAACCGCACGCCAAACCTTCAGTGACCTGACCTCAGTGACACTCGTAGCTGATTGAGAACGAATCCCCACAAGCACACTCAAATATCTATTGTAAAGCCTTCCCAGAAGTGTGGAGGTTATTCAATTCAATTCAGTTTTATTTGTATAGCGCTTTCAACAATTGTCAATGTCTCAAAGCAGCTTTACACAATCAAAAAATTATGGAAATATGAATCAGAATGATCAGATTGTCCCTGATGAGCAAGCCAAGGGTGATGGTGCCTTGGGACAAATTCCCTGAGATGGCTATAGGAAGAAACCTTGAGAGGAACCAGACTCAACAGGAAACTCGTCCTCATTTGGGTGATCTGTGATAGGAGGCTGGAAGGGATTGTGTGTAGTGTGTAGTAGATTATAATGGAACATTAGTGTGGAACAGGATTCTCAACAAGCACATTATGGGTGTGATGGTCAGTTGTCCCACAAACATTTGGTGATTATAACATTTTATTACATGCAGATAATTCAACAAGTCACCCTTTTATTTAACACACGGAGTGTTCAATGTTTCATGTCAAGACGACTGAACAGTTGAAAATGAAGTCCAGTCCAGTTTCTCAGGTAAGATTCACATTGTGCGACAGGAGTGGAACGTGACGAGGTCTTCGGCTCTTGTAGTGCGTCCACCTCAAGGTTTTGTGTTCTGATGCACTTTTTCTGCTTAACACAATTATTTAAGTTACTGTGGCCTTCCTGTCAGATTAAACCTGAACCAGGTGATCTGACCTATGACCTCTGTAAGCAATTTCCCTCTGGGATTAATAAAGTTCTTTGAATCCTGAATCTTATCAACAAGGTGTTTCCACAATCATAAACAATCTGATACTCACTTGAATTATTATTTTTTTTTATTTGTCAAAATTGTTGTGCATTGAAGTTTCCGAACCGCTCCACCTAAATCACCTGGCTCAGTGTGTACAGTAGGGGTGCAGCGATTAATCGATGATCGAATTAGTTGGCCACAAATTTAATAGTCGATTTATTCATGACGTCATCGAGCTTGGTTAACACCACGCTCCGAGATGTAGGTGTCAGGCTCACTGGAGTGAAGTGAGAAATAGCACGATGACAAACAAAAATCTCTTTACGTGTGGGAACACTTCACGCTGAACTCGAGCAAAACAACTGCTGGTATCAGAGGGACTTTGTGCTCAGCTGACCACGCCCTTCACCACAGACTTAATCTGAATTTTCTTAGCATTTCAACCTAACTCTCATATTTAACATCCTCCTTATTTAAGCTCTAAGTTAATTAAGTCTTCCTTCTTTAAGCTCAAATTTTTTTTATCAGGAAAGTTCATTAAAATACCTTATTTTTTCATTGATGTATTCATCTTTATTAATTTGATTATTAGTTACCGCATGCGAAAAACAACCTCGAGCTAAATCTAAAAGTTGATAGCTAAATAAACGATGTTGAGTAATTGTTCATTCATTCACCTCCTACACCACTTTCACGGCGGTCCTGAAGCCTTTCCCAGGAAACTTTGCGTATGAGGCGGGTACTCCCTAGATGGGGTGCCAATCCATCACACGGCACACACGCGCACACACATTCACACACTACAAGCAATTTGGGAACGCCAGTTGACCTAATCTGCATGTCTAATCTGCATGGAGAACATGCAAACTCCCTGCACACAGACCAGAGGCAGGGATCGAAACCTCGACCCTGGAAGTGCTAACCACTGCCACCTTATCGAGTAATTGTGCCATTTGTAATCTGATTAATTAACGATTTGATTATCTAAATACAATGGTGGCCAAAAAGTTTCGAGAATGACAAATCTAAATTTTTACAAATTTTTATGCTGCTTCAGTGTTTTTAGATCTTATCGCCAGATGTTACTACGGTATACTAAAGTATAATTACAAGCATTTTATTAGTGTCACAGGCTTTTATTGACGATTACATTAATTTTATGCAGAGTCGATATTTGCAGCATTAAACCCTTCTTTTTCAAGACCGCTACAATTCACCTTGGCATGCTGTCAGTCAACTTCTGGCCCACATCCTGACCATTCTTGCATAATCAATGCTATAATTTGTGTTTTTGTTTGTCCACCAGTCTCTTGAGGATTGACAAGTCCCCAAACAAGGACCCAAAATTTCGATGTTTTGAGTCACTTAATTATCACTTTTGCCTTATGGCAAAGTGCTCCAATATGCTGAAAAAAGCATTTTTCATCACTAAACTGTTCTTGGATTGTTGGGAGAAGATGCTCTCGGAGGATGTTTTTGTGCCATTTTTTTTATTCATGGCTGTGTTCTTAGGCAAAAGTGGCTGAGAAGCGACGGCACACATGAATAGTCTCAGAATGCTTTACTGTTGGCATGATAATCGGACTCATCAGCTTCATGCTGTACATTTCAAAAAGGGCAGCAAAAAAAAAGCCACTTCTCTCCAGAAAAAAAAACCTCAGGGACCGACTGATATTCTCCAAAAGGTATATGGATTGGACTGCTGAGGACTGGAGTAAAGTCTTTTTTTTCTTCTGATGAATCCCTTTCCGATTGTTTAGGGAATTCGGGGGGAAAAAAAAAAGCTTGACCGGAAAAGAAAAGATGATCGCTACCTGCCAACAGTAAAGCATCCTGAAACTATTGATGTGTGGAGTTGCTTCTTCTAATAGAATCTTATAATACAACCTTGACATGATGTCCTGAATGCTGAAGGTCAGCGGAAGACGTCTAAAAACTAAAGATTCACATGTGACTGATAAAGGACACAAATTAGTCATGAAAAAATGTTTATCATGAACAATACATGTGTCATGGTGACACTGATAATATCATCATACAAGTATATGACAATGGGAGCGTAGAAACAAACAAAAAAAAAAAGAATTCCATAATTATGGTAGCTTGGTTTTCTATAACCCATTATCATCATAATCCATAATTCACATTTAAAGAAACTTGTTAAAAAACACACTAAAAAGCTCTTAAGTAAACTAAAAAAAAAAAACCCAAAAACTCTTTCTGCACCAGTCTGTACATTTTCCCTCCTCTTTTCTCTAACTCTCCTCCTCCTCCTCGTCGTCTGCTGCTGCTGCGTAGATGGTCTGGTTCCGGCGTTTGATCCTGGGCGTGCTGCCTGTGGGGTTGAACAAGCCCTTGGTTTCTCCACTCGGGCGCTTGGGCACTCTGGCCGGTGGTGTGACCCCCTCTTCCTCCGAACTCGTCTGCGAGCAACAGCCTGAGAACGCTGTCGAAGGTGGAGGACGTCTAGGAGGTGAATCAGAGGGCTCGTCCATCTCTGATGCTGTGCGAGGAGGCGGTAAGACGAGCCTGCCTGCGGCCTCTCGCTGCGGGCTGCTGTCCCGATCGCTGTCCTGTGCTCCTGCTGGAGCTTCGGGAACCACTGCATCTGTCCCAGGCTTCTTTACCTCTCCTCCATTCTTCTCTTCCTCCTCCTCTTCCTCCCACTCATCCTCGATGGTGATCTCGTCAGGATTGTAGGAGTTGCTGAGCATAGAGGTGTCGGTAGGGTACTCGCTGGGTTCGTCCACACTACCCGAGCTCCGGTTGTCCTCGTCCTCCTCTTCGTCGTTTGCTCCTTCGTCTCTCCAGGACGTAGGGTTCTGTGCGCCCTGGCCTGCCAGAGCGTAGATGTCGACGAGGCCGAGGGTAGCGCACAACTCTGTGGTCTGAGGGTTGGTGCAGTAGGCTGGGGGGGCGTGGGGCTGAGGGTGAGAGGGGTCATACGCGGGCACTGTTGGACTGAAGTTCTCAGGGATGCTCAACTCACCATTTAAAGCACTCACAATGTCCATCATGGCCTCCTCTGATGCACTGTAGTCCCAACTAAAGGAAAAGCACAAGGAGGACAACTGAAGACAGGCTTTGACCTATACAGAGACTAGAATCAGAACAGGATTTGTTTTGGTCTAGGGATCTGCTTTATGTCAGATATTTGGTAGTCTCACTTGCTATACAAAAGATTGTGTTCATGGTGGCTCTTGTTTTACTTATTGTGAGTTCATTATACAGTGGAACCTTGGATTACGAGCATAATTCGTTCCCGGAAGCTCGTTCCCAGGCTCGTATTCCAAAACACTTGTAAATCAAAGCACATTTTCCCATAAGAAATAATGGAAACTCAAATTATTCGTTCCACAGCCAAAAAAAATTATTGATACAAAATATAAAGTAAAAAAACAAATTAACCTGCACTTTACCTTTAAAAAAAAAGAAAAAAATAAATCCCGACAGACAGTGATCTTTAGCTCTTAAGAGGGGCTAGGTTAGGCGTTAGCGGTTAGTAGCTAACTTCAAAAGGCTAACCTTACTCTTATTCAACTCTTAGCTGTGTTTAAACTTAGCTTGTAGTTTAAACTGTGTTTAAACTGTGTTTAAACTGTAGCTTTAAATAAGCTGCCACTCCCGCACACCCCTTTGACGAAGCATTGAGTGAACCAGTAAGAAACTTTTGGAGAAATGCAGATTTAAATTAAACGTCACATGTACACATTTTATTATGAGCTCTCAAAGCCCCCCCAATCAATAAATCTAGAAAGAAACATTTTGGTTTAATGAACAATATTCATGAGATTCGTCAGCTTTTAAGAGCAGCAAAGCATATCGCGGTCATTCTGTGGAGCAAACCTTGATTGTATAATATTTTACCGGGTGTGAAGGCCGTTATTCTCAGGTGGGTGCCAGATGTTTGGAGAGGGTTTCTGAAGCCGGCTGGTGGCCTTTAAGATGGCTAACCACTCTGGATCGTACTCCAACTGTTCAGAGGAGCCAGGTCTGTCCGGTATCTCCACTACCTATAACGTTAAGACATTTATTATACATTTATTATAAATCACAATTTTAGAAGGGTCAAATTGTTGTGGTGCATCAGGCAAAGAAAACAACTAAAGAGATTTGAAATGATTAGAACTGAGTTAAGAACCCATGAACACATTATTAAAACCTGGGAGGATAGTACTGAACTGTACTGAACTGTCATCTCAGTGGAAGAAATGTGGTCGAAAAAAATAAAATAAAATCATGAATGGAGAACACTAAAAGTTTGAAACTATACTTTTTAATGATTTATGTTAAATAAAAGCATTTTCATTTCCATATACACACCTTTTAGTGAGAATGCTAAAAAAAAAAAGACCTCTAATTACGATGGAGCATAAAGATTTTATTTTGAAGCAATGAAAAGTTTCATGTGGTCTGATGAGTGCAGAGCGATGGGCGTGTCAGGGTAAGAATGGAAGCGCATGAAGCGATGCACCATCATGCATAGTGCCCTCTGTACAAGCCTCTGGAGGCAGTGTTATGATCTGGGGTTACTTCAGTTGGTCAGGTCTAGACTTAGCAACATTAAGTGGCAAAAATAAGTCAGTTGAAGCCCTGAATGTACTGGATGACCAGATTATTACATCAGTTTTTTTCTTCCCTGATGAAAAAGGAATATTCCAGGACTTAAACTGTGAAAGTGTGGTTCTGGGAGCACGAGGAATCATTGTCACACATGAACTGTCCACCATTATGTGCTCTAAAGCTAAAGGTGACAGAATAAAACTGTCTTTTACCCAGACAGTGTCTAAGAGCTCACCATTTCTTATCTGCACATAATTTACTCCAACCTGACATTGAATACCAAACTTAAGTGTCAGCATGTTACACCTTCAGCATGTTACCTGAAGGAAGTCTCTGTAAGGAAGACATTTGTCCAGAGAGAGGAACTTGGTGGTCTTAGGAGCAGCATTACTCTTGGCCTATGAACACAAAGTCATAGAAGAAAGAAAGAATCGTTTGTTTGTCACATATACATTATAGTATACAGGTAGTCCCTGACTTACAAACCTGCTCCCGGAACGGAACTCGTCCGTAAGTCGGATTTGTTCTTTGGTCTGATATAGTGAGTCTTGTACGCCTTTGACATGAATATACAATGTAAAGGCATAACAATCCACTGGACTAAATCCCTGTCCCTTTTCCCCCACACTACCATCATGTGGCCAAAAACCGTAATGTAATCACCCCTAAGGAAATGACTCGCTCTGTGAAATGTTGTCTCTGCACCTTTAAATCGTAAGGGGAATCAATACCGGACGCCATTTTGACCTAGAGCTACTTTTCCACTGTATTAGACTGTGAACTCAGTTTTGTTAAGGATGTTCCAAAATTAGGATTATTCACTATTAGGACAGTCTTACAGAACATTTTCTATCATCATGCTCCCGGACTAATTCATTGAAACCGTTGAGGCTGTTTTGGTATCTGGTGTATTGGAATGTCTATTTTTGTACAATGCACGTGAGCTACTTCTGTGATTGAATCGGAAGTAGATCCGCGGCTCCGTTCGTATCTGCAGAAATTCGTAACTCAAATGTTCATAAGACGGGGACTACCTGTACAGTGAAATGTTCAGAAGAGTGCAAAGTCTTGCTTAACGGCTTATTTGATATTGTAATAAATAACCCAAAGCCTCACAACTGCTGCTTATAATCATGAATCGGTACCTCGTGCTGCATCATGGCGGCGAATTTGACATGCAGATGTGCTGAGAACCAGAAGCTGGGCTGCAGGTGATTGAGGAGCTCGGCGGCAGCCGGACTACCCAGCGTCCCTGACTCCACCTCATCGCGTAGGAACTTCTTCTTCCTCAGCAGCTGCTCCGTGCTCCCGTAGTGGTAGATGCCCCGCGGCCAGTCGTGCGTCAGGAACACATCGATGGGCATATGGATCTGTCATGGCAATGGGAAGGGGGGGGGGGGGGAGAAAAAAAGCTTCAGATTTAGCTTCAGTTTGTGTTTTGTTGAATGTTAACATGTTTTGATCTCTCCTCCAGGATGTCTCTTGTGAACTGCCAAAAGCTAGTTTGTGTCTGTAGTATCTACTTGTATAAAATTCCCCTGGCTACTCTCTATTGCATGTGCTTGGAATATTTGTTGGCACTGGTGCAAGTTCGGTGGCTTATTAATAGACTCTTTTTTAGAGGCTACGTCAGTGTTATGTCACCGCGTTCTCTGGAGGCGAAACAACAGGAACTTAAAGGAGTCGGCTAAAGAAAACCTCATCATATTGTGCGCCAGAATCGAATGAGTAAAGACTCCAAGTTTAAGTTCTATCGCATAGCAGCTTTTACTGAATGTAAAAAAAACAAAAAACCCTAAACATGTGGTTCTGTGCTCTTGTAGCAGGCAGGCAGATACAGGAGCAGGGAGAGCCTGTCAAACGATTATTACAAACGAATGTTTGCCATTTATTTACTGATTTTTTTTATTTAAAAAAATTTTGGGCACACCTGTCTGGATAAAAAAAAAAAAAAAAAAAAAAATCACATAACCAGTTATGCTACTGCATGTGTTCTGAACATTTGGCAGTTATTTTTGATACTTTGTCAAAAATATGCCCAATACCATTAGACCAATCCCCATTCATTGCACTTTTTGGTGTTGACTCAAGTGGTGCTCAGATGATGCCTAGACCAGTATAATAGATAGCCTTTAGCTCCCTTCTCGCTAGAAGAATGATCCTGTTTAAGTGGAAGAAGCCGTTGCCACCAGCGGGCGTTACTGGATTAAAGAAGTCTTGTATTTTATTTATCTAGAAAAGATTCGCTATTCCATAAAGGGATCCTCTCAGGAATTTTATGATGTGTGGCAATCATTTATGAGCCACTTTGAAAATATAGATGCAAATAAATTATTCAAAATATTTTTTTTTGTTATTTTTTCTAATACTTCCTTTTTCTCTACTATTCTTTTGTTTAATGTGTAATTTATTTATATATTTTCTCTTCTTCTGCTGACTGGCTGTTTTTTTGTTTGTGGGGTGGGGGAGGGGGAATGGGTAGAAGAAAAAAAAAAAATAGTGTACCATGGATGTATATGTAACTTGTTTATATTTCCAATAAAAAGACTTTGATAAAAATAAATAAATAAATAAATAAATAATAGGAAAATTAGGCTAATTTGTAAGTGTTTCATTCGCCATCTGGAACCAGGACCTCGTACTAGAGAACCAAAACTAACATATTATTTTATGCTTCGGTCCAACCCAGACTAAAAGTGCAAACACACTCTATTTCATATCTGTAAATCACTCTGAATTAGACTGTCTGTAATTATAAATGTGTTTTCTATCATCATATGTTTGTGTCACACATAGAAGTGTGTGTGTGTATATAGAATTTGTTGGCAGTTAGTCAGGTCTGTGTTACCTGTTTCAGCTTAAAGACATCGCTGTTCCTGATGTGGTAGACGCTGCGCAGGGTTTCCTGGTCGTACGGGGGAAACTCGTAGTGCCCTGGAAACAGAGAAAGATTTAAGAGTTAACGCTTTAGTCATAAGTTTGTGAAGTCTGGATCGCCGGAATATTTGCTTTTACCTTTTCTGTAATCGTGCGTTTTGAAAATTCCAGAAAGTCCACCGATGCGTATACCTCTGTAGCGAACAACACCAGCATATCCTGCCATGACAAACAAGCGAAAGTGTGTAGTTTCAAATGTGTGTCATGCTCATGCCCGACATCTTTTCGATACACTTAAGCCTTTGCATGTGGAATACTGTATTTCACCTTCTGCATTAAAAAATGAATTAAAGACAAAGAGCTGAGTATAAGTGACTCAGCAATCCTGAGAGAGCAAACCAGTGATAAAGAGTGGAGGTCTAGTTATATCATATGGTCTAATATCACACTGAAATATCATCCTCTCAAAGTTTTCTTGTCATTGCCTCTGCCCCCTCTAACATGCTCACCGGTGACCTAAATCTGCTGAACGTCTGTGAGATCGCCTTGATGATATGTTGTTGTTAAAAGCCCCACACACACAGCACTGAAATTAAATACTCAATATATAAGCACTGGGTTTCCCAAAGTGCGGTGGCACATGAGCTGCCTCTAGGGGGCGTGCGCGGCAAAACATTGTAATGCCAGGAAAATGACTGACAAAGAGTCTGTCTAATTATTAATAAAATAGAAAAAAGACTTCTGGCTTTCTTTTCTCTCATCACTCTCACACAACACATAGGCAGATTTATTATAAATGCTCACTTTCCCCCCCTAATTGTTATCAGTAGCTTTTGTGCACACTGCACCTACATCACTGACGTGAGAACCCTTTTATGATTTTGCTGGTTATCCTTTTTATTTTTTAATTTAGGTGCACTACAGGGTGAAGTCAGATAAATTTGGCTATCAGCAAAAATGGGCCAGATAAGATTCAAACCGTTGCCACAATAGCACATTTATTCTATGTGCTTTGGCATTTTATGGTTCTTTAAATATTTTGACCCAATTTATGTTACTTTTTGCAATTTATTAGATCCTTCCCCCTTCTGAAAGTGGGAGACAGAGAAAAGTTCTCCCTCACTGCCCCGCCGTCTGCTGTTAGTGCTCAGCAGTCTTTTTGCGGGTCGGTGCCCGGGTGCGTGTTCTTAATTTGCACATATTAGAGCAGGTCGTGGGGATTGGGTCAGGTATGGGGGAGAAAAAAAAGAAGAAGAAGCAAGAACCCCACAATCATTACTGCATCATCTACATCTGCTACATGTACATCTCTCTCCATGTTTCTCTCTGTCTCTGTCTCGTACGCCAACAGATGGAGTCTGGGAATTTGCTCTCTACGTATTGATATGTCTTTTTTACCTAGTTATAAATAAAATTTATAATTTCTATTTTATGAGTTTAACCTGAACATTCCTATTTTCACCAATATTAATTTTTGTTCTGTTTTACACGAGTGCAAATTCTGCCCTTAATTTAAATGTTCTTGCATAATGTATTTTTTTCCAAATCTTTATGTTACTGTAAATGGTTTCACATATCTCTCTCAGTACTGATGAAACGTCTCAGAATGCATATGCACACACACAAACTACGGCAATTTGAGACCACCAATTAATGCACTATTCTGTATGTCTTTGGACTGTGGGAGGAAACCGGAGTACCCGGAGGAAACCTACCAAGCAATGCAAACTCCATGCACACAGACCTGAGGCGGGAACTGAACCCTCTGCCCTGGAGGTGCTAATTAATGCACACCTTTTCATATTATCATCAAATCTTCTCAACACTATGGCAGATATAACTATTCTTTATTTGTCTATGAGCAAATATTCAATTTGATGCCTTCAAGCAGCTGAAAATGTGCTATTATTCTTAATTTATTTGTGTTAGATAAAAGGGGGAAGGAGCATCGACTAGATCAGGCTTGACCAGAAACGTTTGGTGACCACAGCATTGGCGGTTTCTAATCCTGTTTGAAAAGATTCATGCTTCTGCCTTATTATGCATCAAACTACATTACCGTGGGAATAAAAAGTAATGTCATCGAGTTAGCATTTTTAAATATTCGCTCGCTAAAAAAGTAATATTTTTAATCAATGATTTGATTACCACAAACAAATTGGATTTTATGTTTTTAAATTAAACTTGGTTAGAAGATAGCTGCAGTGCAACAGCATTAATGAAACAGCCCCTCCTAGCTTTACTATCATGAGTGTCTGCAGAACTGTTAGAAGAGGTGGAGCTGCTCTATTTAAAGATGGTTATCAATGCAAGCAAGTGTCATTTGGTCAGTGTTTGTCTTTTGAATATCTAGGGATTTTGCTGAAAGGTGCTCCACGTATTCTGTTCATCATTATTTACAGACCTCCAAAATACTCTCCAGACTTTATTGAAGAATTCACAGAACTGCTATCAATGCGTTTTTTCCCAAATCTTTTTTATGTTACTGTAAATGGTTTCACATATCTCTCTCTCAGTATTGATAACACATCTCAGAACCTGTGCAGAGTTTGACTGTTTTGCTATAACATGGGACTTTAATATTCACATTGATCATGCAGAAATCAATACTACAAAAGAAATGACAAGTGTAGTGTAGATCTTACCCATGTAATATATATTCGGGGCTACCCAGCCTCCATACGGCAGCTCCTGCAGATGGTTAGAAGCCTCATGATTGCCTCCGATGAAGATGGTCAGGACCGGCGCTTTCTTCTCCCCTGAGTAGTACCTTCCCCAAGAGAATTCACGAGGCGTCAGAAACGAATTGAGACAGGAAAGAAAGAGTGAAAGGTTTCTGTAAGGCTGCTTACTTGTAAAAGGTTTGCATGTGCCTGTACTTGGGCGGCACTGCCATGCACTTCAGGTCTCCTTCATTCCTCACAGCCTGGAAATCCCCACAGCACAGCAGCACGTCCACCTTAACGCCTTCCTTTCGCTCCAGGTAGCCAATGGTCTCGTAGATCTTATCCAGCTCACCATGGCAACAGCCTTCCACTGCTATTCTCATCTCTGCCTTTGTTTGTTTGTTTGTCAGCAGATCCTTTTAAATCTTTGGTGTGACTGCCCTTAGCATCCCATCTCTACACCTTTACACCCTGTGGAACAGATCAACACTACATTGCTTTACTCTACTCATTAGACACAGCTGGACTGCGGCGACCAACACACCGCCACAGCATGCATGCTAGCTAGCTCACTCACTCACTCACTCACTCACTCCACGTTTACCCTCTTTACAGCCAACACACCTGTGCAACCTTTGTACTATTAAACATCACAACACCCCGACCAACACTGCACTTTAAAATAAACGACTGTATTTAACTAAAAACATACCTGTGTGTGTAACACGCGACGTCAGAGCAGTTTTGTCATAGCAGCCGTTAGCGCAGGACTGTGCCCTCTCTCTCCGTGCACAGTGCGCATGCGCAACCGATTCGCTCGCTTCCTTGGGTATATGCATTTTTTGGAAACAAATCCGCACTTTCCATCATGCACGTCACGGGAATTTTTTATAAACTAGTAAACTTATTACGAGTACTGGGGGAAAGTGTTTATAAAGTGTCACCTTTTAAAAAGTTTAAAGAAGACAATTTTATTCATATGCCAACATAAATAACAATGGCAGCTGGCAATCCGACTCTGTAAATAACTGCCACACAAACGACGCATATAACTACAGATTACTACTGTTAGTAGTATTTCAACTAACAATACTATTACAACAACTACTTTACTACTACTACTACTACTATTGTTAGTACTATCAATTCTGTCGACAAGAATGCACTAGTTAACTAGTAACAGCCAAAATGTTCAAATAGTGAACTAGTAAAGGCCAAACTAGGTTACATTTTAGAATGTAGACTAGTTAACTAGAAAGGTTAAAAGAAACGTTAACTAGTTAACTAGTGAATGCAAAAATGGCCACTAGTTTAACTAAAGAACACTTAGAGCCATACTAGTTAACTGATAAAGCCAAAGTCATCACTAATGCAACTTACTTTGACCGTACTGGTTAACTAGTAAAACCTTTTCATGCTCAAGGCCAAAATGGATTTAACTAGTGACATTAGTAAGCATTTTGGTCTTTTATTTTAGTTAAATAGTGAACACTTAGAGCCTTACTAGTTAACTGATAAAGCCAAAATGTCATCACTACTGCACCTAGTGGTGATTTTGACCTTGCTAGTTAACTAGTCAAGCTTTTCAAGGCTCACTAGTTAACTAAAAAAAAAAAAAGCTAAAATGGCTACGACTAGTGGACATTTTGGCATTTACTAGTTTACGAGTTAAAGTTAACTAGTAAATGCCAGGGGTCAGGGGTAGCTCAGTGGTTAAGGCATTGGACTATGTTTCAGAAGGTCTCAGGTTCAAACCCCACGACCACCAGGGCCTTGCTCAAGGGCCACTGTTGGGTCCTTGAGCGAGGCCCTTAACCCTCAACTGCTCAGATGTATAATGAGAGAAAAATGTAAGTCGCATCTGGATAAGGGTGTCTGCCAAAAATGTAAACTAATGAAGGCCAGACTGGTGGCACAAGTGGAAGCCATTATTTATTAGTGAACACTTTGATACTTACTAGTTACAACAAGTCATGATTTTGGCCTTAATAAGTAAACTAGTAAAAAAAATTAGGATCACAGTTAACTAGTAAGGACAAAATAGCTTCAACGATTGCCAATATGAGCATTTTGGCCTTTACTAGTTGACTCGTTAAGCATTTTGGCTGTTACTAGTTAACCATGTTAACTATCCCATCATCAACTAGTTAATGAATAAGTGCTTGATATCAGCGATATCAAAATACAGTAAATGCTAAAAGGGCTTGCCATAACTACTCCCTCAGCAGCAACAACAACTACTACTATTACTAAAACTACTAACACGTAACTATTACTAATATTACTGCTACTTCAACTATTACTACTACAGTTTCTACTTCAACAATTAATAATACTTTTATTAACAAACAACTTTTACTGCCACTACAACGACACTGAGTCTAGTCTGTGTTGGCAGGTGCAGCTGACAGTTGGGGGCGGACCGTGTGGAAAGTGCGAGTGTGAATCGTGTGCGTGGCTCAGGGGGAGAGAGATGGCGTGCTTGCTGGAGGCCCCTCTGCGCATCAGCGTGTTATCGGTGAGTCTCCGCCGCTCCGGCACTGACTAACCCGGGCTTTAAAGCGTGCATGGGGGTCCGACACGTCAGACCCGAGCGTGTTTAACATGACGCGGTTATCCGGAGAGAGTTAGACCGCGTATCGAAGCTGTGTGTATGTGTATATATGTGTGTGTGGGGGGGGAGGAGGCGAGAGGTTGGCTGACGGTCACCCGGAATGAGTTCCTGCACCGGCTCGGCTCGGCTCAGAGAGGATACCGTGTGACTCACCTTCCACACGGTTACTTCAGAAAACTCACACACCGGGGGATAGTACATGAATAGCAGT
Source organism: Leiocassis micropogon (assembly GCA_028565275.1). Lineage (NCBI taxonomy): Eukaryota > Metazoa > Chordata > Actinopteri > Siluriformes > Bagridae > Leiocassis > Leiocassis micropogon. The sequence goes on from JAOVVA010000051.1 coordinate 11,204,499, forward strand.
TAGTGAGTTAGCTTCTGAGTTAGCTAGTCGTGCTAGTTGTGTGACTTTACAGGTTTGTTGTTGCTAGTTAGCCGTGTAGCTGGACGGCTAGAAGGAGTTTAGCCAAGAGCACCGGGTACAACAGGAGATTTATGTGTAATTTAAGTAAATTTAGAGGATGTACAGGTTGCTCTGGGGAGTTTTTACACGGGAATAATGTTAAAATCTGCGGTGCTGCTGTGCGGCTAGCAGGCTAAGTGAAAGTAGCCGCTGCGGAGGAGGAAACGCCCCCCGTCCTGTTGCTCCAGCACTTCAGTGAGCTGAACCCCAGGACACTCACTAACCCCTACCTAGGGCACTCGCACTGGAGGAGGTCACTTAGGATTCAGCCTTAAGCTCGACTTGTTTACTTATCAGGGTGAGTCAAAAATTATCCGCACTCTGGCTGTAGGAATGTCAGAAGAACACATCATAATATCAATGAACAACATAATCTCCTTTGCTTTATGATACACTTTGTCCATCTGTCCACAAGCTTTCGTATTCCCATTCTCGTTAAAAAAAAAAAAAAAATTTTAGTTTGAGCTACGAGCCACAAATTTTCATTTTCATCCTCATAGGGCTGCTTTCAGGGGACCGAACCGGTGAAAGTCCGATGGACCTATAGGGAGGACGCTTTAACACCTCAAAACGAAGTGTCGACGGTGTGTGCAGAAGTGTGCGGACACGCACGATATGTCACGCAAGATCCTCAAGTTTAATTCGAAGTTTAGGTTTCAGCGCTTCAATAAGCGTCTCCCTGTAATGAGTACTGTTGATTGTTCAACCTTTTTGCCTTGAACCCTTGAGATTCCCAGAAAACTGTATGTGTTGATGAATTTTCCAGCTGATGGCTGACTTTTGAACTTTTTCTCGGTCAGTGATTGAGGATGTTTCCGTTCCATACTCTGCTGTTTCTCTCATCTCATATAACTGTCACCTTCCTTAGGTTCAAATGGTGTTTCGGCACCAAGTTCAGACCACAAAAAAAAAAAAAAAAGGAACAAAACAAATCGCTGCACGCTGCTGTTCTTTGGTGCATTTGACAAGTGGGGCGTCCATTTTTGCTCGCGCTGCAGTTCCAAATGAAATGATGTAATACGTTCAGACCCGCACAGCAGTGACTGGGGAGACGGTAGTCTGGAACGGAAAGCGCTGATGATACAGTGCGGCCAACAGAAGTTTTAATATAACCGGAGTGCGGATCATTTTTGACTAGCCCTCGTATGTAAGGTTGGTTTCGTTTTGGAAAAATATGTTAAAATATATGAAAATTATACGAGAATTTGGATAAATCACGTGTGTCAGTGTAACTCAAGTGTGCATGTCAAGTTCTCGCCCTATCATCCGGGAATCATTGGTTCGCTGGTTCGATCCCCGGGTGATGCTGTAACCCCTCGCAGCCGAGGGTCTAGAGAGAGCTAATTGGCCGAGCTCTCTCAGCGGGGAGGGAGGGGAGGCACTAAGTGCTCTCACATTAATCACGGCTCTACAGCCAATCGGGGCATCTGTGAGCTCACGCAAGCGGAAGGAGCGGATAGCGCTGTCCTCCTCCGAGTGTGTTAAGTTGCCCCCAACGGTGCGTGAGCGAGCAGTTTGAAAAGATGTCGGTGGCGTCACGTGGTTTGGAGGAAGCACGTGATAGTCTTTGGCCCTCCCGACTGAATAGTTGTAGGAGCCTTAATTGGGGGGGGGAATTTAAAAAGGGTTTAAACTCTGATCAGATCTGAAGCAGATTCAATTTCATCTTTTCATCAGTTCTACCCTCATTCAGAAATAATAATTTAGAATCCAAACAATGGCGTTGTGAGTGTTCGTTGTGCCTCCTTTGTGTTTCCTCCATTTTTTTTCTCACCTTCCAAAAACACACTGGTAGATGGTAGTAGTTTTCTCCAAACTGTTACCAGATTTGTGTGAAAGTGAGTGTGTGTGCCGTGCTACCAGCTCTTCCATCGGTACCTCCAACCTGGGTGAGAGTGTGATTAATGATGGATTTTGTTTCTAACACAAAATGAGAACATCACTGCAAAAAAAAGTTTTTTTTTTTTTTTTTTATAATTGTCGTAAGCCAAAATTATAATTGACATTTGATTCATTTAAAGGGGAACCTAGCCACCCCTCATTTTTCTTCATTAAATGAAATTCAATAATGTAGATTAAAGTAAATAAATAAAAATAATTGTTTTAATGCGACAGGCTGCAAAGTGCCTAAAGATACGATATAAAACTTGGTTGTTTATGTAACAACCTCCGCAGCGACCTCATTTCCCCTCTTGTCTGTTCCAACCACTCAGCATTCAGCATCACCAGTATACTAATCACCGGCCTGATGATCTGTCATCATCTGCACCTGTTTCTCACTGGTTCATCCCTTAAATTAAATTATTCTTTCATGCCTAACTGATCCATAGGTCACTGTGTGGCAAACAAATAACATTGCTCCGAAACTGGTCAGGTACAGGAACCAGACTGAAAAATGAGAGACAAAAAAAAACATCCTTCAGGAAGCTTGAAGAACTGTTCCTCAAGACTGAATTTTAAAATACAAGAAAGTCAAGTCTTCTCGTGAAGCAAAATATGAAGAAATGAGGGGTGGCTTGAGAATTTTTTTTTCCACAAAACTTGTCCGACAAAAAAAGTTGAACCTGGATGAACCAGGTAACGGAGATTGAACCAGGGACAAGGCAGGATTGAGTGATGTTATTTTGACTTTTGAGATTCAAAGAACTTTATTAATTTCAGAGAAAATTTTACTTTCATTTGGATCGTATCTAGTATATCTGGACGGTGTTTATACACATAACAAAAGAACCTTTTTTGAGTCTTGTGATCAGGATAAGGATTTAACCCACTCAGTGTTGTGACTACCACTCAGCACATTATATATCAATAAGTGATGGCGCATGCCTCAGGATACACTCCACTAGGAGTACATTGGCACAGGGTCAGTGATTTTACCGAATGCAACATTAAAGCAACGCAAAGCTTCGAGTCAGCCTCGGCTCAGTATTCGACTCAAAGTTGGTCATTAACGTGGCTTCCATAGGCATTGTGAGCTGATCTGCGATCAGCATAGTTCACCGTTTTAAAACTCTTATTTCTTTTATATTCATGACTGAAAGCATAGAGCTGATCCTAGACACTCGTGAGCTCTGTCATTAGTAGAGAAGAGTTCTGGCGTGTTTATAGTTTCTGACGAGAGTCACCTGACTCGGGAGTGTTTCAGTCATGTGACCGTCAGCAGTCCTGATTTTGATAAGGCAGTAATGCAGATCTCTCATGACCTGCATGTCGTCACTGGAACTTGGGTGAAAGTTTTGTTTATGCTGCACAGACATCCAAGAAGCCTGTGTTTACGAAACATTCGACGGCACTCCCTTATGCTGTGGCGTGCCAGGTTTGATACTTGAGCAATCCTGAGGTTCAGGCCGCTATGATTATGTCACATTTGTCACATTACGGATTTGGAGTTGCTATGAAGAGATCCAAGTGGTCCCTTTCCTTCTAGATACTTCAGTCCCGTGATGAACGTAAACAGACAGAGTTATCAAGTGTCAGATCTTTCGTCCTGTTTCCCAAGAGAGCTGGCAGTGGTTGGATTCAGGGCAAGCGCTGGGCAGGATGGAGGTTTCCCAGCTCTCGTCCTGCTGCTCTACTCCTCTTAGCTGTTTTGTGCTCTGTGTAGTTATGAAGTCAGGTAAATGCACTGATTCGTGATGGTTTTTTCCCCCCCATCTTCTCCTTATCACTATGCAGGAAGTCACAGCCACCAGTCGCCATTATGTTGACCGGCTCTTCGATCCCGACCCACAAAAAGTACTTCAAGGAGTCATGTGAGTATAGACCGACACCTCCGACCTGCCTGTTTAACGATCAGCTCATAACGGTGTCTGTGTGGTGTGCATTATTAATGTACACTGTGTGTGTGTTTGTGTGTGTGTGTGTGAATGGGCCTTGTATTTCTTTACATTCATGTTCCTGCAGTGCGTGCATGCTCCTGTGTTGTGACCGTGCACAATCTTTTCAGCTTTATTTTTAGATCGGAGCTCTAGTTACGGCTAGCCGTCTGCTAACGAGCTGCTTCATCAGTACTTTTCCGCTCTGATATAAGCAGCTTTAGCTCAGCTTCTTACATCCCTATAAGATTTGTACAGCCACAGACTGACATCATTAATCTCAATATTGAAATCGCAATTAAGAAGGTGCTTGTGTTGGTGTTTTTTAATTTTTTAATTTTTAATTTTAAATCTACAATTAAATCTCAGATAGTCGTAGATGTTTATTTTATTGTGTACACTGATCAGCTATAACATTAAACCTGCTTAAAATCCTCATAACAGCTCTGACCCATCAGGCCATGATGGACTCTCATTTTACATCTTATAAATTACTAGAGGTTACCCACGACTCCGCCCACATGTGCCTCTGTTTGGTCAACTCGCTGCCGCTCCTCACGCTGCTCTAGTGGTTCGGCAGATATATTACTATTATCTCACAGTATGACATTAAAGGTGATGATGACGCTGTCCGCTGCTACCATCGGTGATGCTGTTACCATCGGTGATGCTGTTAAACAGTGAGGGATGCCCGCTACACCGGCCACCCAAACACCGGAGGCAGAATGTCTCGAATTTCTGTTTTTATATACCGTGTATATATTACTAGAGGCTATAGGCTTTGTTTCATCACAATCGGCCCACAGGAAGAGAAGATAAGCTACTTTGAGAAGATATGCTACTTTGAAATTTAAATGGAAAACGCCCTTGTATCATAAAAATATCTCCCTTGAAAAAAAATCAGTTCATCTCAAAATTCAGCAGATGGAGTTGACACATTTTTTTAAACCCGCTTATGAGTGTTTACACCCTTAATAGGTTATTATATATGTTATATTTATTTGTACATGTTTGCACTTGAGGTGGAAAAATGTTGCAGTTCCTATATAATCCTTCAGGTGGCACACTCTAAACTGTTCACACGGCACAGAATCCTGACCAAATCGTTTGTTTAGTTAGTTTAGAATTGGAGCACAATCTTAATTAAAAAACCATATCGAGTCAGGATATTTATAAAATCAGGCTACTTCCAGAATCGCAATACAAATTAAATGGGCAGCTTGGAATCGTAATTATATTGTATCGTGTGATCCCCCATCTCTAGCCTCACTGTATCAGACTTACTTTAAAAGTATTTCACACAAATGCTGATTGTATTGAGATTTGGGATATTTAAAGGCCAAGTCGACCCTATGCAGAGAGCATCATCCTGCTGAAAGAGGCCACGCCCATTGGGGAGTACGATTTCCATAAGGGTGTGTACTTGGTCTGCAAAAGCGTCTCGGTAGGTGATGCGTATCAAAGTAACATACACATGAATACCAGGCCCATGGGTTTCACAGCAAACTATTCGTTGGCCAGAGAGTCACACTGTCTCTGCTAGGTTGCCTTCTTCCCATCCTGGTGCCATCTCTTCAACAGGGAAGTGATGCACATGCATGCAGCCATCCACATGATGTAAAAGATTGATCAGACCAGACCAGACCAGACCACTTGCTTTTTTTGCTCCAGACATCAGTTCTAATGCTTCCATGCCCATTGTAGGTGCTTTTGGTGGTGGGCAGGGGGGTCAGCATGGGTACTCTGACTGGTCTTGTGCTACACAGGACCATACACACACCTAGCTGTCCCATGCACTGTCTGTATCTCTGACACATTTCTTTCTATCACAGCTAGCATTCACTTTTTCAGCGAGACAGGTTAGCCTTCACTCCCCCTCATCTCAGTGAGCCGTGGCTGCCCACGACCCCGTCGCCAGTTCATGGCTTGTCCTTTCTTGGACCTCTTTTGGTACGTACCAAGGACTGCAAAATCAGGATAACTCCACAGGACCTGCTGTTGTGGAGGTGCACTGACCCCAGTCATCTAGCCATCATAGTTTGGCCCGTGTCATTGTCACTCAGATCCTTACGCGTGCTCATTTTTCCTGTTAATTTTAGTGTTAATTAGTGTTAATTTTGACGGCTATTTTTTCAATTTTAATCCTAGTCTCAGTCCCGGATTAAAAGTCCCTATTAGTTTTTATCATATTTAGTCTTATCCAATTTTGTTTAGTCAAGTTTTAGTCGACTAAAAGTCTGGACATTTTAGTCTAGTTTTAATCAGAGGAACCCTTAAGTATTTTAGTATAGTTTTAGTCAATGAAAACGTGACATTTTAGCAATAAGATTATTATTAATTACCCCTACAGTCAATCTAGTCTAACCAAAACCATTTTTTTTCACAGAAAAATTATCTTGACATTTAAAATATATTTTTTCATCTGATGTTTTCAGCTAACTAATTATATTTATTTTGAACCATCACAACAACTGCTGCATGTCCATATATTTATGGACAATTACAGTGGTTAAAAAACTTAATTTTTTTATAAGAATTTACACACTTGGACTGGTGTAGGGATACTGTAGCTCCTATTGGTCACGATCATTTGCTAATCTATTAGCTTAATGTGTTTGGCAACGGTTTAACTATAAAATAAATCACAACATACATTAATTATATTAACATGCGGTAAAATAATTACCACAAAGAGGCTGTAAAACTGGGTGATTATTATGATATGCCTTGTTGCGTCTCTTCAGGTTTGTGGTATTTTTCCCAGCAATTGTGTGCCCCCACTGTTTCCCCTCCGATATTACTACACATCGGCTTCTTCTTTCCGGTTTAGTATGAAGAAAATGGACCCAAATATCGTCTCATCTCTTTCACCCGAGTAATACTGCTGTCATGAGGAAGAGTTAAAGATGACTGAGCTTGTAACATCCTGTCACTGCGCACACAAACTACAGTACTCCTGATATGCTGCACGCCGTGACCCGGGAAACCCTGCTGCTCCTGCCATAATGAATGAAGACCGCATCGCAGCGGATTGTGGCGAAAATTTTATGTTTTTCGAAAATAAAGACATGTTTTAGTAGTTTTTAAAATGTTTTTGAAAAACATTTTAGTCTCGTCTTTTTCGTCAACAATATCAGCATGCCGATTCCGTCACTGTTCATTAATATCCCTGACGTCTCGTCAGGAAAAAAGGTCGTTGACAAATATTTTTATATACGAAATTAACATTACTACACATAAACTGACTGTTTACCTGCCGCCTAATATATTCCCGCCCCTGCCATTGTAATGTTATGATAATCAGTATTATTCGCATCACCTGACGGTGGCTTTAATGTTCTGGCTGGTCAGCATACAGTATATTTGAACAATAGAGAAAACTGTTAGAAAGATACATCAGGCTCGCTATCAGTAGGGTCCGAAGTGAAAACTTTGTGAACGCGCTACACAAATAGGAAACAGGAATAAAAACAGAATCACTAAAAAAAAACAAAAAAACAACAACTTCACAATAAATTTAGCAAGCTTACACAGCATTGAAAATTAAGCTTGTGATTATGGCAGACAGTAACTACAGAGTCAACCCCAAAAGAAAATATATACACATTTCAACATGTAAAATATACGCCTCTCTTCTGATATTACTTCTATATAGTCTATATATGGATCTTGAGTATTTTAAAGTGTAACACATGAAACTCGATTGTTTTCACAGTGACATGAAGAATGCTGTGATCGGAAACAACAAGCAGAAGGCCAACCTGATCGTGCTGGGAGCCGTTCCCAGGTAGGCGGAGCCACATCTGGCCTGTGTTCAGCTCCCGGATTCACACTGTACACCGACACACCTAAAACATGACCAGAGGCTGCTTTTTTTTTTTTTGTGCAAACAGATTTGTAATAGTTGTATGCTAATGACGCAGCTTCCTACAGCACACTGCTTATTTTAATACTGTAGGTCAGAGGTGTGTGTGTGTGTTTTGGTGCTCTGAACTGGAAATGAATTTATAACTCAGTGAAATTTGTCCATTATTATCTAAATAATCTAACTATCATGATTTATCAATCTGATGCTAAACCAGCAGACAGTTATTGATTACTGGGAATTAGAAACAGTTGTCATGGTTGTGTTTTATAGTGTCACTTTACTTTTCCCTATTTTGACTAGCGTCAATGACTCATGTCATGACAATGTGACACTCAATTTGAACTGCTTTAATATTTCAGCATAAGGATAAGGGGGAAAAAATTGATTCAGTGCTGTATCGTGATTCATTTTTTTTCATATTTGTAATTTAATTTGTTTGATGATCTTAATAATTTTTCATATTGCACAAAGATAACCCGAATAAATACAAAACCCAGTTTTTTAAATGATGATTTAATTTATTATGGGTAAAAAGCTGTCCAAACCTGACTGGCCCTATGGGGAAAAAGCTAAATCTTGAATGAACTGTGATTAACCGTATTTTTTGGAAAGCTTAGTTTTTCATTTCACTTGCCACACGCAGGCCTGATTCCTGCCAGACCTGTTGAATCAAGAAGTCACTCAAATAGGACCTGTCTGACAGAGTGAAGCGCGCTAAAAGATCTTAAAAAGGCAACACATCATTCCGTGATCTAAAGGAATTCAAGAACAAATGAGAAACAAATAATTGACGTGTATCCGTCTGGAAATGGTTACGATGTGTAATATTAAAATTAGTTTGATGATCTGAATCATTTAATTGAGTCATATGTGCAAAAAAAACAAAAAAAAAAAACAAGACCTGGGCAAATACTTTTTCACAGCACTCTACATGCATCACCACACTGACTATAAAATACATTTTTGACAATATTTTTTACATTTATACACGTCCTCTATAATCCTAGAGGTGATAGGAATAGGATGTTTTCACATCAGGGCCCAAGATGACGACAAAGCTGTGTTTCTCCAGTAGAAGGCTTATTTCTAGAAAGTGTGTTTATATACATTTACATTGATTTATTGTGCAGACAGGCTATGTTTGTTAATTTTTTTTTTTCATTATTTATATTGTAGAGCAGTTGTTAAATCAATTCTTAAAATTTAGTATAACCTTGGAGTGTGTGTGTGTGTGTGTGTGTGTGTGTGTGTGTGTGTGTATAGGCTCCTGTATTTACTCCAGCAGAGCTCGTCCAGTGCAGAGTTGAGGACAGAATGTGCCGTGGTGTTAGGCAGCCTGGCTATGGGCACTGAGAACAACATCAAGTCCCTGGTGGACTGTCACATCATCCCCGCTCTGCTGCAAGGTCTCTGTCCTCTTCTCTCTGCCTCACTCTCACTTCCACCACGTTTCCATTCCCACTCCAAGCTCTGTACTGGTAAAACAGTTTTAAAAAGTCTTGTCTCTTTTTTTTCTGGTTAAAAAGTTTTGTCTCTTTTTTGCAGGTCTCTTGTGTCCTGACCTGGTCTTCATCGAGGCCTGTCTACGCTGCTTAAGAACGGTCTTCATCAGTCCTGTCACACCGGTGCAGCTACTCTACACGGTAAGAACAGCGCCATGGAACAGCACAGGCTTTAGGTTTGAGGATCGTTGTGAATTGGGTTTGTATATAACTTTTAACTCTGATGCAGACGTGCCTAATAAATCATCCATGTACGGCTGCGTTATTTTCTCTGGCATTGTGTGTTACAATTTAAACCAGAGGCTTCCTCAAGGTGAAGCAATGAATAAAGTATATCTGCACAGTTCCGCTGAGCGAACAGACTCGGATACACACGGCGAGACGTCAGTCATTATTATTAACAGTAATAATAGCAGTACATAAGTCACATTACCGTGTGGGGAAAATAGAAGGAAAAATATAGAAACTTTTTTTTATTTTTTTTTAAGAAAACTCTTAGAAACTTTAGATTTATTTCAAGAACTTACTTCAACTTTTCAAATATTAGGCTCATTTTTAAGTGTGTACACTAATTTTATTCCTGTGTATAGGAACCATAAAACTATTCATGAACACATCACAAGGTTGAATTGGACTTTATTTATAACTTGCTTTCGACTTGTTGGGATTTGGATTACATCTTTTGGATTACATTTTTTTCAAGTCCTCAGCTAAACAGGCTCGTAACTATAAGAATTTAATAATAAATATTTCAACTTTTATGGTTGTGGGTTGTAATTTACAAACAAAATATATAAAACAAATACCCTTATGTAAAAGCTATTGCTGTAAAGAACTGTCAAATAGTATTAGACCAGAGATGTGAAAGTGCCTTTGTTGTTGACCTGTTGATGATTTTTTATGGTTTATTTTGGTTTGTATGCCTATTTCTCTGCAACATAGTATTTGAGCATTTAACAGACATTATGTACTGTGGTGTAGTCATTGGGAATTCATATAAACTTTTTCTTTCTGTAGTTGTGTGAAGTTTGGTGTCTGATGTGTGTGTGTGTGTGTTTTTTTTTTACATTTTTTTTTTATGTAACTCTTGAATCATTAATTCATTGGAATGATTAAAAGTCACTACTGTACAGTAAGTTAGTAAAGTGAATGAAGTGAAATTAGTGTACTCATACTACTAACTCCGTTTAGATTTCCGTACAGGACAAGCGGTATAGACGATGAGATAAGTGTTGAGATAAGGCCAGATGTAGACACGTACTGTAGACATGGGCATGTTAAAGCGGAGCAAACTCTATCTACACCCACTCTTATTCTCATCAGGACCCCACTGTGATCCCTCACCTGATGTCTCTGCTGAGCCGGTCCCAGCGCACACAAGAGTACATCACCCAGATCTTCTCTCACTGCTGCAAGGTAATAGACACACACCTACATCTTCTTTATATACTGACATTTAGAATTTACAACACTGTCAGAAGGTCACTGTATATTTGTGTCGGGCTATTACAGGAATTTCTGCCGAATTTAAGTGACAGTAAAACTAACAAATGAAAAGGAAGACTTTGTTTGACAGTAAAATCCCAAAGAAAAATATCACTGCATCTTTGAAGGAGACTTTTTGTAGGTTCATTAATTATGACTGTTTTGGGAAGCTTTCTATTTTATAGTATTATCCAACTAATCTGAATTTACTCAGTGACATTTCTAGACTATATTATTCCTGTATTATTTTTCCACCTAATTTTTTGTGTTGTTAATAAAAGTGCAAGGAAAGTTTTTATAAAAAAAAAAAAAAATGTTTTAAGCGATAACTGCACTGCCTGGCACCATTTCAGGAGGGTCAAATTCATTAACTGTATCAAGCAAAAGAAAACAACTAAGAAGATTTGAAATAACTGGAACTGGGTTAAGAACCCTTCGACACATTATCAAAATCTGGAAGGACTGCTGAACTGTTGACTTTGTGGAAAAAACATGGTCAGAAAAATCATGATGTAAACATGTGGTGAAGTTGCTCAAAGAGAAGGAGCATTTCCTATACACACACAATTTACATTTAGGCATTTGGCAGGCGCTCTTATCCAGAGCGACTTACAAAAAGTGCTTTAAAGTTTACTACAATGTGATCAGAACTCACGGTATTGGGACTAGACAGCTGTGTGGCCATCAGAAAACCACTTGTTAGTGAGACTAATCAGAAAAAAAGGTTTGAGTATGCTAAGTGCTTAAAGATTGGACTTTAGAGCAATGAAAAAAGGTCCTGTGTTCTGATGAGTCCAGATTGACCCTATCCCTATGTACTGAGTGACCATGTATGGAGTTTTTCTTCCTGGATAAAACAGACGTATTCCAGCACTCGAGCGGTGAAAGAGTGTTTCTGGGAGCATGAGTAATCATTTTCACACGTGACCCAGCCACCACATTGTGTGCTGTAATCAAAGCTAAAGGTGACCGAATGAAAACTTAAGAGTGTGTGACTTTTTTGGCCAGGCAGTGTATATATACCAAAGTGATAAACAGTTATACTGTATTGTTGCCACAACAAATATAACATGCATGTTGGAGTAGAAGCACAAAAAACAAACTATAGACTAAAATGTTCTTTATGCTTTCCATTGGAATTGCTCGAAATACCCTGTTTCCATCTTAACTCATGAAACTATATCCAGAGGATTTGCACAACCTCTATTCTTTGGACCTGTTTATTGAACAGAGTTTGGATCACTGACCCAATTGGATTTAATTAAACGCTGTCTTTATGTTATATGTACCTGTGCAGTTTTATATCCTGGGATGTTTTAAATCCTGCTTCATGTCCTTTAGCCTTTCTACATTTTTCTGTTTGTTCAGACTCCAGAGCACCAGACAGTTTTGTTTAACAATGGTGCAATCAAAAACATTGCACCGCTGCTCACGTCACCGTCCTATAAGGTACCTCACATAAAATCCCCGACATATACACACAAACACTGTGCGATCACATAAAACAATTGCAGACCATCTTTTCCTCTTCCCTCTCTGTTTCTGTACAGGTACGAATGCAGGCATTAAAATGTTTCTCCGTCCTTGCATACGAGAACCCTCAGGTCTCCATGATGCTGGTGAAAGGTAAGAGGGTCATTAATTTATTCTATTTTTTTTCCCACCTCTTCTTAATTTAAGTCTTAAAAGGCTTGTAAATGTTGATGGCGTGTGTAATTTTCAGAGCCGGTGGGCAGCGAGTTGCTCTCTCAGGTTTTGGTGCGAATGATGCAAAGAGATAAACCCATTGAAATGCAGCTGACGGCAGCCAAATGGTGAGTCTTGCTCACTCGGACACAACTCGCACACTATGCTCTCGCTCTGCGTGTGGAAAGATAGTTTTGGGATATTTGTGATGTTCAACATACTGCATACTTCCCTCTAGTGGTTCAGAGTTTATAATGGCTATGCAGAACTTTTTTCCAAATGATTTCAGGCATAGACTTTATACAAACACCTGTGTATACACACACCTGGATACACTCTCCGCAGTGTCGCCCATAGGTTTTCGAAAGAGCTTCATAGGTTTGAAGCTCAAATTTGGGAGCACTGACTCTACCTAAACCCCGTTCAATCCATAAATGGGCAAATAGGCAGAATGAATGGAGTACCTTATGGTACTTTATTTGCTAATGCATGTCAACTCAAACTACAGGGATTCCAGTTAGCTGGTTAGCTAAAGTCATGCACAGCACAAGGCTAGCAGTTTGACATCTGTAATGCAGCTGTCACTCAAATCCTTCATGCCTCTGACTTTGCATAACTTTTTGCGTAATATAATTTTTTAAAATTAATTTTTAACAACAACAAAAAAAGCAGAGCCAGATCAATATACAATCGACTCCCAGAGCAAACATTTAAACATAAACAATAACCTGTTAATATAAAAAAATGCCTTAATATAATTTTAACTGATAAGTTACATAAAAATTCATCCTCATACAGCTGTCATGAATGGGAAATCTAGCTACTGTGATGAAAACCGTTTTTTGTACTAGGCTGTAAGCATATTTATTTCTGCTGTAAAGTTTAGCATTTTTACCCTGGGCTCTGTGCTTATTGACTCACTTTTGGAGCCAGCCCCCAGTGGACATTGGAGGAACTGCAGATTTGGGCACTTCATTTTTCAGAACCTGAGGTTTCCCTTGTTCTTAGGATTATTGTGTTTTAATGTGTTACCTGTGCCAATACATTTTCTTTCTCTCTATCTCTCTCTCTCTCTCTCTGTCTCCTTTATCTGTCTCTCAGTTTAACATACATGTGTCGAGCGGGAGCCATCAAAACAGATGAAAACTGTATCATACTAAAGGTAGTGCAAGACATTTAACATTTATATTTCCTGTAAATTAGTATTTAATATTTAATTTATTTTTATCTTCGCCTACTGTATATGTTTATCCGTCTTGTGTGTGTGTGTGTGTGTGTGTGTGTGTGTGTGTGTGTGTGTGTGTGCTCAGACTCTACCGTGCCTGGTACGCATGTGCAGCAAGGACCGGTTATTGGAGGAGCGAGTGGAGGGGGCGGAGACGCTGGCCTACCTGATGGAGCCGGATGTGGAACTCCAGAGGATAGCGAGCGTCACGGATCACCTGGTGGCCATGCTCGCCGACTACTTCAAATACCCCAGCTCGGTTAGCGCCATCACTGACATCAAGAGGGTGAGACACTGAGACACACAAAGCTGATTTCATTTGTTCATTGCCATTTAAAGGTTAACATTGAAAGGCTTTATGAAACATTTATAATCTGTAAATAACATGCTCATGTGGAGGTGAATGGGAAAAGCTGTTGTGATGACTGAACAATGAGCTGCACATTTAATTTGATTGGGAACAGAATGTGGCATGGTTAATTAGAGCATCAGATATTTTCCATGGATTATCTCTGATAATCTCTCTCTCTCTCTCTCTCTCTCTCTCTCTGTCTGTCTTTAGCTGGATCATGACTTGAAGCATGCACACGAGCTGAGACAAGCAGCCTTCAAACTCTACGCCTCTCTCGGCTCAAACGATGAAGACATTAGAAAAAAGGTTCGCTGTCATATATATATATATATATAATTATTATTATTATTATTATTATTAGTAGTAGTAGTAGTAGTAGTATTTTTTCTTATTTTTTATCCCAAATTCTTCAAACAGTCTCCCAAACGGTTCAGTTTATACTTTATGACCAAAAGTATGCGGACACCTGGCCATGACTCGTATGTAATTTTTAAACCTCCACTTTAATATTTAGTCCCCCTTTACTGTTCCAATGAACTCCATAATGGGAAAGGCTTTCCGCTAGATTTTCGAGCATGACTATGGGGAACTGTGTTCATTTAGCCGCGTGAGTGAGGTCAGGCGCTGATGTTGGCGGAGGAGGCCTGGTGTGCAGTCGGCGTTCCGATTTATTCCAAAGGTGTTCTTGGTGGTTGAGGTCAGGACTCGGTGTTGGACATTGAGTAACTTCCACTCCAACCAGGACATGTTTTCGAAGAGCTCACGTTGTGCACAGGGGTATTATTTCATACTGGAACAGGTTTTGGCCTCTAGTTCCAGTGAGGGGGAAATTGAAATGCTGGAGCTTACAGAGACATTTTAGACAACTGCGTGTTTTGAACTTTGCGGCAGCAGTTCAGGAAAGAACCACATACAAGTGTGATAGACAGGAGTCCACTAATACTTGGCGACATAATTTTTTTTGCATAAGGCAAAAGTGGTAACCTTGGATTATTAATCAGGGAGTACTGAATTTAAATGCAACAGTATTTAATCAATCTTTAGTGACTTTTTATTAGCACGCTGCTGGGCTGTAAATGAATGTTAAAGGTATTTTACACCCTCACCTCGATATGTTTGCTCTAACGATCCACTTTTTTTGTCGGATAGTGGCGCATCACTTTACTGCTTTTTATTATCGTCACGGTTTCTGAACATACGAGACAAAGATTAAGAATAAACATGTATTGATTTTTTTCATTTATCTTTGAAGGTTCAGTTTTCATAGTCTACATTTCTCGGAGTAAGCCATGTGGTGTCACGCTTTCGTTTCTGTTTCTTCTATAGACGCTAAACAATCGTAGTGATTGGCTCTGTCGAATGGCCACGCCCACCTTGGGAGAAAAAGCGCTATATTACTTATACATTAATTATTCTGATTTGCAAGAAAAGTATCAGGGTCCAGGTACAGTATAACTGTCACTCGGTCCCGTTCCAGGTTCGCCATTTAGTGATACCTGATATAAATCTTTAGAAATCATCTGGTTGCAAGGTTTGCGAATCACTCTGAATAATACCATCTGCCACATTTGTTACATAAATGTGCAGATGGAAGCAGTCTAATCCCAAAGCTGTTTTTAAATTTTTTTTTCTTTTTAAATTATGTTAGGGTTGTTTATTCAAACATTATGGTAATTTAAGTTTTAAAATAACAGTATTCATGAAGCTCAAGTTTGAAGACTTGTTTTTTTTCTTCCCCCAATTTACTTAAACAGTTTGTAGAAATCGTAGGCCGCTCGTTTTGTGTTTGCTGCATTTGACTAATCTGGCTCCCACCAAATAAACAACAGAAATCTTTACTCTGAAAGAGACGTTATAAAGCAGCCCTGGTTTCCCCAGTGGCACTGCAACTAAAATTCCTGTTGGAAAAAATCGGAAGCTAAAACTTCTATCAATATGTAAATGCGTGCCCTTTTTTTTTTTTTTTTTTTTTAAGCGGACATCCATTGCTTGAAAAGAAATTAATTTTGATTCCCCATCTTGATTTTACAGTCTGTTGTCAATCATCTTTTTTTCTTTTCCTGCAGATCACAGAGACAGAAAACATGATGGACAGGATAGTAAGCGGCCTGTCTGAGTCCAGTATAAAGGTCCGCTTAGCCGCCGTCAGGTACTGTATCTCACCCTCTTCACTCAACCGTAACTCGGCTCCCTCTCCTGCTCACATTAAAGTTTTTAGATATTACTATTGTAGGGTTCTGGTGATGATTTTTTGCTCTCAAGAGTGTTCTGAGAAGGGAAATCATAATGTATGTCAGTGGAACCTTGGATTACGAGCATAATTTGTTCTGGAAGCGGGCTTGTATTTCAAAACACATAAGGAATAATGAAAACTTAAATTATTCGTTCCACAGCCCAAAAAAGTAAATACATAAAAATAATTAACACAAAATATAAAGTAAAAATAAAACAAATTAACCTGC
>JAOVVA010000051.1:11221092-11234899 GCA_028565275.1 Leiocassis micropogon
TCAGTTGTGATCACGTGATGCTCGGCGTCAAAACAAGAAGCGCATGCATGATACATGATACTCGGTACTCGTAAACCAAGACTTGTTAGTTTTCCAAATCAAAATGTATTCAAAATATTTGCTCGTCTTGCGGAACACTCGCAAACCGTTTTACTCGCAATCCGAGGTTCCGCCATACTCTAGTTTCTCATTCACTATGTTTCTTTTTCTCAGGTGTCTTCATAGTTTATCGCGATCAGTACAACAGCTAAGGACGAGTTTCCATGATCACGCAGTGTGGAAGCCGCTAATGAAGGTTGGACTTTTGAATATCACCTTAATACTGTTCGTTGATATACACACACACACACACAGAGAGGCAAACATGGTGCATACTGTGTATTCTGACACCTTTCTATCAAAACCAGCATTCACTTTCTCAGGTGTTTGAGCTACAGTAGCTCTTCTATTGTATCACACTACACTACTTCACCCCCCACATGCATCATTAAGCCTTGGCCGCTTATGACCTCCACTTATAATATTCCCGGTTTACTGGTTTCCCTTCCTCGGATCACTTTTGGTAGCAGAACGGGAACATCCCACAAGATCTGCAGTTTTGGAGTTGCTCTGATGTCGATCGTCGGTCGCCTATCAACTCCTGAGCCAAAGACCCTCAAATCTTTATGCTTGCCCATTTTTTTTCTGCGTCCAACACAACAACCTCAAGGGCAAAATTTTCACTTGAAGCCCG
This sequence comes from Leiocassis micropogon, assembly GCA_028565275.1. Classification (NCBI taxonomy): domain Eukaryota; kingdom Metazoa; phylum Chordata; class Actinopteri; order Siluriformes; family Bagridae; genus Leiocassis; species Leiocassis micropogon. The sequence goes on from JAOVVA010000051.1 coordinate 11,221,826, forward strand.
TTACTCACCACATTGCACACAGCTCATTTTTTTATCTTGTTTTACACATAAAATGAGGACTAACTTGCAGTTTAAAACATGTGCAGTAACAGTTTGCTGCTGACAAACATCATTTCATTCCATACTTCATGTTTCACTCATACTGGTGCCGTCATACTCGCACGCCTTATCTTTACCCTTTTATGTTGCACATTCTGCACATTTTGTGCAATTTATATAGTTTATATTTTATTTATATTTTGTTGTAACTTTGTAGGCGGCACGGTGGTGTAGTGGTTAGCACTGTCACCTTGCACCTTCAGGGTCCGGGTTCGATTCCCGGCCAGGCCCGATTCCCGTCTTTGTGTGTATGGAGTTTGCATGTTCTCCCCATGCTTGGTGGGTTTCCTCCGGGTACTTTGGTTTCCTCCCACAGTCCAAAGATGTGCAGGTTAGGCTAATTGGCGTTCCCAAATTGCCTGTAGTATGTGAATAAGTGTGTGTGCGCCCTGCGATGGATTGGCACCCTGTCCAGGGTGTTCCCTGCCTCGTGCCCTAAGCCTCCTGGGATAGACTCCAGGCCCCCATGACCCTGAATACAGGATAAAGCGGTATAGAAGATGAGTGAGTGTAACTTTGTAAATTTGTAGATTAGTAATTCATCCCAAATTGTTCTTGGTGGTTGAGGTCAGGACTCGGTGTTGGACATTGTTCTTATCTTTCCATTTTTAGGTCACAAACAGTCATTTAAGCGTTTCGCTGCTGTGTATGGTGGATTATTTGACAAATTAAATTAGAATTTGATTTGAAGAAGTGAAGACGCGGGTAAATTCGTGGCTCGCAGCTCAGCCTAAAACATTGTTGAATGAGGGAATAGCTTGTTGACACATGGACAGAGTTTATTAAAATGCAAGGAGTGTCCTTTTTTTTTTTTTTTTTTTTTTAATGAATTCTGCAGCAAGAGTGTGGATAATTTTTGACTCTCTCTAGTACATGCACACATATTTAATAGGCTTCTCTGACTTGTTTTGGTGTGTGTAGTTGTTACAGAATGCCCCAGATGAAGTGCTAGTCATGGCTTCTTCAACACTATGCAACCTGCTGCTGGAGTTTTCACCCAGCAAAGAGGTCGTTATATATACACACACACACACATACACACATTGTAACAGACCTGAGTAAAATATCTGATCAGTTCCACATTGAGCTTATTTAACTCCGAATGTTGTGTCCAATGTGCGCAGCCCATCCTGGAGTCCGGAGTGATAGATTTACTATGCAGCTTAACACAGAGCGACAGTCCTGCACTGAGGGTCAACGGCATCTGGGCTCTCATGGTGAGAACTGCTGTGTTTAACATGTGCCACAATTCCTCAAGATTGTGTACCAGTGTAAAGTTTGTGTGTGTGTGTGTGTGTGTAGAACATGGCTTTCCAGGCCGATCAGAAGGTCAAGGTGGAGATCATGAGAGCGCTGGGGACGGAACAGCTCTTCAGGCTCCTCTCAGACCCCGACACCAATGTCCTCATGAAGACTCTGGGACTGTTACGCAACCTGCTCTCCACAAGACCAGTGAGCCACACGCACACACAAACTAACGCTCTCTTATTATATACGTACACCAATGAGCTGAACTGGGAAGCAGAACTAAACTCAAGAGAACAGAGCTGAGATTTGTGTTCCCTCCTCCAGCAGATTCCATGACCGGTATCGTGTAAAAGTTTTTTTTTGTTTTTTAAAAAGAAAACATACAGGTTGATAAGTGTTATAATATGTTGTGTTATTTTGTAAAATTGCAACCCTTAGAATATTGAGCCAGTAGAAAAACAGTACAGCAAGTCCCCGACTTACGAACGAGTTCTGTTCAAGGTGCACGTTTGTAAGTTGGATTTATTCGTAAGTCCAACAGAGTGAGTCTTTTACACTTTTGCCACAAATATACAATGTAAAGCATTAGAACACCAGGTCTGGTGTTTTGGTTCCACATACTCTTGCGAGACTCCGCCTCCAAATCTCGAGGGGAATTCCGGTGACACAGCAGCTGAGCCTGTTTGGGAAGACATGAGGGAAGGACACCGCTACATGGTGTTTACTGTCTGCTTGAACGGACGCCATTTTGTCTCAGAGCTCTATTGGACTGTGACCTCACTCTCGTTATGGATTTTCCAAAATTAGGATTATTCACCATCGGGACAGCTTCTACAGGATGGACATTTTCTATCATTGTGCTCCAAGACTGATTTATTGAATCCGATGAGGCCGACTCATTGTACAATACGTCACGCGATTTGTTTGCATCTACGAATGTTTGTAGATGCGTGGTCCCTTCGTACCTGCGGAGAGTGGTAACTCTCCTGTTCATAAGTTGGGGACTTGCTGTATATGGTAGAAAAACACTCAGGACGAAAGTCTTTGTGAATATTTATCAGCTTTGTGTCGTCTCTATAAAATAAAACTATTTATTTTTATACTTCCAATGAGACCCCAGTCGCACCACACCCCTCTTAGTATATGTACACATGGTGCACACATCCTGTCTCACACTCACACTCTCGGTACCACATGTACATTGTCTCAGATTTCTTTGGTCATCATATCCACTACTCCTCACTTACAAAGAACCTTTAACAAGATTATAAGCTTTCTCAGCTATCGTCTCTCTCTCTCTCTCTCTCTCTCTGTCTCTCGCACACAGACACGTTAATCCTCTCTCTGTGTCTTTTCTAGCACATAGATCAGATCATGAGCTCCCATGGGAAGCAGATTATGCAGGCAGTCACACTGATCCTAGAGGGAGAGCACAGCATGGAGGTCAAGGAACAGGTAAGAACACATCCTCAGAGATTATTATTATTATTTTTTAACAATTCAGAATTGACTTGTGCTGTGCCAGGGCACGTCTCGTTAATGAAGACCTGATTAAAAGCTACTTCCTGCATGTCTTTTCAGACTTTGTGCATACTGGCCAACATTGCTGACGGAAACACAGCCAAGGAGCTCATCATGACAAACGACGACATGCTTCAGAAAGTCAAGTACTACATGGTATAATCTGCATTTTTTTCCTTCTCATAAATACAGTAATTTTTTTCCCCCCTGTGTTATTTGATTGTTTGCATTGATCATTGATCGGTTGTGATTGTATTGTCACAGGGACACTCCAATGTGAAACTACAGCTAGCTGCCACCTGCTGCATTTGCAACCTGGTGTGGAATGAGGAGGACGGTGAGAATGAAAGGGACAAAAGTCAAATATTTTGGACGCTTTGAATGATAGACTTTTTACTAAACAGTCAGCAAAATATTAATTAAGAAAGAAAGATGATTGTTGTTATTAAATACTACTCAAATTCCATTTGAATGTTCTAATCAGACAAGAGCAGAGACATCAAGCAGAGCTAAACACAACGTGTTTTTTGGCTGACTTTAGATGTTTAGCGTAAATCATTCTGTCTAAAGACGCTTTTATCCATCAGGAAAATACCATTATAAAAAAATATTCTTCATTACAGTTAACTTTAATATGAAACATAAAACAATATAATACACACACAGCACTGTGCAAAAGTCTTGAGCCCCCCCTCATTTCTTCATTGCACTACAGCTATGATTTGGACAGTAAAGCAACAGTTTCCAATCAGACATGGGTAACGTCCTTAATCATACTGGATATTGTACTGGATTATATCCTGGGTTAAGCTACACCTGTAAAACAGGGTTTTAGTGAAACAGTTTTTGAGTGGATTTTGTATTCTTTCACACATCTTCAGTGTTTGCTTTATTCTGGTCAGGGTCACAGTGAGCCTGTCCCTAGATCATGGGAGTAACGCAGGAATGCAACCTTGATATCCATCACCAGTCCATTGCAGACTATGCGCGCACACACACGCGCACACACACACATACACACGCACATGTTGATGCCCGAGGGCAATTTAAACCACCAAGCTTTCAGATGTTTGAGAACAGTGTGAGGTTTGGGTAGTAATCACAGTAACCTCTGTTGTTCTTTTCGATCCTACAGGTGCCCAGGAGAGGCAGGATAAATTAAAGGAAATGGGTTTTGTAGATATTTTACACAAACTCTCCCAGATATCAGATCCGAACCTCTCTGACAGGTAATTACACAAACACACACACACACACACACATCAATGATATGCACCAATGTACATTGATGATTCTGTTGTAGTGGACCATTTTTTCATGGTTTTCATCTTTCTCTGTCTTTGTCTCAGGGCAAAGACGGCGCTGGCGCAGTACTTGGCGTGACCCTGAGCGAAGGCAACCGTCACTAAGATTGGCCTCACATTGTTTCTCTTCTGTTTGAGTTTTTTGGACTTTTTGTTTTGTTGCACAAGACACCTTTCGAACCTACAGAGACTCTCCCGATCAATGCCATAACCTAGAGATGTGGTTGCCAGGGGCAATGGAACGCTTGTGAACATGTCTTCTACTTTTTGTGCTGAACTCGTAGAAGATCGGTTTTTGTGGCTTTTTCCTCAGTTTTTTTTTTTTTTTTTTAGGTTTGCATTTTGGACAGTAAAAAAAAAAAAAAAAAAGGACTTTAATCTGCTTGTGCTGCAGTGCCACCCGGTGGTTTGGATGCTTTGGTGCTTTGGACTTCGTCTCAGACTGCTAAGCTAAACAGACTAATGGCAGGGTCAAAGGGAGCGGTCGCCTCCTTGTTTCACTTTGCTGACTTGTTATTGATATTATTGTAATTATTAGCATTAATAATTAATGTTGTTTTAAGAGGGGCTTCGTTAAGAGAGGACAAAGTTAAAACAAGACTGCTTTTTGTGGATACATACCTCGTAAATATCTCTCTCTCTAAATATATATAAATATATATATATATAAATATATAAATATATTTTTTGACTTATAATTTCCCCCAGATTTACTTTTCCTTGTGTTCTTTCCTCTAAATAATTATTTGTAGGTGACGAGGACAATACTGCAGAAACTACAAGTTGTTGTGGGGGTAAAATGGTGCAGACGCGCATTAAAAATAATATAAAGAATTTAAAAGGCACTAAAAGTAAAGGTGTTGCTTCAATCACCTTGAATATCTATTTTTTAAATTTATGATATTAGATTATTGGTTTCTTCAAAACTGATTTGTGTTATTTCTAATGCTGTTGTGTAAACCGATTGTCCCCGTCACACGTACCTGAATTGCCTCGGGTTTCAAAATCCAAAAGCAGAATATATGGATCTGAGAGTGAGACTAACAGGTGGAAGGTGCTGCTCTTGTTTGTACGCTCTTTGTTTTTCTTGAGTGGAGTTTGATTCCTTATTTCCCCTAACCGCCAGCATTTCCTCCTTCATTTGGAATTTGACAATGAATGTCCCCCTTGAAATATATGCAGACCACTGCCACGGAGCCGGCCACTGCTTACTGTCTTTTGTCCGACTCGGAGAGCGACCCGTCGCGCTTGAAGCTCTAGAGAAGTTTAAAAGTATTTTGTTTCCTTGTGGCATGTTAAATAATACAGTTCAATGAAAATTTTATGAGGCACAGCGCAAACAATAAATTTCAACTCTCACTCAAATGGGTTTTAATCCTGACACAAGAGAATCAGATACAGCTTTGATTTGATTTACTCCTGATTGTACTGATGCTACGAGCAGATAGACATGCACCAGTCACATTATTACGCTTTTTTAATTTAATAATTAAATTTATGTAATAGGATCCATAGGTATTTGGACAAGGACATCATTTTGGTGTTTTTCCCTCTGTACACCACTACAATGAATTTGAAATGAAGTAATGAAATAGTCAAGATGTGGTTGAAGTGTAAATGTTCAGCTTTAATTCAAGGAGGTTTAGCAAAAATCTAACCTTTAAGGAATTAGACATTTGTACGCAATTGTTCAGTTTTACAGGCTCAAAAATAGTGCTGCACAGTTAATCACATAAAAAAATGGAAGATTTTTCAATCACAAATGACTGTATTTATGTACAGTTTGTCAATAATTTAATTTTTTTTTTTTTTTTTAAGCTTTTATTGCCAAACATCCTATTTATGAGAATTTGTATCATTTGGTGTTCGCCTACAATACAATGAATACAAAAAATGGTGCATGTAATGGATACATATCACAGTTTAAATTATAATGTTTGCCAAAATAATCACAATGTGATTCATTTGATCAAATTGATCAGCCCTACTCAAAAGTAACTGGACAACTGACTGATAAGCACTTAGTTGGCCAGTTGTTGAATTAAGAAGCAAACTGTTGTTAGACCTGATTTCCATTTCCAATTTTCAGTATGCAGTCCACAGAGGTGTTTATATAAAATTTGGGAGTGGTCAAATCAACAATTTGGGACGTTCTTAAAAAAAAGAATGATTGCACTGGTGAGCTCAGTAACACCAAAAGTCCTTAAGGGCCACAGGAGACGATCTCGGATCATCTAAAATGGATAATCTCGGAGTCCTTTCCTTGGTGAAGAAATGATGGTAGGTGCATCATTGTTAAAGTGAAGGGATGCCTTCATACAAATGGTTATTCTCAAAAATAACAACCAGTCCTAACACTCAAGAACAGGAAGGCCAGGTTTAAACCCTAAAAGAGTCCGCCCAGTACTGATACAACGCAATCTTGTATTATAGTGAGTGGAAGAGAATAATATGGAGAAGGAAAGAAAGGGCTCGTATTGCAAAACAAACCACACCATCAAACATGGTGGAGGCAGTGAGACAGCATTACTTTGTATTGAACTGGCTCGTTGGTGTTTACTGATGATGTGATTGCAGATCAGGAGAAATTCTGAACTCTCTACTTTCTGCTTCAATGTTGCACAACTGATTAAGCTTAATCTTACAGCTGGATGAAGGCCCTAAAAGCAACATAAGGTAAAGGAATCAAATGTTCTTAATTTGCCATATTAGTCACCTGACCTCAACCCAAATTAGCTGCTTTTCATTGATTGACAAGAAAATTGGCCTGACAAAGCAGATCAAGGGAGAAAACTCTTTAATGATTGATTGTCCAATTACTTTTGAGCCTGTAAATATGGAGGGACCTGGAGGTCACAATTTATGTATTTCTCATTTTGGTCAATGCAATATTTCTGTTAAACCCATTAAACAGGCTTTCTTCTTCTACACTTCAAGCACATCTTTGTTTTTGCTTTACTTAAATTCCAATCTGTAGTGGTATATAGAGATAAAAGAAAGAGCTAAGGGATACTGAGGGACAGATCCAAATCTCAAAACTCTCAACCCAATTATTTTTACACTTTTCTATACGCTCCAGCTTGTTGTATGCATCTAATATGCTGGAGTGGCACCAGCACTGCAGCACTTGTCACCATGCAGCACGGTCAATCCTACATGACCTACCGACCTGTCCAGCCTGTCTATCTGGCAGAGTTTTTCGGGAGCTGTTGATCCGAGGACACTGTATCACAGTTACATACTGTATCTACATCATGAGTTCTCCTGGGTCAAAAAGCTAAATCTGCACATTTGGGCTTCTTATGTGAAACCTGTCCATAAACAAGTGTGTGTGGTTGACCTTTGCAGTTGATTGTGTATTGTACTAGATTGCTTGGAGTGTTTTTCAAAGCAGAGTGAATTATGGAAGCTATTTGATGGAGCTTGATGGTCTTCCGTGCCGCGTATCCACTCAGCACAAATCACATGCCACGTGCGCATCGTTCTAATGGGTCGTCGTTGGTTAAGGACGCTCGAGTCGAGTGGTTGTTAATTTCATGCATTTAGTCAGTGAGTCTGTACTGTAGAGTATGTTCTACAGATGGTCCAGCTAGCTTGCCATGTGCAGCCTGACTGTTATTGGTTCTGAGTGTTGTTTTGCCTGGGCTGCATTCGAAAAGAGTTTAATGTGAGCCTTTGGCCAAGAACTACAGACCGGCTACTGTAGGAATCGTCTAACTGCAACAAGATTGCCCTTATCAGGTACTAAAGACACACTCAATCAACACAACACCCACCGTTCTTATAAAACACATTTTATTCTTCAGGTAAGGATCTGTTAAAGTTCATTGCAGTTAGCAAAATACATTTATGCTTCTGGACCTCCAGCCAGTTTTCCCTTAAACACTTCCCATATTTAATAATGCAGGCACATTCCTCATGCAAAAAGATGAGACATGCAGGAACCCCCACCCGCCCAAACCCTGACCCAAAGTCGCTTGAACCCCTGCCTGTCATTAACAACCCTACCCACCTCCCAGCACCCCTACACAGTTCCTAGGTAAAGAAAATAGATTCGAGAATGACGTGTCCCTACTCAAGCAAGATGACAGCTAGAAGCCCGTGCTTAGTGTTTGGACCTCTGTATATTCATAAGACATTGTGATAGTGTTTTCTCAAGCTTGTGAACCTTGGTTCGTTTCGGCTGCAGAAACGTTGCAGCTTAACACCATCGCTGAATGTGACCGATTTGACAATAAACTTGCTTTTATAGGTTTGGTCAAATGAAACAGAGTGTAGAAATATTCACCTGAGCACTTTCTACTTAGAAGAATTCACTTTTCATTCAGTGTGATTGGTAAATAAACAAATAAATAGACAAATAAATAGTTAAATAAATAATAATTAGGTGATAAAAGTGCAGTGCTCGTTAACATATGACATGACTGAAACCTTTTTGTAAGAATGAACAGAAAACGAATGGGGAGATGTTCTGGAGATGTTGGATGGTTATAGGAAAGGCACACGTGGCTGGATGGCTAAAGCTGCGTGTGTTTTGTTGTTTTATTCAAACTTGCACCTGCGGATTTACTTCCATCGCTAGATCTATCCCTTAGGTGCAGTTCATAGTCTGTTGGCTGTTTGGCATGCCACCATATGTTACTGGGCATCCTAAATGGACACTATTTGGCATGCTGTCTTACATTGACGTACTCAGTCTTCCCACTATTTGGCATGCCAGCCTAGGGCAGTATGATTTGTAGCTGGCATATTTTGTATGTCTGTCTGGGTCCCTATCAGAAGTTTGTTGTGATTGTCTTGTTGTAATGCCTGTTGTGGTCACATTTCGAGACTAAAGCTCCTCAGAAAACCACGCTGGGCTATTGGCCATTATTCCATGTAACAACCACATGGTATATGAGATTATGTATGTGTAATTTATGTAAACCAAAAGGGATGGCTACCCTTTTCATATCACTTATTCAAAATCATACATTTTGTTCAGTAGCCTTATAATCATCATGTCAATGAGGGCAATAAGATAAATCAGTCGGTCACAATTTACTGTTAAACCTCTGTAAAGAAATTGATAAGGCATAATATACATCGATCAGCCATAACCTTAAAACTATTATCATTAGAGATGAGATATCACATAGGATTCGCGATCCCCTTGTGTAAACAGGGCAGCTCTGAACCCTCGGGGTGTGGCTCTGCAGGGTCTCTGAGGGTGTGCTGTGTTGTCTGGCACCAGGATGTTGGCTGTCAATCCTTTGGGTGCTGTGGGTTGCAAAGTAGAGCCTCTGTGGATAGGACTTGTGTGTCTGGTCCATCCCAATTGAATTGGGATCTGGTAGCTAGGTTGGCAGCCTTGGGCTCTTTTCTTGCTGGGCCCCATGCGCCGTCAACTGGGGTACACTGGGTGTTCTGATACCTTTCTATTGTGGCCAGAACTGAAAATTTTTTGTTGATTTAGGCTTCATTTACTTTTCTGTGGTATAGGACCAGACAGGCCGGTCTTTGCTCCCCTGGGTGCCAATGACCCAGTCACCAGTTTACTGATATATAATTGATAATAAATGTTATTTAATTCATCTGGTCGTTGTGTTTAATGGTATGGCTGATATAAATTTGTTTATATAAATTTATAAATTTTTTTGCTGTGTAAAGTTGGGATAAGCTCGACATTCTCAGTGTAAATAAATATCCAACATACAGGACTAGACATAGACACGTGTTGGCTACTTGTGCTCAAATAGGGTGAAGAAACGGAGTGATATGTGCTGTGGTGTAACACATTCATTCATCTATCTAATCACTGTGAAAAATCAGAGCAAGTAGATGCATTTGTGAACAATGGTTGATTATACATAAAGCACTAATGTTTTGGCAGTACAGAAGAGTAACATGAGATTGAAAACATGTGCCATCTTCCATATTCAGGCCTATAAGAACAACATGTACCCATGCAGAATAACCAACCGGAACTCTTCATAGGTCAAGTTCTTATTACAAAGTTTGCTGGGTTTGGTTGGTTTGTTACAGATTTTGGTTGCCATGCACCATGCCAAATTGAGCTTTGCGTCTTATAATGCCACTGGAGAAGAGCTCTTGTCTGTCCAAAGAGGCACAGTCCCCTCTGTGCTGATATGGTTGGGATTGGCTGGTGTCAGATTTTGGTGTGTTGAGATGGTGTGAGATGCCATCACAACAAGTTATGAAAGCCATAGTCTTGAAGAAAAGCAGCTCAAGTTGCCCATTTGTACGGTGGATGGACCCTGATTTACTTTCTGGATAACATTCAAACTCTTCATATTATCCTTCCACCCTGACTTTATGTATTGATATGCTGCAGTCCAACTCCTGGTTGTGCTGTGCTACTGCTCTCCTCCCATCCTCCCTATGGCATTCACAGTGGTGGTCCTTCCTCATCGATGAAGCTGAGGTGCTCTGTTGAGCTCTTTGCTCCTGTATGCCATTCCTGCATCTCCAGTTCCAGCTGAGGCTGCTCAGTGCCAGACGCTGCCTGGGCATAACTAGAGGTCTGCTGGTGCCATGGGAAGCCCACTGACCCCTGGCCATCTCTCAGGGAACAGAGCAACAGAGGGGAGGTGTGTGGGCAGGATGGTGAGGAACAAGGCAGGGTCTGAAGTAGGGGTGTGGAGGCAGAGGAGGCTGGAGAGGGATCACTCCTCAGTCTGTGGTCTCCAGGGGAGTTACTTAGGGAAGCAGGTGCTGAGCAATGTGAATGTGGTGGGGGTGGGATGTCCTGGGTAGGTGGTGAGATGTCTTGTGATGATGGGGGAAATAACAGGCCCTGTGTACAGCTGTTGGGGCAGGAGGGGTGTGGTCCTTGACAAGGTGTCAAAGACGGTGACTGGGAGCGTGAAGATGATATAGACAGCGAGAAGGAAAGAGAGGGGGAAGTGGTACAAGAGGCAAGCCGGTCTGGAGCTGCCTGCCCATAGCCATTGGTAGGGCCAAGAGGGATTTTGTGCTGCCCTGCCCCTGCGCCAACTTTTTGAATAGTCTCTAAATGGGACAGGCTGGCATGAGGGGAGCCATTTGAACAAACCACATGGGATTGCGGTCTCTGTGGTGGGCTGGTTGGTATGAGGCAGCTGGGAAGACCTACCACCGCCACTGGGTCTGCAATGTCCAAAAGAGAGCAGGGTGGTGCTAGAGGATGTGGGATTGCAGGTGAGTTCATGGACAGACCACTGCCAGGTACACTCACTGGTGGTGGTGGGGTTGAGAGGTGTGGCTGAGCAGCAGTGAGGAACAGAGGCCGAAGGAGACGAGTCATCTCCTGCAATTCCTGACTGAGCTGAGAGACCTGTTTTGACAAGCTGTTCATCTGCAAAAAAACAAAGCAAATTTAAGACATTAATGAATACAGATTATACACTGTGTTTTCACACCACACCCTCTAGCTAATCACTTCTTATTATCTTATCAGCAGCAGTCCAATGCCCCATGGAAGTGCAAGTTTACCTGATGACCTAATAAAATGGCAGTATTCATAGCTACTGTACATGGAGCATCTTACAAATGTCAGACATATTTTCCAGTGGAATTGTAAGATATTGTGTTCTATGTCCTTACTCACTGGCCACTTTATTAGGAATTCCATGTAAATTTTGGCCAGGGCCCCATTTGTTCTCAAAACAGCCTCAACTCTTGGCGGCATAGATTCCATAATGTACTACAAATGTTCCTTTGAGATTATTTTAGTTAATCTTGACAAGGGCAAGACTGCATCATACAATCCAAAATATTTAATTCAATCACCCTAATCCTTTCATTCAATCCCCTTTAAGATTACAGCACACATTGAGGTGGCCAGTTTATGTGTGAAAATGATTCCTCATGCTCCCAGAACCACTCTTCACAGATTGAATCCTGAAATATGTCTGCGCCATCAGGGAAAAAAACTACACTGATGTGACAACCTGGTCATTCAGTACATTCAAGTCAACAGCTGACTTAATTTTATTGCCACATATTGTGGCTGAGTGTAGACCTGACCAACCGGGGCAACCTCCGATCACAACACTGCCTCCAGAGGCTTGTACAGCTTTCATCGCATTGTGTTTATGGAAATGCTCTTACTTTCACTATTGAACATAGCCATGGTTTTTACTGTTTATTTTTTACCATGCAACTTCACCAACTGTTTAAGTTATCCATTCTCTTTTTCCGAAGATATTCCTTCAACAAAATTTATGGTTCTGCGCTATTTTTTCAGGTTTCAGCTTCTTAGTTGTTTTCTCTGCTCACCCAATAATTTGACCCTCTTGAAGTGGCAACTTTTTTTTTTTTTTCAGGTCTAGTGACTGGGGAGTGCTACTGAAGTACACTGAGCTCATTGTCTTGTTTATGGAACCAGTTTGAAACATCTTTTGCTTAGTTACATGGCATGTTATCATGCATGAAATAGTTATTGCAAGATGGTAAATTGTGGCCAATCAATGCTCTAGTGGTACAACACTACCACCAGCCTAATCAACCTGATCTGTAAAAAACTAGGTATGCTGGGTCCATAGACTGAGATTCGCCAAACCACGCAACATTTATCCAAATTTTTAGCTGTCCAGTTTGGCTGAGTGTGATTTTCTGCTCACCATGTTCGCAAAGAGGTTATTCGATCATTGAAGCCTTGATATCAGATCTGAACAGGCTGGCCATTCTCCAATTAGCTCTCTAACCAAAAAAGTTAATATTTGTGGCCTAAATTGAACCTCATGCATATATACATCAAGCTGTTGAATTGATTTACTTCAACACACTGCGCATCAGGCGGCATGGTATGGCGTTATATTCCTGCCATAATTCTGAGCGCGTGGTTTATTTTCTGTGCGCGCTCGACTCTGCCTGTACGCTCGCTCAACTTTGTCCAGTGTTACAAAACTGCCACAAAACC
>JAOVVA010000051.1:11234999-11247966 GCA_028565275.1 Leiocassis micropogon
CGCGCATAGAGTGCATTGTCTGCTCTCAAAATGTCAAACCACGCGCTCAGAATTGTGGCAGGAATATAACGCCATAGCATGGTGCCTTAGTGGTGGGCACTGTCGCCTTGGACCTCCAGGGTCTGGGTTCGATTCCCGCCTCTATGTGCATGGAGTTTGCATGTTCTTGCTTTGGTGGGTTTCCTCACGAAACAGGTACTCCAGTTTCTTTCCACAGTCCAAAGACCTGAAGATTAGGCTAATTGACAAATTGCCTGTAGTTTGTGTGCCCTGCGATGGATTTGCACCCTGTCCAGGCCCTATACCCCGCCTTGTGCCCCAAGTCTCCTGAGATAGGCTCCAGGCCCCCCTGCGACCCTGTATACAGGATTAAGCAGTATAGACAATTAGTGAGTGAGTGACTAAGACTGTGCATCACAACATGATTATTTGTCTGCTTGCTTCTGATAAAGCTTGCTCCTATATTGCTGGTTCACACCTGCACATCGAAGCAGGTTTTCCACTCTAGTTGGTTGACAGGAAAAATGGCAGATTAAAGCTTTAGTGTTTTTCACACACTCACCTCTTCACTCAGTTTGCTGATGCTCTGCCTGGTTTCCACATGCTCTTGGCTTACTACACATACACAGACAAAATGAAAAAAGTGAGTGGGTAACAATACTAGGCTTTTTGTATTTTCCTTCCCCAATAAAATCTGCCAATCCATTCATTTTATTAATTAAGACAGATAAAAGTATAAATAGTTTACCTGGACAGGGGGATGGAGGGGCACTATGAGGTAGGTTAGAGCTGAACTCAAACCTCTGCACGGAACCAGAATTGCTCTCTGTCTCAATGCCGTCCACAAACCTGTCCAACGATTATCACACAAAGTAAGAAATTGCACAAATAAAGCTGTGAATATGAGCTGTTCCACTTGCTCATAAGCAAACCAAAGACCTACCACGTTTACATGCAAATACCTACAGTATATAAAATGTTAACATTCGAATGGAATTCAAACCCTAATGCAACACCTAAGAACTGACTGCCTGCAGTCCCGCTGAGCCAAACCTGTGCGTTCCTAGTGTGAAATTGAGTGCTGTTACTGGCTGGTTGTCATGGCAGCCAGACACTTGGGCTAAATTATGAATCTTATCAACTGCAGTTGCTGGTTAGCAAGGGGGTGGGGTCAAAATTTAAGTGAAAATGCCTTAAACTATTCCGGGCTTAGTAAATGATCCTTCAGCCATGTTTAACAGTGATGCATCATAACACCAATTCTGATAACACTGGGCATGAGGCAAGGGTAGCCTTGTTCAGTTATTTTATTTTAAATGTGCAAGGAAGACAACAACAAAGCTGTGTGTGTTACTGGTTCACGCACCTAGGGCTGAGCTCTGGAGGGGCACTGCTGAAGCTGACCACGGGTATCTGAAGCGTAGCCGGGCGGCTGTGATCGGTCGGTGGGCGAAAGGGCCGCGGGGGCAGGAGGGGTGAGCGCAGGGGTGAGCTGAGCCCCCTTGTAAGACGCAGAGGTGAGCGAGGAGCACGTGGCACGGAGTGCTGCTCTTCGTCATTCTCCTCGTCCTCACGAATGGAGGGCAGTTTCTTCACCAGGCCGCCGTTGCTCTCCCAGTCCACCTTGGAAAAACATAAGGAGACACTTTTTTGTTTTGCATGCACTAGTGAGTGGAGGACAGTAGGGGGCGGAGTAACACCACCTGACCGTCTTGTGCTCGTACCTTTTGCAGCATGTCGTTACTTTCTCTTTATTTCATCTGCAATTCTAGCACTTATTAAACCTCTTCATCATTCCTTCAAAAGCCCTGTAGTTCTGGCGTTTGCCCGAGACACGGAAAAAAAATATATGAGATGAGAAACCACTTTGGTAAGAGCTCTTAGTTGCCATCACGACAGCTGCGGTCTCAGGACGCCTGAGGTGTTTGAGATGTTTATTTACATTTGTTATCACAGATGACTGGGTCTGTCAGTATCCTTTTTTCCATGCACATTACACCCACCATTGCTTTCGAAACAAGGGGCGGTGTGCATTCGTTTTACACATCTAAGAACGCGTAATAAAAGAAAATGGCCTATAATAAAATAATCCTGATCTTTTTTTGGTTCTCCTCCATCATCAGCATCTCTATCTTCTTCATGCAACACAACCCCTCCCCTTCCTCCGCTCTGCTTTTCTTGTTCTTTTGCTTTTCTTGCTCCTTCCCAGGTCTTTCCCTCTGCAGTCCCCAAGCATATTTTTGCCTCGTCCTGCTATTCTTAGTAGCGAGGGTCCCACTGGCACTGTAAAAGACGGTGTCTGGAAGTGGAACCTCACGTGTGCACCAGAATCACTGATGCATATATAACACACACATGTATATCTTAAACATATGTGCATTTTTCTTAAGAACTGAAATGCATAAGTAGGATACGAAGCAGCAGGTGTCTAGTCAATCCAAAACAATCAATATGCAATGCGTGTTCAATTTCCTTTAAAACTGCATGGATCTGTTCTCCATTTACAAGATGGACATACACACGCAGACACACACGCACGCACACACACTAATATGCAAACACAAATCGTTTCACCGGTGCGTATTTTCATCTCTCCCCTTTAATTATTTCAGGCAAATTAAAAACTCTTGCCGCAGGGGTGTTTGCAGACTTGCGCCTGTGAATATGTGTGTGTGAGATTCGTGTTGACATTGAGATGCTCGGTGAGACTTTCTGGTTCACGGCACGCTAATGCTCAAACAAACATGAGCATTTCTAGTTAACGTTTAACAGCTCTCAACGTTCACTCTACCGCACGTTCTTTATCGCGTGTTCTGTATTCAGAGCCGCGCGTTTCTGCAGCAGCAGAGCCGCAAGAAAAGCCGCACTACGGGAAGTTTCCCCTCCCCCCATTTTCTCTCGGCTTCTCCGGCGTTCTATTTTTAGCCACCAGGATCCAATCTTAGCTGACACTGAGGGAGCTCCCAACCAGTGAGGGAGAGCCCCCACCCCACCTCGCTCTATTCTTAGCAGCGCCTCGTGCTCCCAACAGCGACTGCTGCTATTTCCGTCCTTGAGACAAGCACTCGTTGCTCGGGTTTGCGGGGACTCGCGAGCCGGCAGACATGTGCAACCTGACAGAGAGAGAGGAGATGATGTGTGTGCATGTGGGTGTGTGTGTCTGTGGGTTAGGGCCAAGGTGTTGTATTAAATGTTGGCACAGTGAGCGGAATACAATGTAAAAACGTGATTTAATTTAAGTTCATTTAAAATAAATAATTATGGCGTAGTGGTTAGCACTGTCGCCTTGCACCTCCAGGGGCAGGGTTCGATTCCCGCCTCGGATCTGTGTGTATGGAACTTCTTTGTTCTCCCCGGGTACCCAGGTTTTCTCCCACAGTCCAAAGACATGGAGATTAGATTAATTGGTGTTCCCAAATTGCCTGTAGTGTAGAACAGGCACTCTCCTGGACTAGGTTCCATGACCCTGTACATGGATACGCGGTATAGAAGATGAAGGAATAAACTAATAATTATGTCAATAAGATGTTCTCACAAGGATAGAAAAATGTGTGTGTGTGTAAGAGAGAGAGAGAGAGGGAGAGACGAAACCCTGCCAAAAGCAGCAGATGGAGGAGCAGTCGCTTTGTTACTTTGACACAAACACACACCTTAGGTAAAGGTCAGGTGTGTGTGTGTGGATGACTGTGTTCCTTTGTCTAATTCCGTACACGTGACAAATGATCATTATGAGTTCCTGACATTGCTCACATTATGAGTTAAAGTTCCTCACATCCCAAATAAATAGACTGTTTTTTCCAGTAAGCGACAGCGCCTTCTCCTCAGCCCGGGTTCCATTTGGTTCATATAAGTTGCTAAAAATGAGTCACGCTGTTGACAACAATGAGTTGATGGCCAGATTCTCGGGTTGTTTTGGTCTGAAAAGAACACAATATTGACACTCCCATGTTCCAGGATGTTGACTTTCGTGCATGCATGCGTGTATGTGTGTGTGTGTGTGTGTGTGTATAGGGCTAAATCTGTATGGGGACACATTGGTCTTCCTGCAAGACCACTAGAACTTAATCCTAAAGAACATTTCTGGGTTTATTTGGGACAGCAGACTGTTCTCCTCCTCCTTTTTCAGTAACTGCTTCGTTCTTGTCACAACGAATCCGGAGCCTATTCTGGGAATGCCAGGCGTGAAGTGGGGACACACCCGACATCGCAGGGGTCCATAAACACCATACACACTTTCACACACTCGTTCACACGTAGGGGCAATTCAGCCTATCCGGCCCTCCTACTGGTACGGTTTTAGGAGATGAAACACTTATGGATATGCAAGTAACATGGCAACATGGAGCCATGAGGTGAAATGTCTAGTGGACATAACAGGATGAGTAGCTGTGTTTACCACGGGTGAGGTGTAACCAAGCATTATGAATGTAATGACACTGCTTTTACACGAGTGCGTCACTCACGTCCGCGTTGTTGCCCTCACGCAGGTTGTAGGTGAGGTCGTGCTGGATCTCGCTGACGAATTTCTGCGCGTACTCCGGGTAGAGGCGCAGCACCTCACGCAGCCCCTTCAGGCTGATGTACTGCAGGTCACAGTAGGTCAGGGCTTTTACGTTGGCGTTGGTCTTAATCACCTGCTCCCTCGTCAGAGAGTCCGAGCCGATCAGGTCGCCTTTACCTGGAGGACACGAAGACAGCATGTCAGGCTTTCAGCCGCGTCAACCTTCCTGTATATAACAGCGAATGAAAGACTTTTTGGAAGATAAAAAGCTGTAACAAAAAAAACCCGCTAAAGCGTCTACTTATAAACTATTCTTTGATTTCACTTATTTTACATAAAATCTGACTGAACGAGCTCAAAAACAATGAAGGATTGAACGTAAATAAAAATAGCAATCGGGAAAGGTTTTTTGACCGAAACTAACAAAAGTTTTGCAACTGAGACTCTGAGAAAGGGATGAAGGAGATGAGAAAGCACTGCGGCGGGGGCTGTGGTGCATGGGGACTGAGAAAGCAATAACATATCCTGTAGTCTGAGCTGGGGTTTGTGTCAAATCAAATCAAACACTCTCTGTGGCACACGCTTGGAGCATTAGAGCATCTCCATTGTGTATGTGTGTGTGTGATGGAACTGACACAGTGTGAGCGCGACCGTGTTTTTCTAAATAGCCGACTGTGTATGTGTGTATGGTTTTGTTGGGAGGTGCAGAAAAAAAAGTGTGTGTGTGTGTGTATGATGATTTATATTTAAGAGCACACCTCACTGCAGAAAAAAAGGAAGACCAAACAGAAGAGAGAGAGAGAGATTTGAAAGACAGAAGGGTTTTCTACTGCAGGAGTCTGTATAGTGTTTTCTGAAATTCCCATGAGCTTTTGCTTTCTGTGATTATTATAGAGACCACAGCATTGTGATGTTATTGTTTTATTCAGAGATGGGATTCTGATTGAAGCACGTTAATAAAGAGAGGAACAATGTAATAAATCCTTCCATCGCTCGCTCTCTCTCTCTTTCCTGTTTGGGCTGTAAGAGTAAGTTATCAGTGTAGATGAAGGAGCCATTATGCATGACAGCTTTAATTACAACCATGACTCTCCATGTCTCAATGTGTGTGTGTGTGTGTGTGTGTGTGTGTGTGTGTGTGTAAGAGTGAGACAGAGCGAGAGTGACCATGAAGACATTTAACTTATGCCACCACTGACTACATTTCCAGTCCCATTTTTCAGTTGTTCACTTTATCATTCACTGTGAATTATTTACCCAGTAACGGCACTGAAACTAATAGAAATTACGAAAGTCTTGGGCCCTCATTTCTTCACATTCTACTTCCAAGCAGCCAGACGTTCTTGTATTTATTTTTAAGATATATAGTCTTGAGGAATAGTTCTCCAGGCTTCCTCAAGGACCTTTTTTAGCTTTCCTTTTCAGTCGAGTTCCTGTACCTGAGCAGGTTCAGAGGAATGTGTGTGTTAAGCTACACAGTGATCTATGAATCATTTAAGAATAAAAAAACAAAAATGAACTTAAGGCATGAAGCAGTGAGAAACAGGTGCAGATGATGACAGACGATCAAGCTGGTGATTAGGACACTGCTGATGCTGAATGCTGATGAGTGGGAACAGACGAGAGGGGAAATGAGGCTGCCGCTGAGTCAATTATTTACATAAACAATCAATTTTTAAACCGTACCTTAAAAGTATGTCACTGTAAAACATTTGTTTTCATATATTTAATTTAATCTCCATCATTTAATTGAATTTAATATGGTGAAACGAGGGCTGGCTCAGGACTTTTTCACAGCACTGTATGTTCAGTTCAAATCCTATTTGTTTGGAATTTGTACTGCGAGTAGGCAAGATTTTCTGTAAAACACACACGAAATCAGATTTCTTTCGATCGATTCAAGGCACATAAGAATCCAATTTCTGCAACGTGACTACTCAAAGCAGATTAAGTTTCTTAACATGAGGAAATTGCTTGCTGTCATCCATCCTGCTCTTTCCAGTACTTCTTCTGTACTATATAGAGTCTTAGCACCACCTAGGCAATATGATGGACTGAATTTTAACCAACTACCCAAACATGACTACTTAGACAAAGAAATAGCACTGATACTCATGATCATGTGTTTACATTGTTTTCTGTTGTTACTGTGAGCCATAAATAATAATAACATGCTTTTTTTGAAAGTTCTGCATTTTTTTGCGATGTCATTCCCATATTCCGGTAGTGGGAAAATACCCTTTGTAAAAGTAATGATAACTTTTGTTCTAGCTGACATATCCGAAAACCAGATGCCTGAAGCCTCTCTGGTAACACACACCAGCAAGGCTTCTATATATATATATATATATATATATATATATAGAGAGAGAGATAGATATAAATATGTGTGTGTGTGTGTATTTGCACACTCAAACACGTATAAAAAATGTACAGCGCGATCTGTTGAATTTTGAAATGAACTAATGATTTTTTTTTATGGCATAAGGGCGTTTTCCATTTCCATTTTAAAGTAGCATATCTTTTCCTCCCGTGGGCTGATTGCGATGAATCAAAGCCTATATGTTACCTCAAGCTCAGCCAAATACACCTATAAAAACATATACCTATACACCTATAAATTCTGTTTTTTGCAAATATCTTCAAAGTACAGTACAGACACCACGACTTTACAGATTATTATACCCAGCTCTGGAAAAAAAATAAGAGACCTCTCCAAAATAATCAGTTTCTTATGTTTTTTTCTTTTCTTACAGGTGCATGTGTTTGTGAGATCAACAGTTTTGTTTAATCTTTTGTGAACTGCTATCAATATTTCTCCAAAATATAACTATTGTTATGTAGAGTGTATATTTAAAGGAAATGACATCATCACAGTGCAACAAAATAACACTAGATCATGCAGTATTTGCAGAGCTTTAATAACTAAAATAAAACAAAATTGTAAACAAATTGTGTTAATGCTTTGGCTAAATAACATTTAAGAAATCAGTATTTGGTGGAATAACCTCGATTTGCAATTACAGATTCTATGTGTTTTGGCTCTCCGCCAGTTTTTCACATTGCTGTTGGGTAACTTTATACCAGCAAAAAACGCTCAGCTTTGCTTTATGGCTTGTAACCATCCATCTTCCTCTTGACGACGTTCCAGAGGTTGTCTGGAGGAAATTGCAGTGGTCTCTTATTTTTTCATATATATATTCACTGTATATATAGTTTTTTTTATTATTATTTATTGATTTATTTTCTGTCATCGACCTACAGTATGCTGTGTTGCCGGCACGGTTGGGTTTTGGGTTGGGTTTTAAGGTTTTTAAGGAATCAAATAGTTTCTCCTGCTGCCTGGGAAAAAGCCTTTAAAACCTGTTTATTGTGTAGATGAGCCGTTTCTAGACGAGTTGCTTTTATTTCCTCATCAAGGTTCTGCTGTTCTACTCTATAAATAATTCTTAGCAGTTTAGTAAAGAGAGAAAATGAAGTAAGTTTAACTGTAGTCATTTCCCTTAAGCAGCTTTTTCAAATGAAATGCATATAAATGAAAATATTTACTGATAAATATAGAATGCAGGTAATAATCACGGGTAATCGTTGCAGGTGTGTGGATTTGCAGTGTTGGTGTGTTCAGATTTTTATTAGCGGTTGGTTACACAATGATGTTCTTTCATGTTTTTCTTCAGCACATCTTTCATTGCAATTTAACAGGTGTGTGTGTCCCACTATGAGAAAGCTCCAGAATTTATACGGGTGTACAAAAGTCGAGACGATCCATTCCACTGCGTAATTTTCATGCGTTCCTATAAATAAAGTCTCTGGAGCCGTATTCGGTATGTGCGCGCCCGGCAGCTTCCTGTGTTCCTGTGTTTGGCAGCGAGGCGTGTGTGTGTGTGGGTCTTTAAACGAGAAAGCTCTGTCTGTGGAAGTGATATTGATGTGTTTATCTCTTGCTGTTCTCTATGTTCTCTTTCCCTCGCTCACGTTTGACGTTTGTGTGTGTGTATTTGGATCTATAGCTCTCCCCTTCATGTGCCAGCCTGTATTAATAATCAAACTGCTTTAATAATGCAATGGTAATCAATTATTAAGCGCGAAAGGGAGGATGTGCCTCTGCAGTACGCCAGCATTTGATTTGAACAGCCCGATGCGGCCCTGCCGTCTGGGGGATAGACTCACAAACACGTGCGCACGCTGAGTCATGACCTTTGGGCATCTTAACACTGACATTTCCTAGACTCATAAGCCGGTGAGAATCATTTAGTGATGATAGAAAGCTGCAATTAAGAAAATAACCTGTGATGTTGACCTCTTGGATACGGGAAGTGAAATATTTTGGCTAGTAATTATGTAAATGAACGAGGATGATAGTGTGTTACATATTGATATGGCACGGTTAATAAAATGTGCAGTAGAAGTCTTCATGACTCGCGGGCACAAAACACAGAGAGGAAACACTCAGTCTTTTTTTATTTACCATTGAGATGGCGCTTGCTACTATTTATTGGAGGATGTCCAATAAATATGCATAAATATGCATAAACATATGCATACAGACGTGAGCAGTTGAAAGTCCAACAACTCAACTAAACTAGTTGTCAACTGCTATTTAATTAACTAGTTTAAATAATACTTCCTGTGTATATTCACTGTGCAAAAGTCAAAATCGTTTTTTTTCTGTGTCATGGTTAGGGGCAGATGGTTTAGGCTCTGGGTTACTAATCAAAAGGTCAGGGGTTCAAGCCCCAGAACTGCCAAGGACCGTAATCCTATCTGCTCCAGTGGTGCTGTATCCTGACTGACCCTGAACTCTGACCTGAGCTTCTGAGCTGAGATATAGAAAAACAATTATAATTCACTGTGCTGTAAGGTACATGTGACAAATAATTGAATCCTAATCTTTTGAATACATACTCTTTTTCTCATATTTATAAAAAAAAAAGTCATTTACATGCACATGCATACCAGGTGTTAGACGATGCAGACTACATTAATAAATTAAGAAAACAAATCTACTAAATTTACTATGACAGACTGCAAAGTGCCTAAAGATACAATAAAAAAAAAAAAATTATGATGCAACCTCAGCAGCAACCTCATTTCCCCTCTCGCCTATTCCAGCAACTCAGCTGGAACCAGTTGTTGGTCTTTCGGCTGCTCTCACAGTGGACACTTGGTCCGCACATACAAGCTTGGCACAGATTTTACGCCGGATGCCCTTACCGACGCAACCCTCCCATTTTACCCGGGCTTGGGACCGGCACTGCAACCAGTAGCTGGGGTTTGGGCACTGGCTGGGAATCAAACTTGGGCCTTTCGCATGGCAGGCGAAACACCAACCACTCAGCCCCATTCAGCATCACCTGTACTGTATACTAATCATTGGCCTGATCATCTGCACCTGTTTCTTACTGGTTCATGCCATAAGTAAGAGGGTTTTTATGCTTGAGTGGTTCATAGATCACTCTGTGGCTTAACAAACAAAAATGTTCCTCTGAAAGAGTTTAGGTACAAAGACTGGACCAGAGCCAAAAACTTCCTAAAATGAGAGCCAAAAAAGTTCTTCAGGAAGCCTGGAGAACTATTCCTCAAAACTACATAAAAAAAGTCTTATTTCTCCTCTATGTACAAATGAATCGAATGCATTCCTGAAATGTTTTCTGCATTACTATACTGAGATTGCATCTACTCTCTGTAATGTCCAGTATTTCATATAAAGGCACCGCTTTGTATTTTTTGTTGGATGTATGATTTTGTTTGAATTTCTGAATTTCTAGCAAGAAACTATGTTTTCACAAGAACATTTTTTCCCCAAATAGGTTCATTCTCCACTGCACACGAATCTGCGCATTCAATAAGAATTCTGCCTGTCAAGCCATACCCCATGTACGAAGAGGGGCCCTAAATAGAATTGGCACCATTGGTGCATTGACACACTACTAACTAGGATGACAAAGTTTGAGATGCCTGTGCCTTGAGTGAAGCCCTGTGCTAGAAGTTTGGGAGTCGCTCTTTGCTTCTTTCAGGTGGGATGATGTATCACAATCTGTGCCACTGACAAGCTGAGCCAGATTGAAATTTGCAAAGAGATTCAGAAATGAGCCAAAAAAAAAAAGGTTCTGGAACCAAGAGTAATCTCTACCAAAGTGATGGAGAAAGAAATGGATCTACTCATGATCCAAAACATATGAGGTCTTTGGTCAAATAAGGTGGAGCAATTGTCATGGCTTGGGCTTGCATTGCTGCTTCTGACACAGTCTGAATAATCAAGATGAATTCAGAATTCTACAGAAACATTTCTATCTGATAATTTACAGAGAAATGCATTGTGTCAAATTGGGAGGAACTTTTTACAGCAAGACAACAACCCAAACCTGACCTCATCAGGTGGGAAAAGTGGAAGGCTTTCACACTGACCATGAGCAATCCTCAGACCTTAATTCAACTGAGCATGGATTTCACCTTCTGAAGTAAGGGCTGAAGGATGAAACACCCAAACATCAAACAAAAACTGAAAGAAGCATTACAAAAGAAGAACACAGGAGTTTGGTGATGCCAATGGGTTGTTAAATTTCTGCAGTTATTCCAAGCAAGGGATATATAACCAAATATTAATAGTTTATTTAGTTTTATTTACTTTATTTGATATGTTCCAATACTTTTGCATACCCAGAGATTGTGGTTCCCCACCAAAGGTGCCATGTTCTATGCTGTTTAACACATCTGATTATAACTATCAGAAAATAATCAATTATGATCTAGCTTTTCATTTTTTGATCTCAAACCCAAATGTGTTCATCATATAAGAATTGATCTTGCTGTTCCAATAATTTTACTAGGAACATTTCTTAAAAATCAAGAATGTACTCAGTACTTTAGATAGCGTGGCATATATGTACTGTATAAATGCACGCGTACCTTAACACTGCTGCAGTCATCTGAGCAGCGCCGCACAAGCCAAGGGAGTGAGAGGAAACGATTAATTCAGCAGGAACCGAGAAGCTGGTTAAAGTGAAAAAGCTTCCTTTCACTATAAATGAAAAACAAATCCTTAGCTCTATGGTAAGAATCCATTCTAGCTCAAGGTATCCACACTCACTCATATTTAGCAGACAAGAATCGAAAACGCTGCCAAACAGAATAGCTGGAGGGAGAGAGGAAGCTTTGCGTCTTCCATATCCAAGCGACAGGAGCTACAATATACAAGAGCATGCATGAAATATACTGCACCTGCACTCAGCCTTCTGCAAAACTTGTAAATTAAACTTTAAGGTCTGTGGAAGAAAGGTGCATTTAAATTGTTTTATTATTTTTTTTGCAGAGGTTATATTTTACGATATTCTACGTGTGGATGTGCAATAAAGTCAAATCCCAAAACGGAATGCATCACAAATAAAGAAATCCAAAATCACAAAGATGTTCAATTGTTCAAAGCTGTGTGATCAGGTTCTGTGTGAGTTCGGTATTTCTTCCTTTGTTACTTTCACTTTTTTTTACTTTGCTTTTTCTCGCCCTAGGCCGGCTACAAGAGTTCACAGACAAGCCTGTCTATAGAAACTGAATAAGTGTATATACACTGTTGTTTGCTGAAAACAACTAAGGATGTGGAGGTAGAGTTAAAATCATGGATCATGAATAATTTGTGATCCATTGCCTCATTAATCTGCCTCGGGCAAAATATGCTTGTAAACCATTTATGAAGCCATTGAAAGAAAGTAAAACTGGCTGTTATAAAAAATCGTACAAAAACATGTCTAATCTAAGAGGATGATCATTAATCATTCATCAAAGGATCGGTGTTGCTTTGGCATTTTGTCAGTTTTATTAATAAGTTTAATACAGCAACCTGCATGCAAATGTGGGAACGTGTATAATATTTCAATCGCTGATTATAAACTGCTGGACAAACGAGCTTTGTTTAAGCCACAACATCCCATGACAGTTTGAGGAATTTACCGGCTCTCCCAACAGGAAATTTAACAGCAGGCTGAATTTTATCACAAGGCTCGTGACTTGGCAAAAAAGGGAAAAAAAGCTCATTCGGATTAAGGTTTTTCATTTCCTAACATGCCTACGCTGCCAGACTTTACAAGCAGAGGTGGGTAGAGAAGCCAAAAATTGTACTCAAGTAAGAGTAGCTGTACTTTAAAATAATATTACTCAAGTAGAAGTAAAATGTATTCAAGTTCTTAGTAACTGTTTCATCGTAATGTCCGATTTATTATTTCTTTTTTGGAAAGTATGTAATCAGCCAGACAAAATGATAAAATAATGTACAATTTCTGATATTTCCAAATAATAAAAGAAATAAAATAAATAAATAAAATAAATGAATGAATAAAACTCAATATCTTTACAAAATAGCAAATTAAGGAACAAGAAACACAAATTTCCTAACCTTACTTTTTTCACAACATAAAGCTCTTGAAAGAAAACAGCTACTGTAGGTAACATATGTACAGTATGTTTGAACAG
>JAOVVA010000051.1:11248066-11274129 GCA_028565275.1 Leiocassis micropogon
AACGGAGTCATGTGATTATTGTTGCTACGTCTGATTGGTGGAACACAGTCATGTGGTAGATCCACCGGCTGCATTTCTCTGGCAAAAATAAAGAATCATTTATCTTATCAAAAAATATCTAATGTGTAGAATAAATGGTTAGAAAAGTAATGAGTGTAGCGGAGTAAGTGTGGCGTTTCTTCTTCGCAAATATAAGTAAAAGTAAAAAGTATAGTGCAGTACTCACAGAAGTATTTTTAAAAAAAAGTTACTTAAGTAAATGTAACTCGTTACTACCCACCTCTGTTTACAAGTAATGCAAAATACAATGCTGAACAGTGCAGGGTTATGGGTCTAGTTTATCAATCAATCAATCAATCAATTCTGGCTTTGTGATACTTCTGGGCTTTGAACCCACAACCTACACTATTTGTCACCTAGACAGAATTACAAAGTGCAAATCACAGAGTACATCATATTCAGCCGTTTAATTCACTAGTCAGTTAACAGGGTGCCTGGGTGATATTTGATTGAAACTTTTTCGCTAAAGGCATCGACATACAGACTTAGTAAGCTTACAGTCTCACCTATTCTCTAGGCTATCACTTACGAACGATCCTATCATCATATTCTTTTAAAAGAATTTTAAAACCTCTACGTGTCATTGATTTGCCCTGCGGCTACCATATTGTTATGGAAGCCAGGTAAAGATCATCTCTGCATGACCTACACCAATCAGCCCTAACGTTAAAGCCACTATCAGGTAAACATTAACAAACAGGTGACAGTATCAGGAGCACCCAAGGCTCATTTATGCCATGTGGAGATTAAACGCTAGCCTGTCTGATCCGACCCCACAGAGAAGCCAAGGCCGTACAAGCCACCAAAAAGGAAAACAAAAAGGCACCAGAACAAGCAAAGGGCCCAAGACGAATAACCTGGCCTCCAAACTTCCCAGATCCCCATGCAACACGAATATCATACCAATGCCACAACAACTTGCTTTCACATGTGATGAAAGCATGGGAGGAAAAAGGTATACTTTTTCCTTCACACAGTTTTCATTAGCATTCCTTTGAGAGTTTAGTTTACTTAGCCAACATTACCCATACAACGAAGCTTAATTAACTGGATGTAACTGGGGTAAATAACTCTCAGGATTTACCCCACATGTCGCCACGTCAGTCGTCCATTATTAGCTGTAGATCAAAGATATTTATATCTATCCTCACAGTTTTCGTCTGTAACACACCACATATTATGTCTCACATATACAGTATTTTAAGCAATGAAGTAGGCTGCCATAAAACAACCCACGCACAATAAAACATGCAAAAACGAGCTGCTTCTTATATACGCCGATACTTTGAGAGAGGAACTCACACTGTTTAACTCTGAAAGTCTGTTTGGAGTCTCGCCCACGGGTCCTCTATATGTCGAGCCAAGGAACCTGAAACCGGTGTACACTAACTGACTTTAGTGACCTTCAAGAACTGAGGCAAATTACTAATGCTTTTTATCAGACAGAACTATACACATTACACCAGCGCAGAAGAACGTCTCTCATGTATGGGAAGAGAAAGAGTTTTAGTGGAGTTCAGCTCTCCTGCACACAATGAACAGAAATCACAATCTGCCCGGCACAGGTGGTTTGATAGCGCTCGCACTCCTAGGGATGAGCTGTGGTTAATTTCATGCTGAAAGATTTTTACCGTTATGCAGAAAGTGTTTCAGTTCCAAAAGTGAAATATTCAGACAATAAATAGCTAGGATATACAACACAAAGGAGTACACCCCTGTGCAATAATATCACTTAACTGATTCGAGATTGTATTACTTCTCAATAAATGCATTGCTTCCAAGTTGGCAAGTTGAGTATTTCCTCATACAAACAATCAAAAACTAATACTAAGAAAAACTACATGGATCCCAAATTAGAAACTCATATCACAAAGATGATGAAGGACACGGAAAGATTGATGGATGAACAACAAAACACAGTTCCAGCAGGTCATACAGTATAAAACAGAAGCTGCCCTTCTAAAATGACTTACACAATGTAGGTCTTTAAAAACAGATGTGCAAGTGCCTTAGACTTGGCACAGTGGTAACATCTGTGAAACTCAGACAGAACAAAGGACATTGCGTCCATGTCAACCTCCAATTTTGAATTTTGCATAAAGCAAGCACGTTCACCTGGTCAGATTAAGCTAAGATTATTTGCGGATAGGGTCCGGCATGTTTTTGGCATGAATGTGCTCGTGTCCTGACACTGAAGCACGGAGGTGGGAGCGTGATGTTATAGGGCTTCCTGAGAGCAAACCGTATTGGGAAGTTGACATTAAAACAGTAGATTGCACCATGAATGCCAAGCTGACAAGATGACTCCCAAGCTCTAGAATCTTGGCAGAAGCAGAATATTCCAGCACGATAATGATCCAAAGCGTACTGCCAAAAGCATACAGGAAATGGAAAAGTGAAAAGTATGACCTGTAGTCTTGAATCCAAAATAGCTCTTGTGTTCATGTGACCAACAATCAAAATATTTACCATTTTGTCTGACAATCATATCTGCCGTAATCATCTACAGTAATACCACCAAGCCAGGTAATGGTGAATCTCTAGGTAAATTTATGCCCAAGTATTTTATTTACATCAGGATGGATACCGGATATGTTAAGAAATTTCAGTCACTGAATATAACCGATCTGTATCAAACACTGGCTGTTCTTTACAACACTTTAGAGGACAGCGCACCAGCAGGTTTACGACATGGTGATATTTATAGCTGATTATCAGGTTTGATTTAAAACCAAAAGACTGTTTAAGCAGAATATTATTATAATGTCCTGTTATTAAAGATTTCAGTTTCTGACCTATTTACTGTGTCACCCATCCTCGCCATTCCCCTGTCACTCTGATATCTCTGCTGTCCGATGAGTGACTGAGCTCACTGCACTTACGGCTCACACCGATGTATTTATCCCATTAGTGTGGATGAGGAAAACAGTGGGGTTTTTTTAGAAAAAAAAAAGTGGCTGATGATTAGCGGCACCTGGCTGCAACTCACCCTCTTTAATCCTGTGCAAGCAGTAAGGAGGTATTAGGTATTGCCTGTATCGTTTTTTTTTTTTTTTTTTTTTTACAAATAATGGCACAGTGAAAAAACATATACATTGTTTTTCATCTGAGGTTGTATGTGCCTAATACTAAGACCTGCTACGATTTGTATTATATTTTTACACACAGACACAAAATTAGAGTCACTAACTTTTACACAAGACTGTATATGGGATATTCATTGTGTTAACATTTATTTCATGACTTTGCTACCTGGGATAAAATGGTGCAGGATCCAGTGATCATTACCAGGAGC
Source organism: Leiocassis micropogon (assembly GCA_028565275.1). Classification (NCBI taxonomy): domain Eukaryota; kingdom Metazoa; phylum Chordata; class Actinopteri; order Siluriformes; family Bagridae; genus Leiocassis; species Leiocassis micropogon. The sequence continues at coordinate 11,251,422 of JAOVVA010000051.1, forward strand.
TTATCTTTGACAAGGATGAGCCTCTTCTCTCTGCTGGATGGCTGATAACCACAAATAAATTTTCTTTTTTGTCTGTAAGAAACGTCTTCCAGGTTTTTGACCTTGTATGCTGCGGCATTCCCCATGCACAGCTGGATTCGCTTTTACAATCTATAGAACACCTCGGAAAGCAAATTGAAAAATGGGGTAACAAATTTATGCATCTCTATGTTGAAGATCATTAAGTCTGTTAGCAAAAATAAAGGTGTATATGGAAAGTGATAAAAAAAAAGATTTGATGCTCATTAATAATAGGTTTACTAATTTTTGTTGCATTTTTTTTTACTGTAGGGCCCTGACTTTTTAAATATTTTTTCAATTTTAAACAAAAATAAAAACTCTAGAGTTGTATGCTATAGATACACAGTGCTAAAGGTCACAAGAGGGCAAGATTTACCCAAACATAAAGTTATGAGAATAAAATAACTATCAGAAACCTTCTTGTACACAATGTACTGACCCTATTGGCTTGTTAACATTTCACTATTTTTATTATTTTTTCCTTCTTTGCATTGTCCAAGTTGCCCATGTGGAAACTCCACCCACTCACTCACCCACTCACTCACTCATCTTCTATACCCCTTTATCCTGTATACAGGGTTGCAGGGGGGCCTGGAGCCTATCCCAGGATTTAGGGCATGAGGCGAGGTACACCCTGGACAGGGTGCCAATCCATTGCAGGGCACACACGTACACACACTATTGCCGATTTGGGAACGCCAATTAGTCTAATCTGCGTGTCTTTGGACTGTGGGAGGAAACCAGTGTACCCGGAGTAAACCCACCAAGCACTGGGAGCACTCCATGCACACATGCAGACAGGAATCGAACCTGACCGCAGGTGCAAGGCAACAGTGCTAACCACTACACCACCGTGCCACCCTGACATCCCACCCTAGACCAAGAAGAAGAAAAAAACTAACCAAATGCGATGCATCCATCATGTATAGTGCCCACGGTCCAAGCTTCTGGAAGCAGTGTTATAATCTTAGGTTGCTTCAGTTGCACAGGTCAAGTCTCATTAACGTTACGCGGCAATAAAATGAACAATCTAAATGTTCTAAATGATCAGGTTATCACATCTATGGAGTTTTTCTTCCCTGATGACACAGAAATACTCCAGGACTCAAAATGTGAAAGAGTGATCCTGGGAGCACGAGGAATCATTTTCACACATGAACTATCCACCACATTGTGTGCTGTAATCAAAGCTGAAGGCCAAATTAAATATCAGACTGTGTGATTTTTTTTTGGCCATCAAGTGCAAGAGGCATTAGATAAAATATTTTTTTTTAAATGAGAGACCACGTACCACAGTGTGTTTAAAATGAATTCGTTTTTGTTGATATTAATAAGTTTATGTTATGTTTCAGTTATGTAAATGAGAAAAAAAACACTCGCTCATCGTATATACCGCTTCATTATTTTGAAACCAAGAATCCCTCAACTGTAAAAGCAGACATGGCAAAAATGATCAAACATTATGACAATTTTCCAGCTAAGTGAAGCACAGGATGGACATACTGTTTGTGTTGTATGTTATATTGTCTTAATATGGTAAAATATTATATTTTTGATTTAGATTTTTTTTTGTATAGTGTATAGTGATGAATTCCAAGTGCTTCAGTGTTTTCCACCTTACGCGATTATCATAAAAACGCACTTAGTTTGCATTAAATGTTATGAAGATTGTATAAAAGTTTAGCTAATACAGGGGGGCAGGGGTGGCTCGTGGTTAAGCTCCCTGGTCCACTGTCGGACCCTTGAGCGAGGCCCTTCACCCCCAAGTGCTCAGATACAATCGGGGTGTTGAGATGGCAACCCGACCCTGTAAATAACTGCCACAGAAGCGGCGGATGAATATGATGTGCCAGACGGCACGTAGACAGAACCATCCATGTGGGAAATAAAACTGAATCCATCCACAATGGCATTGTTTGTTTGAAACATTTTCATTGAATCAGTTTCTATTCTGCTACTAATACTAATACTAATACTATCAGATCTGATCATTTTCATTTTAACAAAAATGTTCGATGTTTCACTATCACAATCTATCAGGAGTAAAAACAGTGAACAGAGCAGGAATGAAGAAATGGCTTTGCGGATTCCTGATACGAGTCAGAATAAAAGCAATTCCCGCTTTACCATTTATATTATCATTTAAAGAGCTTTAAAAAAACCATCAAAGGCCACACTGAAGCTGAGCAGTCTATTTTTAGAAAGAGAGAGAGAGAGCGTGTGTGTGTGTGTGTGTGTGTGTGTGTGTGTGTGTGTGTGTGTGTAAGTGCGCGATGGGAATTTCCTGTGACTATGATGAATTAGTAATGTTCTGTGTGTGTGAGAGGTTATTTATGTTATGTAAGTATGAATTATACCTTTGTGCATGTGTGTGTGTGTGTGTGTGTGTGTGTGTGTGCGTATGTGAGAGGGAGAGAAAGAGGGTGAGGGAGAAAGCAAAAGATATTGTTAAACGTGAGTAGAATCTAGAGGATCGCTTACGTGTATGTGTGTGTGTCTGTGTGCATGTGTGTATGTGTGTGTGTCTGTGTGCATGTGTGTGTGTGTGTGTGCGCACAGTTGTATGTAAGACCAGGTTTCTTAAAGTCAAATTCCTCAGCTCATACAGTAGCACACAAACACACCTTTACTCTTCGGTCATGGCAGTGGTGTGTTTATATTTATGATAAATCACTTGTCACAGATGTACAGTAATATGATATAAACTATGTAGCAATGAGTGTAACATGACATGTGACCTATGACATTTAATAACAGCTTAGTGATATGTATGATGATGACCTGAGTTCATCTTCTGTCAGGTTTCTTTAGACAGCATTTTATGACCCTGGTTTTATTAGGTTGTGTCATTCCGTCATTCAGCCTGACGTGTATGACACTGCGGTCATGATTCTAAGAATTAGAACAAGCTCAGTATTTCACAGCAGCAATGCTGTGAAGGTTTTATACTTTGCTTCCTGTTGATATAATATTACAAAATTCTTTATATCGTCATCATTCAGTCCTGCCGTTACAATCTAAACTGAATTAAAGCCATATTCAGTCTGGATTTTGCTGAATACAAGAGCACTGAACATTATTTAATGTCGCAGAACTCGTGATATTGCATGCAGAGATAATTCCGTCCCTTAGTGCAGCGATTGTCCTGGGCTGATTTGGATCTTAGACTACTGACTTTACATTACCCCAGAGACAAACAGGTCTGCTCCTATTCTTGGGCTGCGGGATTTGATTAAAAACATCACACTGCTATTATTTCGACACATATTGCAATTGCGATTTAAACTGCAATATTATACCATTTATTATACCATTAAATATACAATCTGGTCACACAAGGCAGTGTTTAAACCAAACGATGCGCTGATGAACGCTCCAAGGCTTTTGATTGGACAGTTTTGAATAAAAAGAAATCTCTGAGTCTATAAGTCATGCTTAGTATTTTTCAGGCGAAACGCCACATGCACACATTATGTGTGGTAAATTGCACCTTTTTGCAATTACATAATTGTACTTGTTTATATTGCGATTTCAATTTATATGCAAATATTTATTAATAATTGCGATTAATTGGACAATTTTGCTGCAATTTCAAATAAAGAGATCTCCGGTCTCATGTGTTTCATAACATGGCATGACCATCTCTAAGTAATATCTGACACCATGTGTGATTTTCTTGTTTTTTTTTTAATGTTTTCTCATTCAGCACGATGCCTGCAATTGCTTCATATGAATTATTTATATTAATATTTAAAAAGCACCAAATTATCCCTTCCTGGTCACCAAAACCACACACACACACACACACACACACACACACATACACTGCATTAGTTTAAACCAACCAATGCTCTGATAAAAGAGGCTTTTGATTTGATTGGACAGGACACTCTCAGAATAGGCCTCTAGGTCATGTTTAGTATTCTTCACGCAAAACCTCACATGAATTACTGACTACGCATAAATTACTTGTAATAAATTACACCTTTTTGCAATGACATAATTGCACTGGTACATATTGCACTTTTGATTTATATGTGATGAACTGTGCAGCGTTATTCTATTCCATATTTTACTGTTGGTTTTGAAGCCCTCATGTGATAAAAAAATAGAAATATGATGATTTGACTTCAAATTAATTTCATGATTAACCGAACATTTTTTTTCCCTCCTTATAGTTCACTCTTAAGGTTTGTACTGTAAACTATAACTATTAAAGCTGGGATTTTTGTTTTTATTTTATAAAATAGTTCTCTATTTTGCTTCCATGTCACAGACTGGACAGAGTCATGTGACTACACAGGTGATATCATGAATATAAACAGAATTAAAAAAAGAAGTAATTGACACGGGCAATCTTCTAATCTTCTGGTTGTCACTCACTCACTCATCTTCGATACCGCTTTATCCTGTATTCAGGGTCACGGGGACCTGGAGCCTATCCCAGGAGACTTAGGGCACGAGGCAGGGTACACCCTGGACAGGGTGCCAATCCATCGCAGGGCACTTCTGGTTGTCAGTTTCGGATAATTTTCAATTCCTATAAGGAAGAATGTCTGTTGGACCACCTCATACAAGTCTACAATGTATGCATTTGATGCAGAAATAATCAAACACACACAAAAAAAAAAATCTGAGTTTCATTTTGCAAACTTGATTCTGTCATATCCTGAACATCTAGCTTCCAGTCACAATGGTCACCATGGTATCTTTGGCTGGCTGAAGGTTCTTGGCTTCCTAAAAGGATTCTGCTTTCTTTTGTGAAACCCTCACTGACAGATAACGACTGTCATATGGGCTTACAGAGACCTTTAAACGCTTCCACAAATGTATAAATGGAGAACCGTTCAGAATGCTAGACCATCCATCCAACCATGGTTTAAACGTCTTAACCTTGTTTAGGGTTGCAGGGGGCTGCAGCCTATCCTGGGGAACTCAAGCTCTTACTGACTCACACACCCAGTCATACACTATGGGCAATTTGGAAATGCCAATCAGCCTACAGCACATGTTTTTGCACTGTGAAAGGAAACTGGAGTACCTGAAGGGAAACCCCACCATGCACAGGGGAAGACAATGCAAACTCCACGCGCTAGGGTTGAGAATCACCAGGGACCACCTGATACGATATCATCACGATGCATAGGTGTCGATACAATCTGTATTGCAATTCTGTTAGTATCGCAATTTATCTGGAAATATCCAGATTTGATTGCTTTTTTTTTTTTTGTTACAATTCTGAACAATGTTAGCAAATTGTTTGCACTTCCTGCATCCTGTGTGGATACAGAGTGCACCAACTGTAGGATAATAGAGGAATTACAACATGTGACCATATCAAAGGCAATTACATTAAAAATGTATTTAATTTAGAAGTCTGGATGGCGATACAGGAATTGCCCGACAAAACAGTTGCGATACGTAACTGAATTGATTTTTCACCCATCTCTACCACACACACAGAGCAGAGGTGAGATTTGAAGCCCCAGTGCTAATCACTAAACCACTGTACCACAGGAGGGCTACTCTCTCTCTCTCTCTCTCTCTCTAATTGGCTTAAAACTGTTATCTAATTATAAGAAATCTGCATATTCACCTTTTTATCCATAAAATGAAAGTCTGAAGTGTCAGTTCTGGGTTTGAGATACCTTACGATTATTTTTTGATTAAAGATAAGAAACGGTTTGCTTGTATTTGTGCGATTTCATGGACAGAATGAATTCATGATGCAATCACGGTACACATACTGTATGACTCTAGTGTGTGTTATCGCAAGCAGCCAGGTCTCTGCTTCTACTCCAAGATAAATTATACAATTAACAAGCATAATAAAGTCGTGTGAAAATGACACTCGGGTAATGGGAATTGTTTTGGAAGAAAGAGAGTGAGAGAGAGAGTGAGACAGAGAGAGAGAAAGGGACAGAAAGAGGGAGAGAGAGAGAGAGAGAGAGAGAGGGACAGTTACTGTTCAGTAGAGCCCAAAATTATGTGCTTTCAAGACAGTATCAAGACGAGGTGGTGGGTGGATGGGGTTTGTTTAGTAAAATCACAGTCTGTGTTTGTGTGTTTGGTTGTGTGTGTGTGTGTGTGTGTGTGTGTGTGTGTGTGTGTGTGTGAGTGTATGAGAAAGAGAGAGAGAGTGACATAATGCGCTCACTTAAATTATGGAAATGTAGACATGTGTGTTTATGTGCATGTGTATCCAAGCATGTCTTTAGCTGCATATATTTAAGCATGCTCACACACACACACACACACACACACACACACACACACACACACAGTATACTTAAACCTTCCCTTAATGCTCTTTGCATTTTTGTTCAGGTGACAGACTTTAAATAAACACTTAAACAGCTACAAATGCATTATATCGCTTAATTAGATATAAAAGCTGAATAAATAATAAAGTCAATTATTTTCTTCTTCTGAATAAATGATTAATTACGGTACAGACCCTGATACATTATACAGTTGCTCATGTATAATGTATATAATCAGCTGCGAATTTCTACAGTAACTACTGTAAACCATGTAGCAAAGTCAGTGTCATCTTTATAAAGCACTAAAACCTTTCAATTCCTAATGAACATCAATGATATAAAATATATGAATGTAAATAAATTAATACTGTATATACATACACACATATCTTTGGGCATTTTATATGCAAGCTTGTTGCAAAGATGTTACTGTATACCGATCAGCTATAATATTATAATGCAAAACATAAAGCCCAGTAGTGTGTAGGTTCCCCTACACAGTGAATTGAGTGCTGTAGGTTGCAGGCTGGGACCTCCACGGATTGGACTTGTTTGTTGAACGCATCCCATGTGTGCTTGATCAGATTTGGATCTTTGAAGATCGGATTGTGGTACACTGGGTGTTCTGTTGCACTTCTATTGTGACCAGCATTGACTTTATTGTCAATTTGTGCTGGCTTTTTTGTGTGATCGGACCAGACAGGCTGGCCCTTGGTCCCAATGGGCATGGGTGAGCCTTGGGTAAGGGCCATGACCCTGTCACCAGCTTACTGGTATGTAATTGATAATCAATGGTAATGTGGTAATGTTATGGCTGATTTATGTATATATGTATGTATATTATGTCTTAAATGCAGCTCTCTCTCTCTCTCTTTCTGATCTCATCTAATCTGTAGCGATTACCATTACCACATTACACCTACATCTCTAGCGATAACTGTCCGAATCCTCCTGATGCTGAAGAAACATGGACTTGTGAAAGATCAGCATGCCCAGATGTGTACTTTTAACTCCAAAAACATTACTACTCTTCTTGACTTCACACGAACATCCTTGACATTCCGCATAAAAGTCTCATTCCGTATTGTTCGTCTTTGCTCCGTCTAAAACGTGATCAGTGAGGTGTGTGTGTGCCTGCGTGGATTACAGGGAGCCAAATCACTGTCCTTGTGGTTCCATTATTCCATCTCTCCATCATACTGTATATTAGCTTCTTATACCAGCTTATCTACAGTACCAGCCTAATGAACACTGAACCAACCTGCACAAGCCTGCTTAATCCTTTAGGATCACATCACAAGCAGCCAAAGTAAATGTTAAGAAAAAGTGTTACAAGCACGATGATAAACATGCCAACATATATATACTGCTCAAAAAAATAAAGGGAACACTTACTGTAGTCCCGGTTTGACTTGAACCATGCATACACATATGAGAGTCAAACTATTCCCTTTATTTTTTTGAGCAGTATATATAGATCAGAATATCTCTTTGACTATATATATATATATATGATGTACATATATATGATATGCTCTGCTTCTAAACGTTTTCTTTTAACTGCAAGAGAATCATTTATTATATAGTTATGCGACATGTGCCATGTTTGTGTAAGATGAGGTCGTGTGACATTCTGTAATGCTTTGGTGTCACATTTATGTATTTTAGTGCATATTACTTTTATCATGAGCTTGTAAAGAAAGGATAAATCAGCTAGAACGATTAGCCTTTTTTCTTTAGAAGTATAAACATAAATATGTGCACCCCAGACTTTTTTCTGTACTGCATCTTCTGGATTTATAAGAGTAATAAATAATACCTGGCAGACAACCTTAATTCTTGTAAGACGTTGCTTCCAAAAAAAAAACCATATATAAAAAAACAGCCATTCTTTTATTTGAAAGTTAATGATACTTTAAAGTTTAAGGGTTAAGCTGTGTTCTGGATAAACTACACCACTGTCACATCTGGACTTTTTTGTACTGCTGAACAAAAAAGCCTCTCTCTTACCCAGTATGGCCAGTACTGTGTTGTCCTTAAGCACTTCCATCGAGCCTGAGCACACAAAATAGATGGCCTGCAGCGCGTCGCCCTGACGGATAAGGAACTCTCCGGGTGCGCAGAACGACGTCTTAATGATGAGCGAGAGCGAGCGTAGGCACCCACGACTGGCCGATTCGAAAAGCGGCAGCTGCAGCAGCTCTTTGTTGAGGTGCATGGCGATGTCAGCTCGCAGCTCATCTGGGAAGTCCTTCAGCAACTGAGGGTGCGGAGAGAAAACAACAGCATTAAAGGAGTACCAAAGAAAGTTAAAGATGGTGATTGAGGAAGAAAAAATAGATATCCAAGAATAACATTCAGGATCACAATGTGGATAGACATTTTTCATCAGAACAATGTTTTAAAACCAGCACAGTACACAAAGTGGTTTACAGTCTGACGTCTGAAGACATATAGCACTCAGTCACTTCACATTACCAGTCTGATGTGATTTAATTCAGATTTCTTACTCTAATATGACACAGATATAATTTTTATAGCTGCCTTAATGCACAAATCTGATATTTTTCAGATCGGATCTGAGTCACTTTCGTACAGTATGTGCTTGTAGATCTGACAAACACTATATTGCCAAAAGTATTCGCTCACCTGCCTTCACATGCATATGAACTTGAGTAACATCCAATTCTTAATCCATAGGGCTTAATATGATATTCGCAGACGAGTGCGCAGTCAAGTTGGAACTGGTGTGGGGTTGTTTCTCAGGCTCGGCCCCTTAGTTCCAGTTAAAGGAACTCTTAATGCTTCATGCTTAATGCTGCCAAGATATTTTGGACAATCTCATGCTCCTAACTATGAGGGAACATTTTGGGTCGGTTCCAACATGACTGCGCACCAGTGCACAAAGCAAAGTCCATAAAGACATGGATGAGCGAGTTTGGTATGGAAGAACTTGGAGTCCTGACCCCAACCTGATAGACCACCGGTGAGATGAATTAGAGCAGAGAAATTTTTCTCAGCTTTGATCCACCAGCTTCTGTATTATTTATCGAAGGAAACAAAACTCCACCATAATCAACATGTATTTGTTTAATGGCGTCAAAGGTTTATAGGTATTCGCTGTTAGGAATAACTGTTGCATCATCTCTACCTACAGAGAGCAATCCGGCAGTGCTTTAGTCCTTTAGAGTGTCCAGATTTCACATCCTCATGTCTACATTCTGCTCAAACACATCATGACTGTTATGTTAATATCACTGTCGACACCGTTGTCTCGGGTCTCTAATGTTACGCTGCTTTAAATTCTGGAACATTGAGTTTAATGCTTAAAGGCTTCTGTACTGGATTTCTTATTAATGTGAAACTGAATGTTACGGTAAAATTGTGAGTGAGAAAAGAAAATAATAACGAGCTGTTGGTTGTGTATATGTAAATGACGTTGTTTCTGTGATGTGACTGTGAAAGAGAGGTATGAAGTATGAAGACATAGAGGTCTGATTTTATAGAAGACTAGACAACTAGAGGCACCTTATGAATTAGAGGCTGGGAAACTTAATTATGTGGGAACACAAGGGAGACTGAGACAGAGAGAAGAGGTGATAGAAGGGAAGAGGTGAGAGAAATAGTGATAGACAGTAAATTTCTGTAAAAAATAATGAAATAAAGTACTTTACCAAAGGGAGGAAAGATGTTGAGCATAAAAGAGCTGAAGATCTGAAATCTGTTCCACAAACTACATTATTACAGGATGATGTATTACTTGTGTATATCTAATACCAGTCTACTGTCTACAATGTAATGATGCTTTTAGTTGAAATAAAATGAAATCAAATTAATTTTTCACACATGTTAATTGGATTAATGTGACAGACGGGTCATTCGAGGGATCAAATGGGTCAAAGTGCTACTGGATCCAAACCCAAATGTATCCTGTTTTTCTTGAACTGGAAACAGGAAGTGCTGAGGGCAAAGCAGTGAAACCCACCTCGCTGACGTCGATGCCATTGTTAACAGACCACGTGGTCTGAAAGCACTCCAACATGCGTTGCTCCAAAGCCTTGGGCAGCCGGTGAACGCGGATGAAGTCCTTCAGGTCTTTGGTGCGTGTGTGGTAAAGCGAGCGGCGGGAGTACATGCGCTGGATGATGGCTGTCACATTCCCGAAAACCACGGCATGCATCAGCGCTAAGGGAAGAGAAAAGAGACATGACAGAGTTAAGTACGACTGTAGATGGTGCGCCACATGGCGAAACACGTAGGCTGACTTGCATGTGTTCTGGAAACTGGTATCATCATGATCATGATCATCATCATCATCATCATCATCATCACAATGGAGTCCAACAGAGACCAGACCATGTATTGCTCAATAATCCTTATGCTTCTATAGCAGTTTAAATAATGCAGTACAGAGGAGATGTGCTGATCCCTTTCATGATGTAATACTGATGTCAGAGCTGTGACTCTTGGTTAATATCTGATACTGATCCATTCTCATAGAAATAAGACAGGGTAGTCAACACTCAGGGTAGTCAACACTATATGTTCCTGGGAACAAAATCTAGAACAAATTAAATGTTCAACAAACACATATCGATATGGTGGTCAGCAGACCACTATCATCTTACTTGGCAATACTCAGCCTTGAATTCATATAACCTAAATTATACAATAGTTCCAACCAAGTAATCTGATTGGACGAGAGGCATTTCACGAGTGGTGGTAATAGAGCATAACAGCACTTGTACTTTTAACTGTATCTATTGTTAACATGTAACCTTGTTCCAGGTTTTCTAACAATCGCTAATTACACTAACTGTCAGTCACAGCGTGGGTGAAAGAGGGTCTATACGATCTATAGTACTGAGGAAAGAGCAACATCCTGCCAAAACCCGCATTCAAACCCAGTCACATATGCACTTTTAGCAAGAAAACACATCTGAAAATGTTATGCCATTTTAAACACTTTGTCTGCTTTGCTAAGTCGTTCTGAATCGCCTCACTGTTGTTTTATTTATTCTTAAGGGGAGCTATAAAGCTTACTAGCTTCTAACACAAGGCTGAAACCCAAATCTGTCTATAACTCCTAATCATGGGCACTTCACTTATTGTGTTGAACAAGTGATTGTAGCAAAAATTGGAGCTTTCTATTTAATGCTATTTGGGACTCAACCCAAAGTAAACATATTTCTAATTGGCTATTCTAAAGTGGAATAATTGGAAATAAAAGAGAAACTGATGACATTTACAGGACAGTCCACAACCTACATGGTTAATTCTTATCACCTTGAATTACCTGTTAATTATCTATTACATTTTACCTCTTTATACTGTATAAAGGGATCACGGAGCCTATCTCAGGAGACCCTGGACAGGGTGCCAATATACTACAGGGAACAACCACATACACTTATGGGCAAATTTGGGAACGCCAATTAGCCTAATCTGCATGTCTTTGGACTGTGGGAGGAAACCGGAGTACCCGGAGGAAACCCACCAAGCACGGGGAGAACATGCAAACACTATGCACACAGAGACAGGAATGGAACCCTTGAGCCCGAAGGTGCAATGCGACAGTGCTAACCACTAAGCCACCATGCCGCCGTGTTTGTGGAATGGTTATACAAAATGTATCTCATATTTGAGGTTGTGCTGTTGTGAGCTATGCTGATAACCAGTACAACAGCACTCCCTCTGGTGTTATATTGCATAATTGGTGCAACTTTTTAAAAATATTTATGTAGCTGAGTAGTTCCCAAAGTGGCATCAGAAATAATGTTCAGAAAATGAACCATCACAGAGGAGTCTGTGGAAATTATTTACATTTAACATTTACAGTGACATTTACAGTATATTTGCTTTTTCTTGCCTCAACCAGTGCACTTTAATACACATTTTTACTTTGAATTTTCTTTGTCTTTCTCTATATTGTAGTTATTATTATTTTAAGTTATTATAAAGCTGCTAAATACTCCATTGGAGCTGTTATTGCAATCCATAAACACACATCAGTACTGTAGGTATATGGATCTCAGATTAATGAGCTGCACGTGCTGTATTAGTACAACTGGTACAATTATATTTGTATAATGTGGATGGTTATGACACTATATGGTAGCTCCATTGGCCTGTTATGACCTGAAAAGTGTGTTAGTGTATGTGTGTGTATAAGATTCCTGCATCATGTGGGTGGCACAGCAGCTGTCAGCTGGATGGGAGAGTAATGGTCTCCAGTGATCACATGTGGTGGCAGATTCAGAAATTCTGATTTGTGTGTCTCACCCTCTCGGCTGCAGCTCTCTCTCTCTCTCTCTCTCTCTCTCTTTACCCCCCACCTGTCTCTGAGGACACGGTCCTAAAATCAGACCCACACACTCGGAAACACTTCCTCCTCTCTTAGTGCCACATCTCAAATAGAACTCTATTCCTGCACCTGTATGTTTCATTATAACCCACTGCAGCATCTCTGCCTTTTTTTTTTTTGTTCAACCCCTTACACCCTTAGAGTAATGTTTGTCAATTTTCCTCACACTTGCTAATTTAAGCTCTTGGGACAGGTAGCTGATCCATTGAGCCTGATGTGTTACAAGCTGGGAAATCCTTACAGAGACTGCAGAGACACTGAGGAGGGCAATACTTAAATTATGGGGTTATAATGAGTGGAAAAACTCCTACCTTTTCCTGTATGCTTGTACTTATATACACTCGCATGGCATTAAGATATTCCCTTCTGTATATCTGTTCCTCCTACAGTATATTAACCTATTCCTGTTAGAGTCCTGTTTCTGCCTTTATTAACACAGTAGGAATTACTTCACATCCCATTATAGCCTATTCCTCCTTTATTATTCTACTTCCTAAAGTAACATCATATTAATTGTACTTATTTAATAACCTTTCCTAGTAATCCCTTTCCTCCTTTTGTAACTCCTATTACTGTGTGTGGAGTTTCTCAGGTTTTCACCCACCTGTCAAAACAGTCCATAGCTAGATTCGCTACACTAAACTTCCCCGTCTGTTAATGAGTGCCTGGATGTGCCAATACAACATTCCTCGATTAGATCAGTTTACAGTAATACAGTGAAAATAAGTGTATAAGCCTGTACAGTTTATTTGTCTCTCCATTCATACTGATTGAAACGTTCAGCATTAGAACAGTATAATACCTTAAAAACTTAATAATGTTCAGAAAATGAACCATCACAGAGGAGTCTGTGGAAATTATTTACATTTAACATTTACAGTGACATTTACAGTATATTTGCTTTTTCTTGCCTCAACCGGTGCATTTTCAGGGCACTTTAATACACATTTGTACTTTGAATTTTCTTTGTCTTTCTCTATATTGTAGTTATTATTATTATAAGTTATTATAAAGCTGCTAAATACTCCATTGGAGCTGTTATTGCTATCAATGAACACACATGAGTACTGTAGGTATATGGATCTCAGATTAATGAGCTGCACGTGAATGTCCTATAATATTCTGTACTGACAGTGTTTGTCTAATTCATTCAGACTCTTAACAGTATGTTACCAAGAAAATAACTTTACATCAGAATATAACCAAATTAATTATGTTTATCTCAAAGCAAACCCATCTGAAGCACAGGTCTTATTTTATACTTTAGGATTCGCTTTTTAAAACACTATCCATCTGTCAACAAGCTCTCCTATTCGCTCATTACAACATGTTTTAGGCTGCGTTGCGAGCCATGAATGCACCGCTGTCTTCGTTTCTTCATCAGAAATGAATCTTCATATTCGTACGGCTGCATACAGGGGAGCAACCAGGTGAAAGTCAGATGGAGCAAGATTAGGACTATAGGGAGGATGCTTTAACACCTTAAAACAAAGTTTTTTGTTTTTTTTAGAGTGTTGACAGTGTGGGCAGAAGTGTGTGAATGTGCATCGTCATGCAAGATCATGACGCCCTCGGATAAAGCAGTCCTCTGCATTTAATCTGAACTTTAGGCTTCAGCTCTTTAATAAGCATCTCACTGTATGTTGATTGTTGAACATTTTTACTGATCATGTTCCAATACTAGTTCTTGAGAATCCCCCCAAAACTGTAAGCATCAATTTACCACATGCATGGTTGACTTTTGAACTTTTTCTCGGTCTGCGATTGAGGATGTTACTGTTGCATACTCTGCCGTCTACTCTCAGGTTCGTAGTGATGCATCGACGTTTCATTACCAGTGATGATTCTCTTTAAGAAATTCTTTCCTTTCTGCTCTTCTTTCGTGCAAATCCCAAATGTGGCAACCATTTTTCAGTTGCAAATGAACTGCTGTAGCACGTTCACTTCTGCACAGCAGTGACTGGGGAGACAGTAGCCTCAAACGAAAAGTGCTGATAAAACAGTGTTTTAATATAAACAGAGTGCGGATGATTTTCGACTCACTCTTGTACACCATTTCTATTAAAGTATCCTATTCTGTCCTTAGTACCTTACAGTATGCCTCCTATAGCAGTGTACTGTTTTCTTTCTATAGTGCACAACAATAACCTTCCAATAATATACTACACTATTCCTCCTATAGAAGTATCCTGTCTTTAGTATACTATTAAAATAGTATATTCTATAGTATAGTATTCTTCCTATAGCAAATCCTATACTGCATACTGTAGCAACATATTCTGTCTGTGGTATACCACAGTATTCCTCCTATAGTGCAGTATTCTGTTTATTGTATACTGCAGTATTCCACCTATAGCAATATACTCTTCTTCCTTTAGAAAACTCTAGTTATCTTCCTAGAGTAACAATGGGTGCACTAAACTGTCTATATCTATGACTGAGTGTGTTAATGTGTGTGTGCTTGTGCGCATGGTGCTCTGTGATGGACTTGCAAACCATTGCATCCAAGATAAATCCTCATAATAGGCCCACACAGCCACTGTGACTCTGACCAGGACTAATAAAACTACTGAAGATGAATGAATGAATGAATAATAGCAATCTTTCTCATTTTTTCCATAATACTGTAATCTGTGTATCTTAGGCTAGCTCTTCTTTTCTAAATTCTGTGTACTACAGAATTTTCTACTAAGTATTTTATTTCTCATCTAGGATACAGTAGTGCTGCAGTATCCTTTATACACAGTATATGACATTATAGTAAAAAAATAGTATAGTATATACTAAACAGAATATGCTGCTATATACTGTAAGGCATTGTCCTGTTTATGATATACTACACCACTTTTATGTCTATAGTAAATCACATTATTCCCCTATAGCAAGATATTCTGCTTATACTACTGTACATTACAGTATTCATCCTACATCAAAATACTGTTGTAAATACTGTTGTAAATACTGTTACAACAGTATTATTTCTGGATTGCCCAATTCCTTCTATTGCAAAATATTATGTCTAAAATATAGTATATGAAAACTTTCCTACAATAAACTTTTCCTCATATAATACACTACAGGATCCCACCTATAGCATCACAATCCATCTACAGTATACTACAGTATTCTTCCTATAGCAACACATTGTCATAGTATACTACATCATTCATCCTTTTTTTTTTACATTCTTCATATACTGTAGCAACACATTCGGTCTATAGTAACCACGATATCTCTCCTTTAGCAACTAATTCTGGATATAGTATTCCATAGCTTTCCTACTACAGTATCTTTCCTAAAGCAACATAGGCTATCTACCGTATATATACCGTATACCATAGTACTGTACTCATCAGTCTGTCTATATTATACTACAGTACAGCATACCTTTTATAGTATCCTCTTCCTCGAACGTATTTTTTCATCCTTTTTCACATACCACAGTATCCATTCTATAGCAATACATAGCAACACATTCTATTTATGCTATTCTACAGCATTCCTCCTGTAGTATTCTTATTTATAACACTTATTTATAGCAACACATTGCGTCTACATTGCATTTACACTGTTACATTGTTTCTGGATTATCGCTCCTCTCTTTAAGGAGTGTCCACATCACACACACACTCACACATGGTCTTTACCGCTTTTATTCCTGTATAGAGGCTTGCGGGTGGCCTGGAGCCCATCCCAGGAGACTTTGGGCATGAGGTGGACGGGGTGGCAATTCATCGCAGGGCACACACTTACATGCTCAATCAGGCAATTTGGGAATGCTAGTTAGCATGTCTTTGGACTGTGGGAGGAAACCCACCATGCACGGGGAGAACAAGCAAACTCCACGCACTCAGAGGTGGGAATTGAACCCGGCCGGGAATCGAGCCCAGACCCCTGGGTGCAAGACGACAGTGCTAACCCAGTAAGCCACCGGATTTTCATGAATACCAAATTTCTTGCCATAATTAGTAGAAATCAAGACTTCAGAACATGCACACTCGAGGCAGGAATTTAACCCGGACCTTGAAGGTGAATGGCAACAGTACTAACCACTAAGCAAAAACACCTTGAACTCAAATGGAACCGGAACAGCCATTTTTCTTTTCCATTAACAGACCTGGATGCTGTAATCTTCTATAATTACTTAATGTTCACTGATTTTTCAACCCTTAATTACAGAATTCCAAAAGAAATGCCCTTACTTAATCAAAGGGACATCTTTCACCCATTTTTATTTTCCACCTAATCCTTAATACATTTAGTCAGAGCAAATGGGGAAGTCGTTTGCATATTACATTTCACACTAGGGCTTGATTATTACACAGTGCTGCCAGATTCCTAATTTACACTAATAAATCTATTCACAGTGAGTGCTTGTTTTTTTATCTTCTTCTTTTTTCTTTCTTTTTTTTTTTTTTTTTTTAACAATTACCAATCATTAAGCTGCTGTAGAATTTTGTGGAGTGTACGTAAAGGTTTTGTGCTTGCAGAAATAATCTGAAAAGACACTTGGAGCATGGCCCACGATAAAGGAAATCAATAAATGATGTGGGTAAATAGGAAGTGTGATTATACATAAAAAAAAAAAAAATTTTTTTAAAACATGCTTTAAATTAAGTGAATGTCAAAGGAAAACATGATGCAAATGCAAATGTGGTTGAAACAGGCACAGAGGTTAATAGCCACTGCGCGAGTACAGCATGCTGGGATGGAATGTATCCGAGGACAAATGTAAGCTAAAGGAAATTAGGAAATAAAGTATAAAGCACCCGAAGGTGTGGCATGGAGAAGCATCTACCAAGTTTTGCTGTGTAATAGCAGATGGTGACGTGATCCTCACTAATCACTGGTGAAATGCAAGAAGCCAAAGCACATGCTTCTGCATATTTATGAGTCCAGCTCCGGGGGGTGGGAGCATTTAATGAGCTAACTGAATATTCAAGCGACCGCGGGTGACGAAACACCCTCCGAACACGAATTATAATAACGATCATGGAGAGCGTGGCAAAGCATTTGTGCATGGAACGCGCGGCATCTCCCCAGACACATGTCGAGCATACGCAGCTTTCCCCGCAGCCCCATTAGAGCTTTAGACAGATCTGACACGGGTGAAGCCGAGAGAGAAATCTCCCTAAAAGCGCATCTTAAGAGCACTCGTGAGAAGTGTTTCACGCAGTAAGCGCGGGTTAAATTAGCGACACAATCACGTGGATAGACACCATCAGGGATGCCATTGTTTGAGGAAATGCTCGACACTGCTCATAGTGTGAATGCGATATCTAGATGCTAATTTCTGAATAATAATAAAGCGAGGCCACGACTCCAGCAGATGGGCTTGGTAGGATACGCGAAGCAACTCGTTTCAAGATAGTTGTTTGTTTTGTACTAAAAATAGGCATGTTTAAAAGTAAGAGAATTTCTATCTCATTGTGTTTTTTTTTTTTAAGTAAATCCCTTCCAAATATTTCTCGCGGATATTTCTAGCGGAGTGGACAGTGTCTAGTGTGAATAATCACAGTCTTGTGTGTGTAGAGAGAGAGACAGAGAGAGAGAGACAGAGAGAGAGAGACAGAGAGAGAGAGACAGAGAGAGAGAGGAACGCTTCAATTTAATTGCACCCAGTCAACAGTGTTTTATTAGACTTGTCTTCTAGTTACAGATAGCAACAAAGCTGCTCCTGGTTTCACCCTCTAACTATGAGTCAGCAAGCCATCTGTATAATAGAGTACATCACAGAACGTCCAACAACTGCAGATTTGATTTGGTTATGATTATTTTTTCCGCTCGGCGGCTATAACAGAGGTTGAATACGAGCACACTGACACACATACACAACATGTTCCACTGGGCTGTTTTAAGTTAATAAAATTATGGCCTAAAGAGAAATGTGTTTTTGCTTCGCTTAAAGCCTCACACTCGTCAGTCCAGCGCTTTTCAACAATAACCAATTCAAACACGTGCTTTTTGTTTATTGTACAGTTTGTAAGTTACCTGACTGATCATGTTTTGTACATAGATGGGTTTTATTATGGGAGATTTTGGAGATTAGTGTCAGACAGGTTTTGGAGACACTGCGACAGTTCCAGAGACCCGCATCGAAACTCGTCTGGCAATTCATATTATATAACTTTTGTCTGCATTTAGTTGATAGTTTCTGTGGCCTTTTTAAAAAAAAAAAATTTATAATGCAAAAGGTCTCAGGAATGTGCTTATTTGTTCTCAAAAATGGCTGTTTAGAACGGACAACCAAAGTACTAAATGCTTTGTACAGCCAGAGGTGGGTAAAGAAGCCAAAAATCGTGCTCAAGTAAGAGTAGCTGTACTTCAAAATAATATTACTCAAGTAGAAGTAAAAAGTAGTCATCCAAAATATTACTCAAGTAAGAGTAAAAAAAGGTATTTGGTGAAAAGATACTTAAGTACTGTAACTGTTTCGTCGTAATGTCCGATTTATTATTATTATTATTTTTTTTTTAGAAATTAAAAATGATGAAATAATGTACAAATTCTGACATTCCCAAATAATAAAAGAAATTCATTAAATTTGATACAAATAAATTAATAAAACTCAATTTTTTTGGTAAATAGAAAATTAAAAAAACAAGAAACACTAATTTCCTAATCTCACTTTTTCACAACATAAAGCTTTTGAAACAAACACCTACTGTAGGTAACATATGTATGTTTCCAGTGTAAGATAGACTGTATATTCAGTTGCCCTCAAATGACTCAGCAGATTTGAATAACATTAGAACCTGTACAAGAGGTCTCACTTTACCATAAACTGTGTCCAGGAGAACAAATGTAAGAAACTTACATTTTTTAGCCTCTAGCTTATTTGCTAATTATATATTTTAACATTTCAACATTAAATGAAACAGCTAAACTAACTGCGTCATGTTTTCTTCGCTGTCTACCACAGCTGAGGATTTTTTTCTTGTATGGTCATGTGACTACATGTGGTTATTGTTATTGCAGCTGATTGGTCAAATGGAGTCATGTGATTATTGTTGCTACGTCTGATTGGTGGAACACAGTCATATGTAGATCCACCGGCTGCATTTCTCTGGAAAAAAAAAAACAATATCTACATAACATAACCCAGATGGACTCATTCAGATACCAAACTAATAACAAGACACGGATACTCTAGTTATATTCAACTTGCTGCTGTGAGAGGGAAAATGAAACGGGCCGCACGCAGTGTTTTTCTCTAGCAGTGAGAACCGAAAGTGACACCATGTGGTGACACGTGTGGTTCGTTAGAAATCCCATTCCAGGGCGACCCTAGTGCTTTCTCACCTCCGATCAGCATGGTGCAAATGGAGAAGATCTTCTCAGAGTCAGTGTTAGCTGAGACGTTGCCGAAGCCCACGCTGGTCAAACTGCTTAAAGCGAAGTAGAGCGACGTAACGTAGGAGCTCCGCACTGACGGGCCGCCACTCAGCACCTCATCCGGTGACCCCGCCCCGGTTCCGTTCCACTGGCTGGAGTTCGCTGCAGAGTCCTGCCCCACTATATCACTGCTGGTGGAGTTCCATTGGCTCACGGTGCCATTCAGGCCGTCCAGGTTGTTGGGCCTCAGTGAGTCTGGAAGGAGAGATGTGATCGGAGAGAGGAAATATGGCGTGTCCAGACGTTTGGCCAACTCATGCAGCCAGCCTGAAAGAAAACGAAAGAAAGACATTATGTATTTTCGATCTTGTATTGTAATGTATACTATTATTAAAAGATATTATTTAACAAATACGCTAAATTCAATAATCACCACCACAGTGAACCTGTACCTGTACTGTATAAATGTAATTCCTTTAAATCAGGGTATTCATATTTCATAAGGGCATCTTAAATGTTTGAAGTTTATAAAGTACTAGTAAGTACTACTGAAGTGTGGTTAAACAAGAAAGTGCCTAGAATCTGTATCCTGCTATGGCTGTTACTTTACTCTACACAGATTATCCTGTACAGTTACCAGGCACCTGTCCTGGGAGGCCTGGAGGCCGAGTTGTCAATCCATCGAAAAGCACATCAGCACACACACACACACACACACACACACACACACTAGGGGCAATTGGAAACTCACTCATCGTCTATACTGCTTTGCAGGGGGTCTGGAGCCTATGTCAGGAGACTTAGGGGATGTATACACCATGGACTATATTGAACCATGCTAATCCTTTGCAGGGGACACACACTCACACGATCAATCATACACTACAGGCCAATTTGGGAACACCAATTAAACTATTCTGCATGTTTTTGGACTGTGGGAGGAAAGCGGAGGAAATCCACTGAGCACGGGGAGAACATGCAAACTCCATGCACACAGACTCGTGACTCAGACCCTGGAGGTGAGAGGCTACAGTGCTAACCACTACACCACTGTGCCACTACTTGACTCTAAATTTGGAATTACTCACCTCTGATTTCAAAAATTGAATTATTTTAATTTGCTACTAAGTATCCGTGCTTCTGAATATTGCTCTTAACTCTAGGCCATTTAGTAGAGTTTTGCAAACACTAATGTCACTATCGACTATTTTTCTAGCTCCAGCTTTAATCAGATTCTAGCTTACTTGTAAGTAGCTTCGGATTAATGGAAATAAATGCACACCGCATTCATTCGGTCATGAGGCTTGGTTCTGGGGAGTATTCCATCATTTCAGCATTAGAGTCGCTGTCTGTGGTACTGAACCGTTCAGAAATAGCAGTGCAGCTGTCACTATCCTGGGTGCTGATCTCACACTCAGGAAGACTTCAGTGCTCCAGCAGCGCTCTAACATTCAGACAGCACGGAACTGCATCTCAAAGTGTTACAGTTTGTCCCTTCTGGCTTGAATCTGTTTGCCAACCCTTCAATCCAGATAGATCACATGCGTCTCTCTCGCTCTTTCGGCCTGTCAGTCTAAGAGGTTCGAGCTCAGACAAAGTGCAGCGTGGTGACGCATCGTCCAAGACCACTGACGCAATATTCGGAGATATCACACTGCTTAAAAGCTCTCATCTATTACCCACAATAATGAGGAAGGAAGGAAAGAGTGAGCGGGATGGGGAGGACATTTTAAACACTCTCACTATACACATTCTGTCACTTAGCCTTCTGCCTTCTTTATTACTGAAGCACGTCAACAACAATTTCAGGCTTAAACCTGCAATTAACATACAATCTGCCATGTTCTGTCTCCTCTCATTTACATACATAGCAGCTAATTTAAACACAACTGCCACTCAGTGGATGTTTTTTTTTGTTTTTGTTTTTGTTTTTCGCACCATTCTGTGTAAACTCTCGAGACGATTTTGTGTGAAAATCCCAGGAGATCAGCAGAAAAACTCAAACCAGCCCATCTGGCACCAACATCCACAGCATGCGGATATAACTGAGATCCAGTTTTTTTCCTCTATTCGGAGATTCTGTCTTTCAAATAATTATATAAATGTATACAGTGCAGGTGTACATGTGTTCCTAATAAAGAGTAAATGATTATAGCATACAGCAAATTGCCTGGCTTTGTTTTGAAGAAAGGATCAGCAGCCTAGTCTAAATCACTCTGAAACTGATGAGGATGGAAGGTAAGGCAGATATAGGAGACAAACAGAGGAAACTCCTGTACCATATACAGTATGTTATTATGTATTTTTTACAATTATTTTAAAGAATAAGACAAGTATAAATAGTGAAATTGATGCTTATGTAAAAATTCATATCCAGAACAAACATCCGGTGAGAAATAATCTTTTTTAAATGTATTCATTTATTTTATTTAGTATGCTGAATGAAAAGGAACTGTGCTTAGCATATGAAAACTCTTCAGAACTGATCATCACAGACAGCTCCTTCATTAAGCTCCTTAAAAAATTCTAAGAGCGTGTCATCAAGACTGATTTGAAGAGAACTTAAAATATAGTTAATAATTTTAAGATATAACATTAACATATAACATTGAACAAATTTTTCATAGATAGATAGACAGACAGACAGATACTGTCTATCTATCTATCAGACAGATACTGTATATAT
>JAOVVA010000051.1:11276630-11292171 GCA_028565275.1 Leiocassis micropogon
CCAGACTGACTAAATTTATCATTCACTACTGAAGTAGTTAAATATAGATAGATAGATAAACAATTAAGGATAGATAGATAGATAGATAGATAGATAGATAGATAGATAGATAGATAGATAGATAGATAGTAATTTTCATGCTCCCTGACCCTTATTCTCTCTCCTTTATTACGTATAAAATCAAAATGGTGACAAAAATAGAGCATCTGAAATGCTACTCTTCCCGGCTTTACACACGAGGTGCGACATAAAGTTTGAGTGGCTTCGAACAAAAGCACTTCATTCTTCCTTGAGCCTTCTGAATGCTGTATTTGAAAGATAAGTGCGAATTCATTTCTATTTCTGAAACAAGGTCGGTTCGTTCCTTGCACACGCCAGAGGAAACGTAATAAAGCTTCACAACGGCGTGTTATGTTATTAGCACCATTTATCCTGTAATGATCACGGTGTGAATGAAACATCTTCGACACGGAGGGAAATGTACAAAATGCTGCAGTGACTAAAATTAAGGCACATGTGTGCCCAAATGCATGATGGGTTAAACCTCAGGAGCCAGGTGCACTCAGTGTAAAAGTTTAACTGTAGTGTGGTGTACAGTGGTGCACTGTAACTAGTAGACTATAAAGTGATCAAATCCTTATATTTGTGTATTGCTTATACGGCTTTGTGCTTGTTCTTGTCTGCCGCTTGGACAAAAATTGTCCAGGATAATACTACATATATAACAGATAAAACATATTTTCCGGTGTATTCTCCTTTGCCATTATCTCAATTTGATGTCATTTTAGAGTAGCGGAGGAAAAACCTCTCTATGATCCCTGATACAAAAATAGCCGAGTTGTTCTATTTACATGCACCATTACAGAAACTGCATTTCTGCAAGGTACTATATCATGTCAGACGAAGTGATCATCACAGACCAAAAAGAAAATATAAGGGAAAGAAAATGCATTGATAGAAGCAATTGGCCTTTTTTACTTTGTTTCTGCCAGCAGTGTTCACTTTAATCAAATACACCGAGTAGTTTTATTTGCTGCAAACACTGTTTCATGCGTTATGTTATAACTGGCGCCTACGTTGTCACTGTAAATTTTTTAGTAGAAAAACACAGTCGAACATAGTAACTATTTATAGTGTATATCTACATTACCAGTCAAAATGAAATGTACAACATATACTAAAGGCTATGAGAATTGGTGCATGATCTTTTTTTTTAATTTTAAGAAATATTTAATCCAAAATGTTACAGTTCAAGGCTTTGACCATGGCAACTAGAGTTTTTACGAAATTCCTCAACGAAGCACAATCTTGAGCAGAGCATGTTCAAGGGTGAAAGTCTTGGCCATTAGTTAGAGAAATAAGCAGTAAACATGGTTAAATAAATCCCTAAGACTCGCTCATTAAGGGCAGAAACTTTAAGACGCTATGCTGGAGCACTAATGAGATGCATATTATTAGCTCAGAGATACTGTTTACTCACCAATGTCCCAAGATCCACGCGTGTTGTTCTCGATCTCACTGCGTCCAATGAAGAACCAGACACACGCCATCCAGTGAGCCAGCAGAGCAAACATCGACATGAGCAAGGTGAGCACCACGGCGCTGTACTGCGAGTATCGCTCTAGCTTCTGCAGTAAACGCAGGAGTCTTAACAACCGGACTGTTTTTAGTAGATGAACTCCAAAGTACTGCAGGATAAAAGAAGACACATAAAAAACATTTGTTTTTGCATTATTGCTGTGTATTATCTTTTTAGGTTGTTATGTTGGTTAAGGCATTGGACTATGGTCTGGAAGGTCCCAGGTACAAACCTCACCTCTACCAAGTTACCCCAGTTGGGCCCTTGCACAAGCACAATAACTGCTCAGATGTAAAAATGAGATAAAAAGTCACTCTGGGTGTCTGCCAAATGGCATAAATGTAAATGTAAATGTTATGTGATGTGGTGTACCTCAAGGTTTAGTACTTCAACAACAACTGCATTTTGTTGATTTTCTTGGGGTCACCACATCGGACGATTCGATCCAGGAGTTATATGCACATATTTTACACTGGATGCCTTTCCTGCCACAACCTACGAATTATTTCATGCTTGGGACTGGTATTTAGGATGCTGAGTATTATGTATCAGCATCAGGTTAAGTGCCTGAGCCACCACTGCCCCATGCAACACCAACAAAACATTCAGACAATTATAACAAGGATCATTACTGTTTTTTTTGCAGATCCAGAAAAGAAAAAGAAAAAAAACTCACCACACTGACATTGAACGCGTATAGCAGGTCAAAGGGTAGTGCGGCAATTAGGTCCACAAAGAGCCAGGTGGTGACGTAGTGCACACAGATGGAGCGAGCATCGTACACCACCTGGCCTGATGTGCTCACAAACGTGGTGCGGAAATTCAACAGGATATCTGCAATACACAGCACAATGTGAGGTTACAGTAGCTTCCAGGTTAGTTTTGTTGCACGTTTAAATATCATTTCAGTTTTTGGACCTATGGGTGGAGGTTTCATCCAAGCAGAAACTTAAATCTTAAAATTAATTCTTAAATCTTAAAGAAGTCATAGTTTGATGAACAAACAGATAAAAACATTAAGAGAAATAAGAGAGTTAATAAGAGAGTAATAAGAGAGTTTCTCAGCTACATCAAATATCTTTCCTGTCCAAAGTCATTTCCAATCCTTTATCGTTTATTTCGGTCCTTTTGTCCCCATATCCCTTGCGATTTTACACAATACAATAATAACATCTTTCACTCGTCTCATGCTGCCCTTGTAAGCTGTGAAACAGACAAAGTAGATCTTCAAAATATCGGTGGCTGCACATCTTACCTAGCATAAAAAGGATCTCCACTAAGATGTCGCTGACACTCGGGGGACTTCTGGGTGTTACGTCATCGCGTCCGCCGACCACAGTGAAACACACGTTATAGGGAACAGTGACTGCCACGTAAAAGGTGGCTAAAAGAATCAACCAATCCCAGCCAGCCTTGAAGGTACCGTAATGAAGAAGGATAAAGCGGGACTTCTGTATGGCTGCTACCTTGTACTCTGGGATGGGAGGCTTCTCACCAAACATGTTCTAAAAAGAAAAGACCAGACAGTTATGTTCCACTATATTAATGGAGCATGTGTTTCTTCTTCTGGTTACTGTACAGACATCTGGAATTTAATGATAGACCATGTCTTTAGACTGTTTTTATACCGTAGTTATGCTCTTTGGCCTCAGTTCATAGTCAAAAAACTTCTACCTTGATGGTATCTAGGCACAAGTGAAACGCTGGGATAAGTACATAAGTGTAGCAGGGGATTATACAGCGAAATAAAGGGGGTTTTAACTCTCATAACTGTGCTCTGTTATTCTGAACAATCAAAAGTCCCGGTTTTGACACAAACATCCCTCAATATCTTATTATCTGTACATTTTCAGTTAGTTTGGGGATTATTTTAATGTAAAATATAAGTTCAATCATCTACAGTTACACAAGTATTAAAGTAAATAAGTTACAGTTACCATGAAGACAAAAAACTTTCACCCCAACCTTTGAACCTTTCATATACACATCACCCATGAACAGTTTCTCTCCTTTACTTCAAATCGGCTGCAGAATCAGTCCATTATCTTGAGTTACTGTAGGTAGTGCAATGCCTAAGAGAATATCTTGTAAATGAGCTTGATTTCGTCTGAGCCATTGGTCTTGATTTACATGACATGTTTTCCGTATATACAGTACAATTACACTGCGATCTGTTGGTGTGTGTTTATAGCAATCACTAGACTGGTTTATTGCTCCAATGAAAGAGTATTTTCTTTTTTATTTCTTTTGCTAATTGCTCTAAATTGTACTGCTACTTTGCTACATTATTTTCTTTTTTCACTTGGCTGAAGATAAAATACTATGGTTCCGAGCTGAAGTACATTCAAGAGGTTTACATAAATTAAAACAAGAACAATAATAATGATCTTAAACATTACGGTTTATGATACATTGATATCAACAACTCTATCTTTCTCTTATTACTTCCATCATTTTACTTTGCACACTTTTATTGTCCAGGATAATACTACATATATAACAGATAAAACATATTTTCAATTCACAGATAAAACATACTTTCAAATTACAATTCTGTAATAGAAATAATACAAATTAAATAATATACCGTATAATAAATAGATGCATTTTACGGTACACTATTCAAAATATGAATTTTTACTAAACCATTTTAAATCATTTATTAAATATATAAAAATTATTTAAATGCATTTTTATTTTATTTTAACTGCATAGGAAGTTATCCATAATGTTCTTTCATGGAGAGAGAAGTGTACCATCTGTTAAATATAATATATTCATATATAAGTTAAACATTTACTTTCTTCTTTGTTATTTATTCACATAATCACCACTGCTTGTAGAAAAATGCAACCTATATTCCGTAACATTTGCTATTAACTAAATTCAGATTTTTTTCAAGGTACCCTTTTCTCAAAATTTATTGTAACACAAAGCTTCTGTGAAAGATTAAAAAGCACTTTTAAAACTCTGGATGAACTGCTTCTTTGCTGCATTTACATGGGCATTAATATTCTATTAATAATCAGAATAATAGCCCAATTAGAATGAAAATGCATCACGTAAACACCTCAATGAGAACAGACTGACTCGAATCCAAAGGTTCAGTCCAATTCCAACGGGAATGAGAGGGGCGACGTGTACACCATTTATAATCTGTTCAACTGGAAAACATCAGTCATGTAAAAAAATCTATCTCTATGCTTCTATTCTGCGTG
Organism: Leiocassis micropogon; assembly: GCA_028565275.1. NCBI lineage: Eukaryota > Metazoa > Chordata > Actinopteri > Siluriformes > Bagridae > Leiocassis > Leiocassis micropogon. Next base: position 11,281,428 of record JAOVVA010000051.1, read on the forward strand.
TCTGCCCCATGTAATATTAGGTGAGGTGGTGAGTTTCCAGAAGTGGCTTTAACAGTCCTCTAGCACTCTGCTCCGCGTTTATAGTTGAGAGATTGCTGTCTAAATCAAAACAACAGCAGAAGCACAAATATTCTTCTCATTACATGATGTGGATCCATCTTGGTCATCTCCTTCACTCTCTCACACACTTTCTCTATACCGCTTATTATGCGCAGGGCCGTGGGAGGCCTGGGACCCGTTGCTGGGCACTCGGGGCACTAGGTGGGCAATACCTTGGAAGGGTTGCCAGTCCATCACAGGGTACACAGGCATACATATACATATACACTCGCACACACTCACTCACACACTATAGGGAATTTTGGAAATTAGCCTGCAGATCATTGCACTGGAGTACCTGAAGGAAACCCACCAAGCACGGGGATAACTCCACACACAGACGTGAGGACTTGAACCCTCAACCCGGGAGGTGTGAGACACCACCATGCTGCCTATAGTATGATTTGAATTTCTTCTTCTTTTTCTGTTATATTTCTGGCAGACTAAATGCTTTACAGCAGGCAGAAACACTTTATGCATGTCAAAAAAAGTAATATTTTGATTAAAAGCTTATCTGTTCAGCGTCTATGTAAACAGTTCAGCTGGAATCTCTAAACAGCATGATTTCAATCAGATCGAAGAAATTTGTCCATGTAACAGCAGCTCTTTGAGATTATCCTCGTAATGCACTCACGTTATTGATCTTGAGTTTGCTCTTGTCCTGTTTCTGCAGGTGTCCTGAGAGCTGGTAGAGCACGGCACGGCTGCGGCGCCGGTTAGCGTTGAAACCCTGAGGCCGTGTGACCTTGTGAACCTCCAGTCCAGTCTCCTCATCTGAGCAAAAAGCATGCTTTAATACATTTCATAATTATATATATATAAACAGTTACATTATTTTTAAAAAGTCAGCTTGATATACTGTATGTGAGCAGTAAATAAGGTCTTCAAATAGTTTGAGCTCTTATAAATACATGCACTTTGCTGAATGTAGAGAAAGAAGACTCTCGCCCGCTACTTTGCAAATCATACAAGGTAAGTACATGGAAGATTAATAATTGCTGCACTAATTCCGGAATATCTCAAAATGACTGAGGTTATGTAACTTCTGCAAACAAAGAACGTGTGAAGAGCACAAAAAGTATTAAATTGGTTTCCACTTAAAAAGCAATCTGATAGAGCGCACAGGGTGTACATTTATTGCTGTCACATTCATTCTGTTCTCTGCTATCTTGAAATCTCGAGGAAGAAAAAAAAAAAAAAACGCACTCATCTCTGTTCTAATTAAACTCACTTCAAATTCACTTAAACTCACTGAGATTTAATCTGACCTGAAGGACATAATTAGGTTCTTTTCAAACCAGGCTAGTCCGAAGTTAGTGAACAGGACAGGTGTTGTGTGTGTGGAGTACGGCGTCTCAAGTGTTGGTGAATCAGAAAAGAAAGCCTCCACAGGGAGCTCATCAAAGCTGTGCAGGTATAATGCTCCGTCTGTCTCTTCCTCTTTGAGGCAGCATAGAGCAATTACTGTATCATTAGTGATTATACTGGGAGGGTTTTATTATATATATAGGCTGGATTACAGTGCTGTGGTGGGGGGATATACACCCTGGACGCTCATACAATCATTCACACAATCATTCACATCTAGAGGCAATATGGTGTAGCCCATCCACCTACTGGCATGTTTCTCAGGGATTTGAGGAATCCAGAGAACTGGATGTATTTACTCCCATTTTTACAACTGTGGTAGGACCTCTGGCCAACATTAACACACACATACACACTATAGGCAACTTGGAAACAGCAATTAGCCTAATCTGTCTTTGTCTTTATGAATGAATATGTCTTTGGAATGAAGGGGAAACCAGAGCATCCGAAGGGAACCCACTAAGCACGGGGGAGAACATGCAAATTCCATGCACAGGTGGGAATCGAACCCAGACCCTGAAGGTGCAGGGCAACAGTGCTAACCGCTAAGCCACCGTGCCACCATAGAGCCTAATATTCCACTAATAATGTAAACAAAAACCCAATCAAATTAAAAAATGCATCATTTAAACAACGCATTCGGAACAGTCTGACCTGATCCAGTCCAATCAGAACGAATTTCCGATCAGAATGACAAAGGCAAGACATCTCTCTCCTATTGAAGTTAATTGCATTCTCTGTGTGCACATTTGCCCCATGTGAGGGTAACATTTTGCTTTTGTGGTAAACTCCATGAAGACTCAATTCCCTCATACCTATGTTTCATCCACTGGGTCTCTGGCTGTGGAAGAGGCAGTGATTGGCACGAGATATCACACATAGTAAAACATCTAACCAAACACAGGTGGAACATTAATGGATTCTTGTAACCAGTCATAACGCAAAAGCGTAACCTAACTTTTAAATTGGGCAAAAGTACTTTTTCTTTTTCTGTCATGTTTCCAGCAGTTTAAAACCTTCACAGCAGGCAGAACCACTTTGTGCATGTCAAAAAAATCACATTCTGATTAAATGCTTAAATGCACATCTTATCTTGTCAGCGTCTGTGTAACCAGTTAAGTTGGAATCTCTAATAGGAATGATTGAAGAAATATTTTTATTCAGTTATCCGTGTACTGTCAACAGTGCTAATGTGAAACTCTGCAGAGAAAGAGCTAAGGCAGTGACATCACTCACTAGCTGAGTGTTTCTCAAAGCAATCAACGGAAAACTCATTTTTGTCCACTTTTGTCAATTAAATGCATTATTTTTCATAAGACAGTGGAAAGTGATTGAAAAACATACCTGACCCAGCCGATGATTGGTCAGTTTTATAGTAACATTAACAATTTAAAACGCCAAATAGTTCGGTTCAGGTTATATGAAGCATGCATGTAAATGTAAATGTAACGTTATTACAGTACATGGGATAGAAAACAATAGAGTTAAAAAAAAAATTTAAGTTTTCATTTAGATGTTTAATACCAATGTGGACAAATCCACTTGAAAGTGTTAGATTTTGTAAACATTCTTTTAAATAATGTTTAGATTGATTTTAAAATTACAAAATAATAAATATTAGATTACATATTTTATTATATTTAGAAGATGGAGCAACAGTGGAAACTTCACATAGGAACTTTTTTTCTACAAGCGTTTAATCATACTGCATTAAAATTATGTTCTGCAAAAATATTCTGAGCGATTACACGAGCAAAACATGGCATTGGTGCTAAAAAGTGCCTCATTGTAGGTGAAAATGTGAATTTTCAGAAAGGATCATATAACACGATTTTTCATAATACTTGATGCTTCTTATCTCTTGATCCATGTTTAATTTTTTTTGCAAATATGCATACACATTTGCATATTTTCATCAGATAAAAAGAAATACATTTGCTAATTCTTTTTTGCATTTGCTCTTTAGTGTCCGTAACCTCGTAACCTCTTTTAATTCAAATCATTCAATGATCTTAATTGTCACCAAGATGTAACTTGGCCAATTTAGATTTTACATGAAAAGACATAAACCTGAAAAAAATTTATTATTCTAAAATGCTAAATCGTTAAGATACTGTACTGCATTATGAATTTGACATGGTTACGGACACTACAGATTTTTGCTTTTTAAGCCTTAAAAAAAATCAATTGAAGCAACAGTTTTTACACATTGTATCCTTTTAGAAACTTTAGAAATAAATTTTCGTATCAATACTCATGAAGAAATATGAATAATTAGCATTTTATATTTTAAATATTGGTTTGAAGCAAGACAGTATAGGGTAACACTGAAAAACGGCCATTTTTGGGGCACACATACGGTAAAATCATTTCTCCCAAACGGCGGAAGTTAGCAACTTAATTTTTTTAGGAAAGCGAGATTGGGACGTGTGTTTGTGTGGATGCTCACCCATCTCCGGACACTGCTCTTCATCCTGGTCTTTCTTATTATCCGTGATGTCTTTATGGGACACGAGGAACAGCACGACCTCTCCTTTCTCATTCTTAATGGGCACGATATCCAGCAGACACCAGAACTGAGTACCTGCCAATTAGAGAGACTTTTACAGTGTCTGTAACAGCTGCTCATTAACACACACCGGAACACAGGGAACATATTACAAGCTTATCACTGATACAGGAAACATGGTGGAGGAAATCTTGAATCCAATTCACTATCTGTGTTTGCCTGACATGCACACACACACACACACACACACACACACACATGCACACGCATTAAATCAGCTCTATCTGTCTGAGGAGATTGAAAGCTCTTTTGAGAGGCGTGTCTTCATCCCTCCTATCGTCTCGGCCTACACTGGCTGAAACTGAGACAATAAATAGAGCCATTTTGACAATTCTTATCAATCCTTAGAGATGGCAGTAGTGCGGATCGCTGTGTCTCACCTGCTGGCACAAGAATAGCTGATAAGACCCTGTTACAACAGGGAGAAGGTGATGAGGATCAACTGTCTGTTCTACTGCACTAGACTCTAGATCATCATGTTTGTGTGCGTGTGTCACTTTCATTATATGTAACTTTCATTTTAGAAATGAGAATAAACATTTTCACCGCTTTGAAATTGAGTGTTTCAATAATACAGCTGATACAACCCCATGCAGAGACAGTTGTTTGTGTGCAAAAAAATCGAGCTGCTTAAATCGTTAAAAGTGATTTTTTTTTTTCCTTTGTAGAAAACGAACCACATCAATAAGCAAGCGTATCGGTGCTTGATTCAATACTGCATAGCATAGCATAGACTTAAGGGCTGGGTTAATGCCCTTCAAAAAAAAAAAATCACGAGAAGAAAAGTCATTTTTAAGGTACGATATTTCATCATTATCATCATAACACATTTATATATGCATCACATAAATATTTTATGAGCCAATATTGGAGAATATCTCATGCTAAAACCTGTGAGGAGACAATTTATTGGTATCGAGATTCCTTTGTCTTTATGTGCGAAGGAGAATAGAGAAGATAATTCAGGTATTATTACATTTTAAAACTTTTATAAAGTGTCCCGCCTTTCATCCAGCTGTTTTTAGTTATTATATGTCATTTATATGAGTTTGACATGCTGATGAAACCTTTACATCAGCAAAATGGATCATTTTTACATAAAAGGGTAGGACATTTGTATTTATATCACACATGTGAATCAATACGTTTTGCTCCTCAAAGTGTCATAAATCTGCTTCAGGAGAAAAAAAAAAATCAGTAATACGCGACAAAAGGAAAACTTAAGCTAACAGTAAGTTGTTTAACTTAACACGCAGCCTAAACATTAACAATTTGACTGATACTTAAGAATTACAAGAAGACAAGTTCATATAGACTTATTAATCAGAATAGAGAAAATAAATGAGGCCATCTGAATGTAGTTTAAGTTAAGTTGAATGGAGCGTGTTATTCTTTTACTTTAATAATCCATTAATTAGAAGAATGATAGTAAAGATGTGTGTCTGATTACTTCCAATATCACAATCAGTGTCTGTCTTCTGGGTTACAGTAAAAAAAAAAAAAAAAAAAACACAACTCACACAAACACTAGCGATCTGAATCGAGTGCTGGGCTTCACCATTGTCGATTCGGTTCGATTCAATAGCACTAATGTTATCTTTCTGATTTGTCTCAAGCAGCTATATTTCTTACCTCATTCTTATTTTGAAGTATTAAAACTACTAAAAAGTATAAACGCTGTATAATTTATGCTGTTGATTGTTTAAACGTCCTTTTACACAACGCCACAATCTGTTTTTTCCTGCCAATCTAGTGCCCCACACTCCAGTCCAGTAGGTGGCGGTAGCGCACCAATCGCCCATAGGCTCGAAAGAAGAAGACATGATATTCTTGCAAAACATGAGTACTTGAAAAAGATGAATGGTTTCTTATTTCTTATACAAAAACTGTTGGGTATTGTTAAGCAAGTCTTCAATTTTAAACCATTTAATGCTTGTAAGTTTACCTAAATAATTTAAAAAGTGTAAATCGAATGAAACCTGACCCATTGATTTAAATTAACTGAATCAACAAAAAGATCAGTTAAATTGCATAATCGATTAAATTGCACAGCTCTAGCAAACACATTTGACTTTATTTGATTTTAAATGCAGGATTGAATGTGCGTGAAAATAAAATTCCGGCGCACATTTCGGACGGGGATTTACCCCAGAAGAATTAAACTATTAATATTTATGTTGAAGATCCACAGTAAAAAAAATGGAGTAAAAATCCCTCTGTGTACTGATGAGGTCAGATGAGGACACACACACTCTTCATTTCACTGTCAGTCTAAAAGATGGGTTTTTTTTCGAGACAGAAATAATTTAAAACCTAATAACAACACAGCAGTGCAATTGACCAGACTCACACACTTCTTGTTGTTATGACAACGTCCTGACTAAACCTTGGATTTAAGGGTCCAAATAATGCGTATAATCAAGCTTTGACTTCTCTACAGGGTCTAGTTTAAGATACAAGGGTACCTCGGCATACGAATTTAAACCATTCTGGTTTAAAATTTCGTATTGTGAAATGCAGTTTTTCCATAAGGAATTTTGGAAAATTTCTAATACTATAATCATATTTTTGCATATAAAACAATCAAAACATCTGGAAAAGACATGTGAATGAAGTAAAATATGAAATAAACAGACATTAAACCTTATTTAACCTTAATTTATCATTCCTCTTAGCACTGAAACAAAAACTAAACTGAAAGTGGCTCCTTTTTCTTCTTGCCACCATCATTGCTAACATTCTTGGGATTCATGGTGTCTAAATCTTGCACAAAATGCAAAAAATATGTAAACTTTATTCGCTTCACTGATGCAAGCAAGTTTTAAACGGATCCTGGACATACACGCAACTTAGCCAGCGTTCGCCTTGGCTCGGTCGCTTGTACGCCGAAAATGCTTCGTATTCCAAGACCAATTTTTTTGCCAAATTTCATTTCTTAAGGCAAAAATCTTAAGTTCATATGCCAACGTTACCAACCTATGTTTAAGGTCCAAATGTCTTAGATCACAAAGTAAATCTGTCACACTGTCATATAACAATTTTTGGAATCTACAGTACAATCGGAATAAATTCAGTAAAATTGCTGAAAATCATCAACCGGAAATGACCTGATCTTCTTTCCTTCTCTGTGTTTCATGTTAAAACAAATTCATATAAAAGACAAACTAGATTTGACATAAAGCTTTCCCCATTTCTCTAGCTTAATTAAACATTTATGCATAGCTTTTTATTGTGTTTTAAATGCCTTATGTAGCATTTCAGTAAAACTGCATTATTTAATACGGTAAAGCTGCAGTCTGAGGATTTCATTTTAAAAACTGCGTCCTTTTCTTTTTGTGCAGAGTATAATTTCACACCCATCATGCTGAGGTTATTGCTGATTGATCATTATAACTGTCTCAGACCATCCTGTTTTATGCAACTCCAGTATGAAGACACATATTTTAGCAACTGGTTAGCTAAGCTACAGTCACTCATTCTCTGTTGAGCTCAACTGTTCAGGGTCAGAGAAGACCTGGAGCCTGTGCCAGAGGACTCAGGGCACAAGGCAGGGTACACGCTGGATGGGGTGCCAATCCATTACAGGGCACACACACTCATACACTACATGGAACTTGGAAACACCAATTAACCTAATCTGCATGTCTTCGGACTGTGAAAGGAGACCGGAGTACCCTGAGAAAAGGGAAGAACATGCAAACTCCACACATACAGACCCATATAGGTAACTACAATGGTCAGTACAATAAATAGATAGAGAACCTTTATTAATCTCAAAGGGAAATGATCCCTTACAAATCCTTAAACTAGCAAGTTAGCTAGAGTTAAAGAGCTAAAGTTAGCTGTTCATTGGCCCAGGATTTTGACTTCCAGGAAAATCTCATGTCACGACTGCTCTTAACTAGGCTTGGGAACCAAAAACTGGTACCAATATGGCACTGGTACCTAGGGTCAAGGGTAGCGCAGTTGTTAAGGCATTGGACTACGGTTCGGAAGGTCCCAGGTTCAAATCCCACAACCACGCAAGGCCCTTAACTGCTCAGATGTATAATGAGATAAAAATGTAATTCGCTCTGAATAAGGGTGTCTGCCAAATGCCCAAATGTATAACAGGTATGTACTGATGCTACAGGCATTACTTTGATGCTACCGAACTTGAAAATGATTTACAGATTGAGAAAGTGTATTTCAATGAGAGTCGGAAAGCTCTATTAATATGAATCTAACTAATGTTTGAGGGACCGTGAGTGTCCGTGTCGTTTTCCCATTCCGACTTAAAAGCACCAGTTGGGAAATGAGAGCATCCGTGTAAATGCAGTGATTACACTTTCTCTGACGGCAGCTGGTAGCGCTAACTTGCTAAGCTAAACACGCTTAAATTAAAAATCCTAAAGTTTAAAAAGGCCTAAAATGTTCTAACATGTAGCTGTATTATCGGTTCAGGCACCGGAACTGTTTGAAAGGTCTCGATTTGGTACCGGTATCGTGAAAACCCCAAACAATACCCAACCCTACTCATAACTGCACATAACCTCAGTTTAAAAGACTTGAACTGCAACTGAAATGAACATCATAGAATTTAATGCAATGCTACAAGACATAAATGCAGTTCCAGCGCAGTAGTTAGCATTCTGTGTTAAGCAGTGAACAGTCGTGACCTCGAATCTTGCTGTGACATTTTGGATGAAATATCATCGTCCAGACATTAAGGAGAGGTAGAGCAGCCGTATAACAGCGCAAGAGGACGCATTCTGTCATCATACAATGACAGATGTGGGGCTTAGAGAAGAGATCACTGACTTGTGAGTAACAAATCCGTATGTCAGAAGGAAGTGCAATCTCAGCTCAGGAGAGAGATCAGATGAGTTAAATCACACAGATGATGAATCGGTGTTGAGGGAGTGCGTGAAAGAGATTTGTGAGGAAGTGCACGCTCAGTGACGAGACAGATGTTGCCAGAGTGTTGTTGAGACGACATTAGATTAGAACTGATGAGATACGGCAAAGGAGCGTAGCCCTTTTTGTGCACGATAGGCCTTACTGTATGTAGCACTCTTTTACTAAAGATGTGTGTGAGTGTTTTTCTGCCAGATTGATTAAAGTTACAAATTACCAGGCATGTGTACATCAGAGCAGATTTGCCTTTGATGATATGAACAAAACTCTATTATATATTTACTTGGTTGTGCATATAATTTACATAAGGGGTGTTCAAGCGGAATCACTTTTCATTGTGCAGAATAACAGAACACAGTTATGAGAATAAAAGCTCCCTTTATTTCTCTATGTAATCCCCTGCTACAGTAATCCACTTATCCCAGTGTTTCAACACCGTAGTGCTCAGATACCATCAAGGTAGAAAGATTTCAGTACGCCAGAGCCATGATCGGATTGCCTGCTTCACATCCTGGCCTAGAATCCTGGCCTCCCAGGAACTGCTTTAATCGCCCCAAACATTCGAAGACTACTGTATAGCCAGGACTATATGAATGATATGGCAATAACTCCCAGACGATTCTTGTAATGTGTAATGCATCGCGTCTACATATTGACAACAAATTATACATCGATTTTCAAGGATCAGACTTTCCACTCACTTAATGTTCCCAGGAACAACTGCAGTGGGCTCTGAGCCACCTCAGCTGGGATTGTTATTCCCAGACAGGATTTCTTTAAAACGTTTGCACCATGCAGCCAAGATATACTATGATTAAAGTCTTCTGTAAATGTCAATTAGTTTTAGACCTTCATTTACAAGAAATTTCACAGCAAGTCCCGGTTTGACTTGAACGCCCCTCGTAATTTAATCTCACGAGAAATGCTGCTCAGAAATGCTTATCTCTTAGACTTCAGACTATAGACAGCTGTGAAACGTTCGGGGAAAAAAATATGTTTAAAGATGTATTTAGCTTGTGTTTTACCTCAAAGAATCACAATAGATGTATAATCATTTTAATTGCTACTGTAAACATTTAAACTGTGATTAAAATATCAATTTACTCAAGATAATTTGCATAATATGACAAATTCCCCTAAAATCATTATAACAAAAAATAGAATTTTTTAAACATGAAAATTTTCACAAATACTTCTGAACGTTTCTCAAAAGACGTCATGTGACTAAGAATCACTGTAATCTTTAAGGAAGGGAACATGGAAAGCAAACACCAACAGATTCTGCAAAAGAGAGATATAAAGTGGCACCAACCTTTTTTTTAACTTGAGTTCCCATAAGACAACAGTTCATTATATGACTATCATGTGATTTATTTTATACCTTTACAAACCCAAAAAGCATTTGATGTCTCTTGTTTTATACTGTGTCTAATCATTAGTGATGGGAAGTTTGGATCATTTTAATAACTCAAAACTGATGAATCTCTTTTTGAGTCATTTAGTTCTTTTGATCAGAAATAAAATTAAACACAATGTTACATTTTCAATAAACAGACCTTCAACAAGTCTACATACACACTTTTTAGCCATAGTTCCAGTAATGAAAATATTACAATGCAGCTAAGGACATATTATGATAAACAGAATGAGCAGCTCACCCAGTGGCGTAGCGGACGGGCCCGCAGGGCACGCACTGCAGGGGGGCCCCGCGTTGTGGGGGGCCCCCAAAAAATTTACTCGAATAAATAATTAAAGCGTTTTTATAACGTGAATGTATAGGACTTTTATTTTGGTAGTAATTGCAGCCTACCG
>JAOVVA010000051.1:11304330-11326559 GCA_028565275.1 Leiocassis micropogon
CACAAAGCCACCTAATTTTTAACCAAAAGCCGACTGGGCATCTTTTAGTGGTTTGAATGTGTTCAAAACTTTTTTGGAGAATGTTGAAGACAAGAAAAGGATGTTTACACTGTGTTACTGACAATGCAGTCACGCCAACAGGAATAAATGACATTCTGTGAAATAGGACATTATGAGATTTGGATGTTGTTTGAACATTATGTTATATGCGTAACAAAGCTATACGTGATACTGTAGAGAAAGCACTGTGCTGAAGCAGAGAAATAACATTACAATACTTTAAATATGCACAAGAGATTAATGTACAAGAGACATGTGATTCACATGCTGTATGTCATGTAAAACTAAAACTGGTGGAGGTGGCAGATGATGACGCAGTAAACTAAAGTTCTGGTACAGTATGGCTCATACTGTTTCTCATGATCTTTAACATCATGATCTTTTAAACATCTCATGATCTTTGTAATTAAAAAGGTTTTATGTGCAAAGAAAAAAATGTCCATACTTTTTTCCTTGATATAATTTGTTGCCACTACTTGCTGTCTGACTCACTATAAAATCACAATTACAGCATGAGTTTTCCTTTTTTTTTTTAAATTAAAACTCAGCCAACATATTACTGATACTAAATTACATACTTAACCACTAACACAGCTGCATGCTCCTTCCCAAACTGTCAAACTGTAGGACAGGGAGATATAGTAGCTTTGTGGAAAAATCACAAAATTCCATATAAATATTTCAACATTTAACCTAAATGACCTTTAGTGACCTAAAGAAAACATGCACCAAGAAGTCTCTCTGTTTGCTATACCTCTTGCTTTATTAAAAAAAAATAATAATCTAAAAATTGCAAAAATGGAATTATCTCATTTTGCTTTTAAAGTGTTAAAATTGTTATCTTATTAACTTCCAGCTAATCTTTTCCATGGACATTCTACAACATTAAATCCAAATAAAGTGTGATAATAAGTATGATGTATCTGGATTATTACTAATTAATAAATAAATATGTGTTGATTGCTAAAATGCTGTGGTTAAAGAGGCACTAAAGACCTCCGGATGTTGTGTTGTTGAAAAATAATGATAATAACCTCAGTGTGGTAATAATAATTCGGCTTTATGCCAGGATATTGCAGTCTCACAACATGCCATCATTAATTATTTCTTGCTTATGATTTGACTAAAACATCATCAACCACTTTCACATATGAGACAAATACAGGGGCACTTGGCTTAAAGAGATGATCCAGGCCTTCATACAGTATGTAACACTTCGTAATTAAAAAGAATAACTCATTATTAATCATAATCTATAATAATTATAAAGATAAAGAATAAAAGAACTTTTTGAATAGCTCCCTGATTAACTCATGACCACCCATCAGGCAGCTCTCCTCTATCACACGACCACCTAGGGAGAGAGCGACGGCTATGACATGCTTCCACCAAGGCATGTGAAGCAAGCCAACTGCATCTTTCTGAACAGCAGTAGGTGGTGTGACACACTTGGAGGAAAGCGCTAACCCACATGTGCATGCATAAGCTCAGAGTCATGAGCCTTGCTGTGATTGCTAGGGGAACGAGAGAGCGCGTGCCATCCTTCCCTGTAAGCACAGCCGAGTTGGCGCTCTTGGGTTCCTGAACACAGATGGCTCTGGCATCATCAATTCAAGACCTCCGGGTGATGGGGCGAACACTTTTCTTTTGTGCCACTCGGGAGCCCAAGGCGAGACGCATACATGATGGTTGCCTCGCGTGTTCGTTTGGTGCATAGCCCAGAAGATGCAACATGGATATAAACTGTAGGAGCAGGGTAGTGAGCAGGCACGACAAAAATGGCGGAAGGTTTCGTGGAGAAGGAGAAGCGATGTGTATGATGTAACACATTTAGTATATAAGCAAGCATTTAAATAAAAAAGGTCATGACGTATGGTTGTGACGCTCACAATGCACTAGCTACTGTAGCAACACTAGCTAAATAGTGTCTCATGTTAGTCGGTAGGTACAGTATACACAAGTTTAATCTGTTCAGAGAATATTGTGATGCACATGGCATGTGTACGCTCTGGGATTTTGTGTTGTTTGTGTGATCTGATTGCAGCTCTAATATCTTTATAAGCTTCTGCACAATCTCAGAGCTGTCATTCCTCTACACAACTTCACATCCGATGCTAATCTCTGTGTCTCCCTGGTAATCTCTTTCTCTTTTTATTTGTAAAAAATGGCTACTCTGTCTCCAGGATTCTGTCCTCTGGGTGTCGAGTGTTGTCCCAGGCACTGATCAACCTTACATCGTAGATTTCATTATAAGTCTGAGAACAGACTAGGGACCCCCAGGCTCAAAAACACATCACTGGATTGATGGCAAAAAAAATAAATGAAATGAGTGGACACTTTTGAGAAAAATGAAAAAAAAAAAAAAAGTTTAAGACAAATTAATTAGACATTTTTCCAGTATCTGAATATGCCTTATCTTTAATAAAGATGATATTCTCTCACTCACTCATCATCTATACTGCTTTATACTGTACACAGGGGGCTTGGAGCCGACACACACACACATACACACCTTCATTCACACACTACAGAGCAATTTGGGAACGCCAATTATCCTAATCTGCATGCCTTTGAACTGTGAGGAAACCAGAGTACCCAGAGGAAACCCACCAAGCACGGGGAGAACATGCAAACTCCATGCACACGGAAGCCAGGTGGGAATCAAACCCAGACCCTGGAGGTGCAAGGCGACAGTGCTAACCATGAAGCCACCATTGCACCTACTGTACATAATATTCTGTTTTATGAGAATTTCCATAAATGTGAAACACAATTTGATCCCAAAGCACAGGTTTAACAGGTTAGGCTACGAAAAACACAACGTCCATAATAACAAATATACCATAGAACAGATTTATAGTACTACATTATTGCTTTGTTCACACATCACTGCAAGAAGGTCACCTATTACAAAAAAACAAGGGTTCAGCAAACAGGGAAACGGTTTTAAAGGATTCCTTTATATTCTATCTGCTCATAATATTATTGAAGGAATCCTATTGCTGTACACACCGTCAATGTGAACCACAGCCAATAAAACTGCAAGAAGCAGCAACTTATTGAATTAGAATCAATAGTGCGTTGGGCAGGACAGCGTTTACTTTAAAATGCGTTTTTTACTTTTTTACTGGGTCCGGCTGGGCACAGAGTCAAAAAGACGCCTGCAGTACCGTGGTGTCGCTTGTTCAGATCATGCCTGCTTGATTGCTTCCTAAAGATCATGTACAGAAGACGGTTTCTTCACTGCTAATACTTTCTTTTGGGTTTAGATTTGGGGATGACCCAGGTGAAGTCACCTGTTTTGTGCACAGGGAGAACTATAATTGGGTGGCGCAGTGGTAAAGTGCTGTAACCTCTCGCAGCCGGAGGTCTAGAGAGAGCTGATTGGCCGAGCCGATGAGAGGTACTTGGTGCTCCCACATTAATCACGGCTCTACAGCCAATCAGGGGCGTCTGTGAGCTCACGCAAGCGGAAGGAGCGGCTAGCGCTGTCCTCCGAGTGTGTTACGCCGCCCCCAACTTTGTACAAAGCTAACTAGCTTCTAACACAAGGCTGAATCCCAAATCTCTCTCTAACCCCTGATCAAGGGCACTACTTAATGTGTGGAACAATGGATTGCACACCCTTCAGTACACAGTGCACTAGCACAGTACAGTATGTACATAATACCTACATAAACTACTTTCACCCCTGAAGGCTATGATGCCTTCAGTACTCAGGCTACACCATCACATCTACAACGGCATCACGGCCGTGCTGATATCCAACACAACAGCACTCTCATGTGATATTGCTTAAATATTCCGAAGTTAAAATGCATGAATGTAAACAAAATACCTAAATATGAATTCTCTAATTTTAGATGCCTGGCAACCTGGTACCAAACAACACCTAAAAAATAAAATGAACTTCAGTCGGCTAAACCGCACCACACTGTGTCGAATATGTAAGCAGCCTCACTTCTCACTTCAAAGTCTCCGTATTTCTTTGCTTTTGTGTGATCATCCCTTAAATGGACATATGAATAAAGGATTTTTTGTCTGCTTTGTTTATTCTAAAGACACAACCAAAATTTTAATTGCATATTTATAGTCACCCCCCCCCCCCCCAATCAATTGGTGTGATGCTGGTTGTATTTTCATTTCACGGTTCTTTTGGACTATTGCAGGCAGCGCTGTAATTATTTGTAATCGACTGTAATCAAGCGTATTAAAAATTCCTCAGTGCAATCAATTAGAGAATTAAGTGCTTGATCAATCAAAGCACAATGTATTTTCACTCAGGTTTCTTTGTGAAAAGAAACAAAAAGAAAAAAGAAACTGTTGTTTCTTCACTCATTCATGTTCGCTGAATATGTAGCCGAGCATCGATCAGCTGTCAGTGTGCCTCATTAGTAAAAGCCTCCCATTGCTCCTTCAGAAACTCATAAATTAGATAGCGTAGCTGAAACTGAAAGCCAGACAAGGCCAGTGTAAACTTGTAGCTGAAGGATCTCGAGAGACATCTGGACTCTGGTTCTGTTCGGGTTTGGGTTTGCAGAATTCCGTGCCTCAATTCGCAATAAACTCAGAACACCTTGAAACACCTTGATAATAATTGAATTGATATGTTCAAGGAAAAAATCTTGAACAAGTAGCATTTTTCCTAACTATGATGAAGCTGATTGAGTGAATCGATATAAAGTTGCGGTAGCGAGGTGCATCGTGACCTGCGCGGTATCTTCAAATCCCTGCATTGCTGCAGAACTTTCATAAATAAAATAGCATCCTTCAGTGGGAGCAGCTGCCCATAAATGATGGCTCTGTGTGCGTGTGTGTGTGTGTGTGTGTGTGTGTGTGCCTATTTTAGAGAGAGAAAAAATTTCTGGAAGTTTTCTTATTCCAAATATTCTCTGTTTTATACAAAACTTCAGTCGGCACTGTGTGTCCTATGCATTGGTAAACTAATAAGCAGTGTTGTTTTGCTGAGAGCAGCCTTGAAACCACAAATCAAAAGTCTTGGTCATGTCCCGGTCTTATGTCGGTCTCTGCCTAGAAAGACTCGAAAAAAAAAAAGAAAAAAAAACTTGACACTCTCAGGACCACAAGATCATTTCCAAGAACAAGTATATTGTCTCTCTATATAGAGTCATATAGTACAGCACTTATACATTTCACGTGTTTCAAGATCTTTGTCCTTTTATGTGCGAATTAACATACTGTAGCAAGGAAACTTGTCTTTCACTGCTGTATTCTGTCTAAGAAATTTGCACAGGCTAAAACAACTTCTAGTTTTTTTTAACCCTTTAACATCCTAAGAAAATAAAAGCGGTGGAAAACTACACACCTCCTCCAAATGGTTGAGATGATGCTTCATGGTGAAAGTATATTTACAATACCAAAAAAAAACAAAAAAAACCCGATAAAAGTCTCATAAAATGCTTACCGTTTTTGTGTGTTTGGGAAATTGGATCCACTTTAAGTAAAAATAAATAAATAAATAATTAAATTATTAGTATAAGGTAACATACCTCAACCAAGTGGTAGAGGTGGCTCAGTAAGGTTAAGTTGAAGACCTTTTATCAATTAGATATATTGACTCCAAATGTGCTCTACCAGAAAATTTTTGCAGAATGTTGCAGGGTTAAGGAATTGTGTTTACTTGCAGTGTGCTTAAATCAATTGAAATGTGTAATGATTTGTGAATCCAGTGACATGAAATGTCTTGCATTATCTTTCATCTTTGCATTTTTTTCACTACAGAACCTGGCCAGTAGATGTAAAGTTTTTTACTTCTGTTTTTCAGCCTAGATCTTGCTGCAGCTATGAATTTTACATATTGTACTTAGAAGTAGAACACCCAACAGATGCTCATAAATGCAAACACAAACACACACACACACACACACACACACACACACACACAGTATATACATGTAAATGTATGCAAACACAACTCACAGGCAATAGCCATGTCCCGAAGAAACAGAACTGTTAAAGAAAGATCCAGCACTGTGTGTGTGCGTGTGTGTGCGTGCGTGTGCGTGCGTGTGTGTGTGTGTGTGTGTGTGTTTGTACACGTATTTCAGTTGTATTGCACTTCAAGAGCCCTTTGTTTTCTCATTTTGTTCTCCAGAAATCCTTATCCATGCCTGGTGGAAGTAAGAGAGAGTATCAAAGCAGCACAGCTTCCATTAGCTTTAATATTATTCCAGTTCATGATGGCTGCCTAGGCAAAGTAAAGATGAAAGATAAAGTAAAAAAAATATATATATCTTCATATTCCCTACATGCAGGTCTGATATGTGGGATATTTCTACGAGTAAATTGTCATTCTAACTGTCATTTCCAGGTGTAGATAATAATATTAGAAATGATTGTAATTATAATCTGTCAATAAAAAGGCGTGTGCTTGATCTAATCTCAGCAGAAGTGTGCTGTTCAATCTAGATATGAAGATTGGCTGCCGATCTACACACTTCTGATCAGTCATCACACTGATCAGCTTTATCCCATGATTCTTTTCCGCCTTAAAGGGTGTGGTTTCATCTCAAGAATGACTCCGCCCACCTTAGACAGGACGCAGGGACTCACTGAACGAGGACGAAAGTTATGCAAGTCATATGCTTTAATCTTCACAGTGGATCACAACCCAAGTGGAAACCTACAGAATAGCAGATAAAGTGACTGAAGAGATAGACAGAACTTTCAAACCTCATCATCAAAGACAAACTGATAATGATCATTTATTTATATTTCCTCACACTTTTCGAACTCCTTGTCATAATAATATAATTGGATCATTAAAAACACAACGAGGAATGAGGTTTGTTACGCCACTACCATCCCCGAAACTAAAAGAATCAACGCCGAGGCACTGAGCTTATTAAAGCTGTACCGGTGGCTCGCAGTCGGCATGCAATCTAAGAATTTGTACAAATGAAGAAAATATTTTCATCATTATGAAGAATCTAATTGATTCGTTTACTGAAATGCTTGAAAGTGGAAATCAACAGGTTCAGCAGGTGCAGATGAAAGCAGGCCGGCACTAAATCACACCAATCTGTCATACGGATCCAGCAGCTGGTCCAGATTTCTATTCCTCAGGCTTGTAACTCTGTACCTTGGCTATTAGCTTCATTGTAGTTACTGAATAATGAGCTTAAGTGTAGTAGTAGTGCAAATGAAGTGTTTCATGCCTAATCAGTGCGTTCAGTGTCTGAGCCGTTTCTGATAAGAACGTCCTACAAAATAAAACCGAGCGTTCCTCAATTTACATCGTTTCTTTACTTATAATTTATCATTCTGAAGTGTTTACATTTACATTGACCTCATTACAATAACGTACACCGCTGATTTAGACGAGTCAAATTACTGGCCTGCATCAAAGAAAGAAATAGTTAAAATGACTCAAATTTGGTTTTAAAACTGACCACAATTTTTTTAACAACCAACATACAACTTTGTGGAAGAAATAAAATTATTTACAGGATTGGGATCAAAGATCTGTGTGTCCAGGGGTAACTCAGTGGTTAATGCATTGGACTATGGTTCAGAAGGTCCCAGGTTCAAACCCGACAACCACGGCCCTTAACCTTCAACTGCTTAGATGTATAATGAGATCGCTCTGGATAAGGGCATCTGCTAAATGTAATTGTCTAAAAAAAACACTTGTTAATGAGACTAATCAGGATGCAAAAGGTTTAAATTTGCTAGGGAACGTACAGAGTGGACTTTGGAGCGATTGAAAAAAAAGGTCATGAGTCCAGACTGACCTTAATCCAGAGCACATGAAGCGCTGCATAGTGGCCACTGCAATGGCGTTGCTTCAGTTGGCAATAAAATGAAATCAGCTGATCACCTGAATGTACTAAATGACCAGGTTATCACTCACTCACTCATCGTCTATATCACTTTATCCTGTATTCAGGGTCGCGGGGGGCCTGGAGCCTATCACAGGAGGCTTAGGCCACGAGGCAGGGTACACCCTGGACAGGGTGCCAATCCATAACAGGGCACACACACACACACACTTACACACTCATTCACACACTATGGGCAATTTCGGACCATCAATTAACCTAACCTGCATGTCTTTGGAATGTGGGAGGAAACCGGAGTACCCAGAGGAAACCCACCAAGCACGGGGAGAACATACAAACGCCATGCACACCAGGTTATCACATTAATGTATTTTTTTTATTTTTTATTGTGAAATAGCAGTTCTGGGGCCAGAAGTAAAAAAAATTTCGCATGAATTGGCCACCACATTGAGCACTAAAATCAAAGGTGTTCAAAGCAAAAAAACAGGATGTGCAACTTTTTTTTTTTTTTTGCCTAGGCAGTGTACATACAGAATAAGTTGTCCAACACCTTTTCACACACTGCACAACCTGCTTTATCAGATTCTTTGTCCATTAAATTTTGAACACACACACACACACACACACACACACACACATATACACGTATTAAATGATAAAACCGGCTCAAGCAGGGAGCACCGAACATTTCTTCTAAATCAGACAGATGTTTTTTTTTTTTTATTCCTTTTTAAAAGATGTGTTAAAAACGATCCTGCAGATTGCATTAGACACTGCCTGTCTTTCTTCCATTCATTCCAGCCCTTTTCATTTCGGTCACTTTTCCAATAAAGACTGAAGACGTGAATAAGTTGCAGCCTATTGAGTGGCTATGAGCGGCCTCTAATGTACACGCATGAATAGAATCTCAAGTTCACTCGGTCTATCAATAAATGTTCTCTTGGTTTAAAAAAAAAAAAGAGGTGGGGGCGGGAGTGTAATGTTATCTCAGGATTTTAAAAAGCTAGTCATGTGACTCTTCCGTAAGACACAGAGTTCCTTATCAGGGTTCAGGAATAGTCAAAATGTCAATGAAATTCAATATCAATAATAACCAAACAAAATTCTTCATAAAAAAGAGCCGGGGGGGGGGGGGGTGCTGTGGGTCTGAAGACAAAGCACCTTTATTGTTCTGAATTACAATAAAACATCTCTACATCTGTGGTTAGCCAGCAAGTTTCATTTCTAGTATGAAGCACAATCCAGATCATTTTCATCCTCTAAAAACCTTATGCTGGTTGCCAGTGTGTGGTACAGTATTTTGTGTAGCATAAAAAAAACATCCAGACAGAGCTGGAACGCATCGAACAGAACAGCTACGGAGATCCGAAGTGGGAGGCATGATGATGATGGCATGTGTGTGTGTTTGTGTTGGAAATTAGCTTAGTATAAGAATGAAAGAGCCGTTTGGGAGCCTTTAGAAGGAGGCTGATGCATCCATGAAAGCACGGGGTAAAAACAGAAAGACAGAGCAAGTGTCCCTCTTTTGTGTCACACAATAAAGACGATAATACACTTCCTTATTCACACCATGCACGTAAACGAGTGGGCACCGACTGTGTGACATAACCATGAAGGCAGGAAGACATGAAGACAGTGGCACATAGCTGTTTTGTGATTTGTTCCACACCGGCTCTTTCTAAACACCGTAAGAGGACAATGAAACCCAAACCGAGACAACAGGCAATTTATTAGCACTGAGCAACGCTGAGTTGGGTGGCACTTTGGCAGCATAATTGCCAAGCCAAGCCAAGCTTGCGCACGCTCTCTCTCTCTCTCTCTCTCTCTCTCGTGCGCACTCTGATGTGGTCCCTGGGGTCTCCAGAGAACGAGAGAACCGAAGAAGCAGCTCCCTGTGATTACTGGTTATAGCCTAGTGAATGTGGGAGCATTCATACCATGAACAAAAGCGCCCACCTGACAGAATGAGAAAGAGAGCGGGATGAAGAGAGTTGCGAGCGAAAGACTGTTGGTAACAATGCAGTGTGATGTTAGAAGGTGAGAACAAAAATATGGGGTTTGATAGGAAGCGGGAGACAGAGAGAGATAAAGAAAGAATGAGAACATTCCAAAATGATAATTTTCTCAATCATGAGACATGGCGGGCGGCACGGGGTAGTGTGTTATTACCTCATGGTTTCAGGGTTACTGGTTTTAAAGGAAACAGTTTTTTTTCTGTTTAATTATAGAGAGGAGAAGAATGAGTCGCATTTCCGATGGCCTGCTTGGGATGTGTTTAGTACTACTTCTACTACTACTACAACAACTACTTATACCAGTATCATATATCCATAGGACATATCATTTGTTGACACGAACTGTTCTTGGTCTGTTTCTGGCATTGTTTTTCATCCTGTGGTTTCTGTTTAATGGACTTTTATGTTATGGGACTCTTATGTTGACTTTAGTTCTGGACATCAGTTCCATCCATGCAATACATGATCTTTATTGTTTTACCTGTTCCTTGTTCAATTCTGTACTCAAAAGGTTATTTTGACCTCTTGCAGCTTGTAGGCTCATTAGTTCTCACTACCTGTCTGAACGCACAGATCTGATGTTTTTTTTTTTTTTTCACTTTGTATCTGGTCCTTGATTGGATATGTATCCGATATGTGGTCAAGAGTTGAGAGAGAACTATTGGAATTTATGTGACTTTATGACTTTATGCTGACATGATCCGGAATGAGTTTGCATGTTCTCCATGTGCTTGGTGGGTTTCCTCCAGGTAGTCAGGTTTCCTCCCACAGTCCAAAGACATGCAGATTAGGCTAACTGGCGTTCCCAAATTGCCCGTAGGGTGTGTGAGTGTGTGTATGTGCGATGGATTGGCACCTCGTCCAGGGTGTACCCGGCCTCGTGTTGGTCTCCTGTGATAGGCTCCAGGCTTCCGCAACCCTGAATACAGGATAAAGTGGCATAGACGATGTGTGAGTGAGTGAGTGATTACATTAAAGCTGATTAGCTTATTTTAACTTTAACCTTTTAACTATTTCTACAAACTCTTTTCCCGTCAATGACGGTTACTTAGATGAGTGGATGTATAAAAGATTTCATATCTGTTCTGTCTAAATGCTGCTAAAGTCCTTCCTTCCTATGTTTCCCTAACTCCTTCTTGCTTTTCTCATTACAAGTCGATAGTTGAGCCCTTCTGCTCTGTGTGCATTTTCATTGTGGTCTACACGCCAAGGAAACTGATTAGTCTTGTTTTCGACAGATTGTGCTTTATGTCTGGCTTCAGTCTGGTAATAAATGACCTGTACATGGATCACTCGGAGTAACTTCCTATGGTGATAAATTAGTGTTTCCAAGTTCACTTTTCACATAAATCTTAGTAAATAACATGTGAATAAATAATAATAATTTAAATCGAAACCTGATTGAAAAGAAAAGTAGAAAAGTAGGTTTAGTTTAGAAAGTGTTCCTGAACCGGTGTCGGATCTGTAGATATTTAAATGGGGAAATGGGCGGAGCTAACAGAACCTGTCTGGTGGTTAGAACATGCCTACTGTATACTTCACTTACCACAAGCTAGCTAACTTAGCTTTAGCTTAGATAAAATGCTAAGGTGGCTAATGGTAATTTATATGCTAAAACTACTTTGTACTTGATTGAACACCATCATACATACACCACAGGTTGATACACAATATAGTTATGGAGACCAAAAGTGTTTGTTTTTTTGTTGTACCAGGCTAAAAACATGTTTATTTCTGTTGGGATTGACTCAGTTTTGGAGCCAGTGGTGGTCCTAGTGGTCATTCATGGAACTGCACGTTTTGGCACTTCTGAGTTTGACTCACTGCTTATAATCGTGTGGTTACCTCTTGATAATTACTACATTTCTTTTAAATATTGAAAAAGCTCAAGTGCTTCATAAAATTGAAGAATTCCTGGTTTAGGTAATCCATTATTCCACAAAAAAAAAAAATAGCTGTGTGTTCAGAGTAAACCTTGTAGATTCAAGAAGCAGCTATAATTATTTAAAAGTATTTGCCTAATGTTCTTCGCACAGTGTTCTGATGAATAAATATACGCCTGAAAAGCCTAGTTAGCATTAAGACAAATGCTAAGGTGTGTGTGTGTGTGGTGTGATAGAGAGATTTAAAGTCAAAGAAAGAGATAATGTGCTGAACAGATAGAGAGAGAGAGAAAAGATTTCTGCTGAGGACATTCTTGACAGCAGGACAAGCGTCCCTTACCTTTGAACAAGCGGAAGACGAAGTAAAGTCAAAAAAGCCCAAGAGGTGTTTGTGGAACAACTACATGGTAATTATTAATAATGGCAGCCGTTTTAATTAGAGGGAAATATATTTAAGTTCATAATATCCTACAGACATTTAAATTGAGGCATTTGGCAGACGCTCTTATCCAAAGGGACTTACAAAAGTGCTTTATAGTTTCCATCATTGGAGACATCACTGTAAAGTTCTCCGGCAAATGTAATTAAGACCCGGTGTTGCCAGCTGGTGTAAACTTTTAAACCTGAACTCTAATCATTACCGTAACATTAAAAGCTCCTGGCTAACATTCTGTAGGTCCCTTTTTGCCACTAAACCAGCTCGGATCCATCGAGGCATCGACTCCGTTACACCTCTGATGGCACACTGTGGTATCTACAGTAGCATCAAGACATTAGCAACAGATCTTTTAAGTCTTGGAATTTGCAAAGTCGCTCTTTTATGGTTGTTCCATTAAGCAAATCCCACAGATGCTCACTCAGATAGAGATTTGGGGAATTTTTCAAGCAACTGTACACCGTAAACACTTTGTCGTGTTCCTCAAACCATTCCACTTTGTTTTTGGCAGCGTCCACACTTCTAGCGTCACGATTTGGCCCTTGTCAAAGTCACTCAGATTCTTCCAACATCAACTTCAAACCAAGTGTTAAAATACTGCCAAATATATCCCACCCCTTGACAGGTGCCGCTGTAACAGGATAATCAATGCTATTTACTTCACCTGTTAAATGTTACGGCTGATCGGTGTAGAGTATGTATTAAAGAAAGTTTAATATCATATACAACACCGTGGAGAGCATTGATATCTTTTGGAATGGAATGTAATTTAGAAGTAAAGAATACTTGCACAATAGTGTTATGTCAGTCAGTCGTCCATAATAACAATATAAGCCATCACTGGGGGCCATTCAGTTTATTGCTTGTAACCAGCAACATAAAAAAAATAAAACAGGTATTACTGCTTTACTGCACAACCAAATATTAACTTATTTAAGGACTAAATAGAATGCGCAAGATTCTCCGGTGTGATCATGTGAGCACCCTGAAGATGCACCAATAGCAATTTTCTTGCCGGATACTGATTTCTGTGTTGTTGTTGTTTTTCTTTTCTTTTTTTTTTTCCAAGAACTATAACAGCCTTCACAAAAAATTTTTTAACTTTAACAAAAAATGTAATTATATCCATTATTGTGCCAAAGTCTTTCTTTAAAAGAGACTTTCTTGTATTATAGTCTTGGGGAATAGTTCTACATGCTTGAAGGACGTTTTTGGCTCCTATTTTCAGTCCAGTCCCTGTACTGTAAGTGAGCAGTTTCGGCAGGATTGGGTATCACTTTGGGATTTTTATGATACCGGTGCCAAATCGAAAATTTTGAAAGAGTACTGGTGCCTAAACAGAGCCTGAACCGGTACTTAAAAAAAAATCCAAAACAAAATGTGGGATAACATTAAAGAACAGCTTTTAATTGAATTTTTTTTTTTTAAATGAACTATATATTAAAAGTTTAAAGTATACATAAATAAGTAAATACAAGAAAAAACTAATTTACATACTCCTTAACCAAACTACAATACTTTTCCACTGCACTACAGAGTGGCGCAGTGGTAAAGCGCTCGCCCTATCATCCGGAGATCGTGAGTTCGATTCCCGGGTGATGCTGTAACCTCTCGCAGCCGGTCTAGAGAGAGCTGATTGGCCGAGCTCTCTCAGAGAGGAGGGATACTTAGTGTACTTAGGGATACTTAGGGTACTTAGTGCTCCCACATTATTCACGGCTCTACAGCCAATCAGGGGCGTCTGTGAGCTCACCTGTGTTACGCCGCCCCCAATGGTGCGTGAGCGAGCAGTTCGAAAAGATGCAGTCGGCTGGCGTCACGTGGTTCGGAGGAAACACGTGATAGTCCTCGACCTTCCTGACTGAGTGGTAGCAGGAGCCTTAATGTGGGAGCGTAATGACGGGGAGTAATTGGACACGACTAAATTAGGGAGAAAATCTGAAAAAATAAATAAAAATGTCACCATATTTGCCTTATTTTAGCAAAATACAACACCTCTCCTGTCTTGCACACGAGAACACCCTCTCAGTGGGTGTTGATAAGGCGTGTATACACCAGTATGTATTGGTAGGATGTCTCGCTTCCCCCACCACAGGCTACAGGGTCTTGTCCTGAACACTGCCAGCTGATGCTTTTAAACACGGTGCATCCCTCTGCTTTTAGCTTTTAACTACATCCCGTGTGTCCTCAGATGGTTTATTAGATTTGACTTGTTTCCCGCTTTACACGCAAATGTTGAAAGACATTTTTTCCTTCCGTGTGAAAAACTGCCACCCATTAGAATGTTTAGCTTTAGGCATTTTAATCTAAGCGTGTTTAGCTTAGCGAGAGAATGCTACCTGCTGCCATCAGAGCAAGTGTAAGTACTGCATTCTCACAATGCATCCACATAGATGCTCTGATTTCCCGAGTTAACAGTACAGTAAGTCGGAATGTGAAAACAACATGGATACTCGCATTACTACAAAGATTACTTTGAACCAGAGGACAAATATTTCAATTGGTCGCTCAAAATACGGGTGCCATATTAGCACTGGGTTTCGGTACCTTACACGCGGAGAAAATTTAACTCTTTGTACACAGACCCAGAGGCGGGAATCAAACCCAGAACCTGGAGGTGTAAGGGAACAATGCTAACCACTAAGCCACCGTGGCGCCATACAGTTGTTCTCATTTTTAAAAATTTAATCGACATTATTTAATTGAATTCAATATGAAAATGTTATTAAATTAACTTTACCACTTTCTCCAAAACTGCACAATGTTTCTCAAGGTTACTGCCTTCTCAAGGTTACTGCTCTTACTTGATACTGTTTTTTTTTTTTGTGTGTGTGTGTGTGCAAATAAAATCCCACTGAAAATGAAAATTCAACTTTATAACATGCTTCCTCCAGGAAACATGATGGTAGTACATGACAATCAAACTGCTGCACACGTAACATTAAAAGATGGGAAACAAAGTGCAGACGCCCATATGGATGCTACAGTATGACTGATGTACGAGTGCACCGTTTTCCCCTGGAAACCATACACTGATTTGAACCCACAACCCTGGAGATGTGATGCAACAGAACTAACCATTAAGCCACCTGCTTCCGCATTGGAATGGTACCATTAAGAAATTTCCAGCTCATCGTCTAGACTACTTTATCCTGTATACAGGGTCACATGGCGGGCTGGAGAGTATCCCAGGAAACCTAGGGCATGAGGCGAGGTACACCCTGGACGGGGTGCCAATCCATCACAGGACACACACTCACACACTCACACAAGCACATGCTCATTCACACACTATGGGGCAATTTGCAGACGGCAATTAGTCTCTTCTGAATGTTTTTAGGACTGTGGGAGGAAAGCGGAGGAAACCCACCAAGCACGGGGAGAACATGCAAACTCCATGCACACAGACCAGAGGCGGGAATCGAACCCGGACCCTGAAGGTGCAAGGTGACGGTGCTAACCACTAACTGAACCAACTGAATCTTGAATGTTGTTGTTGTTGTTTTGTTGTTTTTTTTTTATTTGCCTTGGATTATACTAAAACATCCTTCAGTCTGGAATTGTGTAACACAAGCGCAATACAGATGATAAATCCTCATCTCTGACTAATTACTTCAATGTTAAGGTTATTTAAAGATTCCGTTTCATTCTCATTCTCCGCCTATGATTCATTCTTCATGTTGCTTCTGGATGCTGCTGTTAACAGTGTGAAATCTGTACAAAGCTTTTGAACAAAATGGTTCTTCATGTGTTTTGGATTTTTTTTTTTTCATTAACAGCAATATGGGTGCCGATATACTGCACTGTATATATAGAAATGTTTGAAATCAGCCAGATGAACTCTTTCTGAATTTATACAGAAGGGAGCTTTGGGCAAAATGTTGTCCAGGAGAGCGAAAAAAAAAAAAGGCGGAAAATGAAAAAGAAAATGTTTGTGCTTCCATTTCACAGACTATTAGATGTTAATTGGGTTTGAGCTCGAAGTGAGCTTAAATTATCTTATATAACACACAGGATGTTGCATGGCCTGAGGCTTGCAATCCGCAAAAAAAATAAAATAATAATCATAATTGTAAATTTCTTTAGCTGACTTAAGAAACATCTTGCTTATTAGTTTTTATTGCATATTGTTTGCTCTCGTCCTACCAACATATTATAATACAGCATCCTGACTGGGTGTTAAGCCAAAGCCGTTTGAAGCACTCAGGCTTTGCTTTTGGAAGTCTAGCAATGTTTCTCTCATGAGAGAAACCACACACACACCACACACACACACCACAAACACACACACGACACACACACCACACACACACCACACACACACCAGCAAAGGAGTCATGTTGAGCTAGAGCTGTTTGATGTGAGTGAAGGCTGGAGTAATGGAGATAAATATGAGCTTTGCCAGCCTTTCTCCTCCTCCTCCTCCTCCTCCTCCTCCTCTGGCAGTGGAGCCGAGACTCGAATGTGGCCTCCAGCAGGAGTCAGGGAGAGTGGAGCCGACTGAGAAAGAACCCGAGCTAATTATAACTGGGTTTTGTATTTAGGGGCGTCACCGTAACTGATTCTTAGAAGTCATATCTCTTTGTGTTTGTGTTTGTGTTTGTGCCGAAAATGCTCCTGTTTAAAGCTCTGCCTAATTAACTCCATAACGAAGCCTGGGAATTGTCCTGTCATACCGTAGCTACAGTATGCAGGTATTATGTTGACTATCCTGCAGCTGGTGAAGAAAACAGTTCATGAAACACAGTATCGAAAGATAAAATGCTAGGTTCTTCCCCTTGAGTTGAGAAAACATTCCATCACATAAGTATCTTCAGTGATGTGTTTATCTTGAACAGCGTCATAGTGGATCCAGAACCTGAAGCATCAGGGTCGTAGATAATAATCCAACCCGAATGAGACGTTAGTCCGTCACAATACACCTTAGACACACACGTTCAGAACTTTGTGTACGATTTAATAAATGAAATCAAGGTTTCATTTATTTATTTATTTATGTATTTAGACCCTGACCTTAAGCAGTCACACTGATTTATTTGTAGCCATCTTGGGAACTAACCTTCACATTTATAAACGAACAGGAATCAACTCGTGTAAATTTAGACCACCGTAATGATATGCATGTTAATTAAATTTCCATTCCAACTACATCAATTTTCATGTTTAATTGATATGATTAACATTTCTTTTTTTGGCTGTAATCGGATTTGTTTGCTTGTATACTTGCCAATCAAGACTCAGACTCATTAGTTTAGTAATCTTCCCTGGTGATTTGTGAGCGCTCGATTCATTAAGCAGAACCTACAGTCATTTTAAGAAGGTAACTTATCCTGAGAAGTACAGTACCAGTCAAAGGTTTGGACACACTTTCGAATTCAGTGTTCAGGGATTTATTTTCTACATTCTAGAATAAGGCTGGAGTTTTTTTTTCCCCCAAAACTATGCAATAACACATATGGTATTAGGTAGGGGTGGAAGCGGGGCAGGTTGGCCCAAACGCAACATTTTGGAGTCCTGAACTGAGACTGTAGATAGAATTTTTTTACGCTTGTCTCTCAAACAAGACTTTTATGAATAATTTACAATACCAGTTACAAAATGATCTTGCTGTGTGAAACGCTCGAGAGATACCCACTCACTCACTCATCATCTATACCGCTTTATCCTGTATTCAGGGTCACGGGGACCTGGAGTCTATCCCAGGGGACTTAGGGCACGAGGCAGGGTACACCCTGGACAGGGTGCCAATCCATCGCAGGGCACACACACACTCACACTCATTCACACTCATTCACACACTATTTGGGAACGCCAATTAGCCTAACCTGCATATCTTTGGACTGTGGGAGGAAACCGGAGTACCAGGAGGAAACCCACCAAGCACGGGGAGAACATGACACAGAGACACAGAGCCTGGCCAGGAATCGAACCCGGACCCTGGAGGTGCAAGGCGACAGTGCTAACCACAAGTGGCACAAGTGACAAGATTTCTACTATGCAAAATAGACCAAACGGTAAAAAGTACAAGCATTCTGCAACTGCAACTGTTGTGTCACAATTATTCGCTTCCATAACTGGAATGTAACGTGCTAAGGTGCGATACAGAAGGCCAGTCTCCTTTGGGTTTGAAGCTCGGTCACTTTTACGAATGTAATTGCAAACCATCTGAAAAAAGGTGTTAATATCGTCTGGTACAGTATGTTTATTGTGCAGTATAATTGTGTTAAGTGTTAATTATAATACTTATACTGTGTGCCAACCAGACCCATCACTGTGCCAATCTGACCCGACCTGAACTTGGCCCATATTTTCCAAATTGCACTAAAGCAACACAAGGCATATGCTTTCTCACATAGCAAACTCAATATATTTCCTTTCCCTGTACTGTATAAATGAACTAGATTAGGCTTTAAACTGTAAGCACAAACCTTTTTTTCTTGCTGCACTGAAACAACTTTAGGGGTCTTGAAAATCACACATTTGGCCCACTGCAGCAGAAATGATGCAGACAATGCAAAATTCCTGGAATCAACAAGTCATGTGCACAAAAAGTGATGACCTCACACACAACTCCTCCTCCCCATATTCTTACCATGTGGGATCTGCCAACCTGCCCCTGTGCCAACCCCCCCCCCCCTTTGCCCTACTGTAATAAGTAACATCATCA
The DNA here is from genome assembly GCA_028565275.1 of Leiocassis micropogon. NCBI lineage: Eukaryota > Metazoa > Chordata > Actinopteri > Siluriformes > Bagridae > Leiocassis > Leiocassis micropogon. The sequence goes on from JAOVVA010000051.1 coordinate 11,323,194, forward strand.
ACACTCATCAACACTCAAAAACACCAATCTACAGTACCATTATGAGGCTTGACAGAGCATAAGTAGCAGACACATCTCAATATCAACTGTTCAGAGGAGATTATTGTGTACTTTGGATGATTCTTAAGATGAAACCTGTAATCAGAGGAGCGCAGTTCATGGTCTTTCCCCATGCACAGAGTAAGGGCTTATAAATAATGCAGGCTCATAGGCATGGTGATGGAAAAAGAGCTGCATAGATGGATCCTTTGTGGGGAAAAAAATTTAATGCTGTGGTTGGAACTCTGTCACCAGAGAGCGAGAGAGAGAGAGAGAGAGAGAGAGAGAGAGGGCATGTACTCATCTGACAGTAAGGTCTCTTAAGTCTTGCATGCAACATTACACTCAAGACCCCACATCTCACCTTGACCTACGCACTCGAACACGCTGACACACAGTGACACCGCGACACACACACACACATACTGTCTAAGCTCAGGAAAGATGACAGCTAAGCAGTAAATAGAAGTCTAATTGAGCAGCATGGAGACGAGACACATGAGACGGTGTCCCCTGGCTATGTGCAGTGTGACATCCTGACAGATTTTTAGACTGTTTTTAGAGCGGACATACTTGACCGTCTCTGTCCCTTCTGCCCTACACACACGCTGCATCTCATGGCTGCGCATGCAGTTGGCTGAACGACAAAAAATAGCAGCAGTGACTCGCGTTTACATTCCTCTGGTCTAGTTGAGGCTTAAAAGCTGAACAGATCAGATTTCATCACATCCTTTTTTTTTTTTTTTTTTTTGAATATTTCAAATTGTGATTTATAATAGAGCTTCAAAATCCGTTTATCTAATTGAAGGAAAACATCTGTGTCTCATTGAACTTGACTCATTACGTAGGTGCACCAGGTGCACAAAGTGCTAGCGGTAATGTGGGAGATTTTTAGTCTTCCACTTGTTAATGTTACCTAATTATAAAACATTAAACAAAAGCTGTATCTCTAGTCAAAAGACCCAAAGAACGACTCAGGACTCTGTGCAGATCTGGATGAAGTAAGCAGGATTTATTGCAGCAATAAAACCCAAGTGAGCCGCACTTGTAATGCTTAGGTCGTAAATCCAAGCATTATCAAGAGCAGACGGTCTGACAGTTACATGCAGGCTCATTATATACGGTACAGGTTTTAAGGGGAGAGATGCACACCTTGTCCCCTCCTCTGTACTTCTTTTTCCATTTCTTACTAAAGTTTTTATTCCATTATGTTTTATGACTTGTCATACTCTCTACCTACTTCTATATTATCTCACTAAGATTAACATTATGTTGATTAATATTATGATATTGTTACATTGCTGCATACACAAGTATATTTTACTAAAATATACTTCCATATTTCCCCCTCTGCGACTTTTAAGTTGCATAAAAGAGAAAATGTCGCGTAAAAAAAAGAAAATTTTCTATTATCTATTATGTACCTCTTACTTCCTATGTACCTCTTACAGTAAGCTTTACTGGTGTTTTTAAAATCGATGCCGTTTATATGCAGGTCCTGTCCCTCATGGAACAAAAAAGGAAGTGACATAAATACTTTAGACTCTTTGAATGATGCAAACATTTTAAAGAAAGCCGTACGTCCGTGAATGACGATCCCGGCCGAGGTGGCTCGGGGCCCACTACAGTCGTTCCCATGAACATTTAGTAAGTAGGATGGCTGATCCTTAAAAATCGATGGATAACTTGTGAAAGAGATGCATCTGTCTGGATGGAACTTGGCTGGGAGTTAATGCCACATTCCCCATATAGACCTGACCTCACTCCAAGCTATTTCCCTGTTAGTCCCATTAAAGGAGTTCCTGGGAGGCCGGCGTTTCAGACGGGAGGCAGGCAGTCCGATCATACTGAGAAAACTTTCTATCTTGATGATGTCCAAGCACTAGTGAAACACTGGGATATATGCATTAGTGTTGCCTGGGATTATATAGAGAAAAAAAGGAGTTTTTACTCTCGTAACTGTGTTCTGTTTTAGTGCACAATCAAAAGTCCCGGTTTGACTTGTCTGAGTAAAGCTTTAACTAAACCCTTCTTAAGTCATTCATTTATCCTTTAACTTTTACATACATGACCATGCATTGTACACATTATTCACCACGTTGCAAAATTACACATTTATTCAAACCCCCTGAAACTTGATCCTCTGCCACTGCCTGGCCAAAAAAATAAAAAAAAGTAGCAAAATGTGGTGGTCAGTTCAAGTGTGAAAATGATTCCTCATGCTCCCAGAACAGCTCTTTTACAATCTGAGTCGTGTGCCATCAGAAGAAGAAAATATCCATAGATGTGATAACCCGGTCATTCAGAACATTCAGGTCGCCATCTGTCTTTTATTGCCACATAATGTTGCTTAGCCTAGACCTCACCAACTGAAGCAACCCCAGGTCATAACACTGTCTCCATGAAGCCTCCCTGATGCGCACATTGCTCTGGGACAGGGTCAATCTGGACTCTCATTACTCTCTGCACTACTATGGATATTGGCTTCACTCATCAGTAACAACAGTGCTATTCTACATGCACTCTCACTCACTCATCATCTATACAGCTTTATTTTGTATACAGGGTCACAAAATGACCCTGGAGCCTATCCCAGGAGACCTAAACCCTGGACAGTGCCAATCCATCACAGGGCACACATACACTTGCAAACAAATATACAAATTGCCAATGCCAATTAGCCTAATCTGCGTGTCTTACCAAGCACAGGGAGAACATGCAAACTATAAGTGGGAATCGAACCTGGTCGGGAATCGAACCCGGACCCCCAGGAGGTGTCAGGCGACAGTGCTAACCAGTACCCACCGTGTCGCCATTCTACATGCAGTGTAAATAAAACATTAAATTTCAATTGAATGATCTATCAAAACCATCTAATGACCAAAAAACTTTCAAGACCAAGCATTAGGGAGATAAGATCATTTGTGGTGCTTCTGCAGTGGGAGATAACAACCAGTTATCTTAAACCAGACTGACAGTGAATAGAAAGTAGATTAGGGATGGAAATAAAAAGGTGGACTGGGCTTCACTCTATTATTAATCTGCTTTTGATAAGAGGTGGTAAATTGCATATAATAAATTCTTATTCTTACTGGGTATTATATGGCTCAATAGCTCTTAATGGGTATTCTAAAACTCAATGCCCAGGGATATTCATTCTCACATTTATAGCACAATGAGAAGTACATCCAGCTGCCTTAGATGAGCAGATGGGTCAGCACACGTATTGATTTATCAACATAATCAAAGCTCTAAATAAAAGTTGATTAAAAACCCAAGCTGGTAGTTCATCATTGTGACAGTCGAACATATGCAGCTGTATATATA
>JAOVVA010000051.1:11360064-11376993 GCA_028565275.1 Leiocassis micropogon
GATCACGTGACACTCGGCGTCAAAACAAGAAGCGCATGCGTGATACATGATACTCGGTGCTCGTAAACCAAGACTTGTTCGTTTATCAAGTCAAAATTTATTAAAAATCTTTGCTCGTCTTGCGGAACACTCTTGCAAACCGCGTTACTCGCAATCTGAGGTTTGGAAAGTTGGAAGAAGAGAGTTGGAAAAGGAACTCCTCCTTATGACTATATTTTGTCGAATTACATTTTGCTTTAATTACAGTCTGCTGGGATATGCCTCTAATGTCTCTACCAGCTTTGCGCATCTAGACTTTGCATTCTTTCCCCACTCCTCTTTGCAGAACTGCTCAAGTTGAGTTACATTTGATGGTGACTGTGAACTGCAGTCTTCAAGTCATTCCACAGATTTCCAAAGGGGTGTACTGTAAGTCTGGGCTCTGACTAGGCCATGCAAGGACATTCACCTTTTCCTCCTTCAACCACTGTGTGGTCAGTTTTGCTGTGTGCTTTGGGTCATTGTCATAATGGAAAGTAAACCTTCTTCCCATTGCCAACTTTCTGGCAGTCTGCAGATTTTCCTCAAGAATTTGACAGTATTTTACGCTATCCATTTTTCTTCAATCCTGACAAGTGCTCCAGTTCCTGCTGCAGAGGAACACCCCCATAACAGGATGTTACCTCCTCCATGCTTTACTGTAGGAATGGTGTTATTTGGATGATGAGCTGTATAGGATTTCCGCCAGACGTATCGTTTGGTATTGTGGCCAAATAATTACATTTTAATCCCATCTGACCATAACACCTTTCTCCATTTGGCCTCAGAATCTTCAAGGTGCATTTTTGCAAAGCTTTCTTGAGGAGTGGCTTTTTTTCTTGCAAACCCTCCTATATAAACCAGATTTGTGGAGAATTTGTGATATTGTTCCCACATGAACACAATGGCCACTCTCTGTCATAAATTTCTGCACCTGCTTCAGAGTTGCTGTAGGCCTTAAGTAGCCTCTCTAACCAGTTTCTTCTTGGCTCGTTCACCCAGTTTGGAGCGACATCCTAATCCAGGGAGGGTCTGAGTTGTACCGAATATCTTCCACTTCTTAATAATAGACTTCACTGTGCTCCTAGGCAGTGATAAAGCCTTTGAAATTTTTTGTATCCATCTCCTGATGAGCTAATCCAAATCACTACAGCTGATCAAAGCTGAAGGTCTTAGCTTCACCTGAGTTTACAAGTCTTTTAGGAAGGGGTGCTCCTTTTCCATATCAGTGATTTAGTTTTTTGTTAAAGTTTGCACTTTAAATGAGTAAATACAGCTTAATAAAACAAAAACTGTATCTGTCTTCATTTCAGGCTGCAAAAAAACTAAATATTTTCTATACCCACTGTAGATTTAAAGAATACAAAATAAATAATTCCGCTGATGTGATAACCTGGTCATCCAGTACATTCAGGTCATCAGCTAACTTCATTTCAATAGCACATAACATTACTGGGCCTAGACCTGACCACCTGAAGGAACCCCAGAGGATAACCCCAGAGGCACTATGCATACTGGGTGCCTCACTTCATGCACATTCCTTCGGACCCTGATGTAACCCATCACTCTTTAGCAGACCACATGACCTTTTTTCTATTGCTACAAATTCTAGTACTTATGCTACCTTTCAGTAAAAATTAAAGACTTTTTATTAGTCCTACTAACAAGCCATTTTCTTACGGCTACAAAGCTGTTTAGTCCCAATCCTGTGAGTTCTCATCACATTGTGTGTGTGTGCGTGTGTGTGGAAATTCTCTCACTTTGAGTATTAAACATAGCTTTGATTTCTGATTTCTGTACATTTCCCCCCCAACATTCATGGTCATTCATGATTTCTTTCCAACCACAGTTCTTCCATGAAGTTGACAGTTCGACACTATCCTTCCAGGCTTTACAAATGTGTCATTTCTTAAATTAATTCCAGTTTTCCTTGCTTGATGCTTTGACCCTTTGGAAATGGGATTTTTTTTTGGCAAGGCATCAATTTTTTGATAGATTGATCGATTGATTGATTCATTCATTCATTGCTGTAATCATTTATAGTAAGCAAGCTGGAACCACTGGGTCAGGATACCACACACAAACTCACAATCATTCATATGTCCAGCAGCAAATTAATGTAGTCCATCCACATACCTGTATGGTTTTACAAGGTGGGAGAACACCAGAGAACCCAAAGAAAATGCATACACCAGATATGAAACTCCACCCAGACACTAACCCAAGCTCAGGATTAAATCCCACACCCTGGAGCTGTAGGACAACAACGCCGTCCAATATCACTACCAATATTACAACACTACCAATATCATATCAGTACTTTCCCAGCCGTAGTTAAATTTCTTTTTTACACATCATTGTCACCAAAGACAATCACGTTACAGTCCCATAAAACGTGCCAGATTACTTGAGTAGAGCCATCAGGTCTTGATAAATGGATCCTGTGGAAATATCTATGAACTAATGAAGAGTAACTCGTTTAAGAAATGCAGTCAAAATGAGAATCCCATCAGCATCTCATATCAGGCACTTGGCAACTTGAAAGTTGATACTTCCAGAAGGAAATTGGCTCCGAAAGCTGTGATTTTAAGCCGAAAGTGGTCTTACTGAACTAATAGCCATGTCTGGCTTCAACAGACCAACCTTTACGAGAAAAACAATATTTACTGCAGTAAAATTATTAACAGCATTCAAAAGTTTGAGTTCCTACTTAATAGACAACTCCACTGGTAATACTCTAATAAACAGCATAATGATTACGGCATTTCCCCTTTCATTTTATATAGTGCTTGTATATTGCTTTTCAGTGAATTATCGTCTAGGCAGCACGGTGGCTCAGTGGTTTGAGCTGTCACCTTACACCTGGACCATGAACCTGGTTGGAAGTTCAAATCTTGCCGCCGGTCTGTGTGTGTGTGTGAACATTTCGTGTGTAATTGTTAATTGGCTCCAGGTACACCAGCTCTCTCCCACAGTCCAAAGACATGCTGTGTAGGCTGACTGTTGTTAGTGTATGATTGAGGCAGTGCCCTGTGATGGGTTGGGAGAAAGTTTAATCAGTTTCGTAATTAATTTGATCTTTTATTGCTGTTGTTTGATTCAATTCACTGATTTAATTTAGTCAGGTTTCAATTCAAACTTAATTCACACTTTCAAATTATTTAGGTGATCTATAAAGTACCATGCGGAAGGCACGGGTTCGATTCCCCGCCAATGCCCAAACCCCCCGGAACTGAATGCAGTGTCGGTCCCAAGGGTTGTGTCAGGAAGGGCATCCGGCGTCAAACTTGTGCCAAGTTGTTGTGCGGATGAGTTGGTCCGCTGTGGCGACCCCTCGACAGGAGCAGCTGAAAGACTAAGACTAACAACAGGTGATCTTTCATTTCTTAAATGATCAAAAATTGACGTAGGCCACAGCTTTTGCAGAAATTACAAACTGCTTCCGTCTTCCTCAAATCCACAAATTTTCGCCAGAGTATCGTGTCTTCTTCTTTTGAGTTTATGGAGAGTTGGTGCAATACTGCCACCTGCTGGACTGGAGTGCAAAGCAGACAACTGGCGGGAAAAAGAAAATCAATTGCTTTGTACAAAACGTGACATTTAAACAGTCAAAAACACAAGTTACAAAGCATTTCAGTGTTTATAATATACTTTTAGTAGATTTAATACTTCCAAACATGTAAGAAATGTAGCTACTTGGATCAAAACAGACGATAAACATCAGCGCTATTGAATCAAATATCTCCATGGTCGAAAATTAAATCGAATGAAATCAGCAGTCTACCTATGACTTACAGCTCTAGTTGGCAGCCCATTCAGGATGTCCCCTGCCTTGTGCCCTAAGCTGAACAGGCTCCAGGCCTCCCTTGACCCCACATAGGATAAGCAGTATAGACCATGTTTGGATGTACTGTTTGTTCTACCATATTTCTGTATTTCTGAGGCAATGAATGCCAAATATATGTTTAATATCTGTGCCTTCCTTCAGTTCCTTTAGTACAGTTTTTACAAGCAAAAATAAAGCCGTGCATATACAGTATCACCCCTAAAGGAGATGCACTATAAACTAACAGTGCGAACAGGCCGTGGCACAAGTTTGAACAGGTTAAAATCCATTCATCCTTGTGGAATAGTTCATCACACAGTCAGACTTGATGGACCAGGGATATTTAATCAAGCGATTTTCCCTCTGCTCTAGTTAAGTGACTGTCTGCGTATACAGCAAGGCCAATTACCGACTGATTTGCCGAGGCCTGACTCCGGCTGGAGCAGAGGCGAATGAGAGATCACAGGTGCTTAGTTTGAGCTCATGGTGGCTTTTCTTTCATTTCCTCACCACTCAAGACGGAAAGTGATTTCTTCTTCTAATCTGCCGCTTCTGAGTCATCAATAAATGAGCATGACTCTGTCGGGTCACATGACCGAGTCGCAAAAGGCATGGCCTTCATTTTCCTCAATGTTATCTCAAAGTGCAAACACCATCTACAAGCCAAGATGGTTCTCCATCGTTTTCCTTCTGTGTCTCACAACACACAGACACACACATTGTAAGCTAAGCATTGTTCTTATATCGATGGAATATAACACGAGTGAGAGTGCGGATATACTGAATATCTATATGACTGTGATTGGGATGTAGCCCACTGTATACATCTTTCATACAAGAGTTCTAAACATAAAATCAATATTGAATAAGTGACATGTTAGACACAATCTGGCAAATTTTGTTGATTTTTGCTCTGCTAGGACAAATAAAAATCATGTTCACTTTTTTTACTGTAGCATAGCATGCTGGCTAGCTGGCTAGCTAACGCAGGTCCATTTGTACATTCCTGGTAAAGGTTCTGTGGGTACCATTGTTGTCCATGATAAGCTTTTTTTTTTTAAATAAAAATTTTAGCATTTGTCTGCTAATGACAGTCACTAACACATTTACCAGATACCCATATCCAAAGCATGTACTTTTTTTTTCCATCATTGGACATCTGAGCCATTGAGAGTAAAGAGCCTTGCTGAAGGGCCCAACAGTGGCAACCTGGCACTGCTGGAGTTTGAACCTGGGACCTTCAGATCAGTAGTCCACCACCTTAACCACTGAGCTGCCCAGTTTAGCCGTTGCTGTAACTGTTTCAAACTAGAAATTGGAATTTTACTTTGCAAATACAGATTAGTGGAGTGATACACACACCCATTGTGGCTGGAGGAAATACAAGAAAAATATTCAACACTGCTTAACCGATCAAAAGTGGAATATGGACCATACCTAACTGTTGTCTAACGCATTGTTTTAGCACTTACATTTTATAATTTTATCAGCACAGAACTTTGTTAAATAAATTAGGTTTGATTTTCCTCACTCACTCATCGTCTATAACGCTTTATCTAGTATACGGGGTCGCGGGGGGCCTGGAGCCTATCCCAGAAGACTTAGGGCATGAGGCAGGGTACACCCTGGACAGGGTGTACACACGCTTGTTATCTGGTCATTTTCACCGATATGTTTGGCCAGTTTTTTTTTCCTTCCATCTGATTAAATATAAGAGTTAATAATAACAAATGATATGTAAAATTGCTTAACTCAAATAAAAAAAATTTAAGACTGCCATTATTTAAATAAAAGGATATTTAATTTTTATTATTCTATAATTCTATTATTCCATGCACATTACAGTCCAGTACTATTCTGTTTCACCAAATTTTCCCTTTTTACCAAATTTACCAGATTTTCCTCTTTTTATTAATAGAAATATGGTCATAAACCACATGAATAATATAGCAGAAACAAACTGAAAAAAATACTGAAAAATAAAAGCTATCGAGCAGGGATGGGAATCACCTGTGACCACCAAATTCGATATTATCACAATAGATAGGTGGCGATTTGATCTGTATTGCGATTTTATAAGTATTACAATTTTATAAATATCCCGATTCAATATGTTTTTTTTTTTGTATATTTAGTTAGAATTCTAAACATACAGTATTTAGCCAGCAGATATTTTACACCCACCACACAGGATGTTGTGTGCCACTGTGTGAACAGTTTAGAGCGCACCACCTGTAGAATTAAACTGGAACTGTAGGTGAACACTTCAGATGCAAACATATAGAAATTAACAGATTAAAAATATGGGTTTTGGAGTCAGTGTGGCGTATGTAGAATTGCCACACAAAAGAATCGTGATATAGCACTGAATAATTTTTTTCCCATGTCTCCTAAATAGTGAATTTAACAATCAGTGGCAGTTAACATTAGCGAATAGCATTATGCTAATATAACATTGCAAATCCCTAGAAATGCTAGCACAATCAGCATCATGCCGTTTCATTTTCGCTACAAGACACAAACAAATATATGTTGTTTAGGAACTAAGAAAAGTAAAGGAGAAAAACAACTTTTACTGTCTATGGGTTCACAGCAACAACACCGGGCTGCCCTGCAGATGTACCTGTCTGTTAACCGGCTTGATATGCTCATGTATTGGCCAATGCTGAACCCTTTGCTGGCTGGTAGGTAAATCAGTCAACCTTTAATCCATATTGGTTGAGCACATATTCCATAATGTCTAGAGCAGGGGTTCTCAAAGTGGTTCCATTCCTGGAGGACCGTCTGCCATGCACGTTTTACTGTTTTGCTCGCTCCCGGCACACCTGATTCAAGTATTCAGCTTATTAACAGGCATTTCTTAATTGAAGTGAGTGTGATAGAGCAAGGAAACCTGTACAGGGCCTGTGGTCCTCCAGGACTAGGGATGAGAACCACTGGTCTAGAACATACTGTGACTCTGAAGCTCTAAATGCTGAATGTCACTCCTCCCCAGCAGAGGTAATTGGTCTACCAAATTAAGGGCTTGACATGAAACCCTCGGGGATCGAATCGGATGGTGAGAGGCGGACATGCGTCCATGGCCCCCTTTCATTACATCTAACAAGCTCTTGTCAGCTTCCTTTCACCATTTCTCCTTTAGGGAATCCCCATTACAATTTAAGAAGCGTCCGGATACAGTATGTATCAGTTCAACGAACATTCATAATCCAAACGATCACACCACTATCTAGATGTAGACTTTTCCCTAGACGGAACTGCAATCCAGAGCAATTTGTTGTTTAAAGATGGTGTAAATGGGAACATCCGGAAATATTAACAGCTCATTTTATTATCCATAATTTACTACTAAGACATTTTCCAAACCTACTTCTTATACCAATACAAACTCGACCCAATACTCGTTGTCCTTCTTCAGGCGTGTAACCCACCATCCTTCTTTCTCTAAATCGTTCCTATCACCTCGATGATAGCAAAGCTGCTCACTTGCTGCTGATGAAAGAAACTCCAATCAGATGTGACAAACCTCGGGCTGGAACTGCCATTTCTCATCTCACCTCATCTCACACACACCTCCTGTGACCGCTTCGCCGTCAACGTCTCCTCATCCTCCCTCAGCCATCTGTCCATGCGCAATGTCCATCACGGAGACGCTCACCCAGCAATCTTTGCTTGGCAAGAGCACACGCTGGAGCGTTGACAGTTCGGTAGCACATAAACTGAGAAAACTCTTATTTCGCAAATAGTTTGAGATGAATTTGCAATACTAGTGAGTGTACAGCATATTCCAGCAGTAGACTTGTACCACCTAAGAACTGCTGGTGAAGTCTCACTTTTTGAATGATCTGGACATTGATAGTAAATTCGATGCTTATTGCACACTACAGACTCATGCTGCTTACAAGCACAAGCTAAAAAAGACAGAGAAAAACAAAATCTGATCAGCTTTTCCATGCAAACAACAACCGTCACTTGACCTGAAGCAAGATTACAGTGAAAAGCAGTCGTTTTGTCAGACATCTCTTTGTCTTAAGTCTGAGAAACGTAACAAAGACTCCATGCATATGCACTCTTTGAGATGAACTAATTACTCTTTGGATAGAAGCCACGTCATCCGGCCTTGATGTGTCCTGAGACCACACCGGATGTTAGTAGACTCGCCTCTGATGCCCATTTACAAAAAAAAAAAAGCCTTTCATTTGCCTTGTCCAATAATCCCTTGATTACTGGCACATCGGTTTCTTTTTTCACTCAGATGCCTTCCTGTTTACTCGAAGACAAATTTCATCTTGCTAAAGGTCCTAGCTGACATCATGTCACTTAGTCAGAGTTAGCATAGCCTCTAAATTACGTCTCGTTTGACGCAATCCGTATATGTTTTCTTCCAATTTTCTCTAAATAACCTCCTACAGGCCATTAAACCACCTTGCGCAGATTCATCTTTTTCTTGTCTATTCTCGTCCATCAACAAGGCACCTCTAGGAGCGCGCTCTGATTGGGATATTAAAATAAATTACACAGCTGCTAAAATAAGCCCTAGCAATCCGCGGGTAAATTTAATATATCTGCGCGGAAGGTGGCAATGAGGCATCTTGACATTTTCAAAGTCGACCTGCTGGGTTTTTCAATCCGGCACCTACGGTACTCCAGGTCGTTCTACACAGTCATGACCCTTCTCCTTTATTTGCTCTTCCTGTTGATGGAGGTACAGCTCCAGAAGTTGAGAAACAGGATGTGTTATTCACATATCGTGACTTGGGAGGTATAGAAATAGCAGGGTACATCATTATTAACAGGACCACACTGTGTCATTATTTATTATTATCCTAAGGATATTATATTTGTTATATTACGTATTATATAGTGATAGGGGTCTGTCATCAGTAATCAATCAACAATTTGAATCAACCAATTGATGATTGATTAATAATCAGTTGAACTGCACAGTACGATGCTTCTGCCGCTCGAGTTTCATGAAAATCAATCACACCACCATTCACTATTACTACACCCAGAGTACAGTACACATACATATGTACATCAACTAGGATCACCACATGAGCATCTATTACCGAATATATAAATTAACACTACAAACGGCAGTCAAAGCAGAAGTACATGGTCATTGTAGGACATCTAGAATTTACCCTTGTACATGTACTACTTGTGACAGATTTTGAATATCATTCTCATCATGTAAAGATCTTTTTTTTCCCAGTTAAATTGTACAACAGTGTCACCTTGAAAAACATCGTCTGACATTTTACTTGTGGTGAGCATGCACAAAAAATCGATCTTTTGTTGGTTAGTTTAATTAATTGAATCGATGGACTGTTTTTTTAGTTTTTTGTTAATTCACAAACATTAAATTATGTAAGATTGACAAATTCACTACAAATACTCATGTTTTGCAATAGTTATCGTTTTTTCTTCTTTTGAGTTTATAAGCAGTTGGTGCAATACCGCCACCTTCTGTACTGGAGTGTGGAGCAAAAAACTAGCAGGAAAACTAGATTATCGTTTAGTACAACAATTGACAACACACATTACACAGCTTTTCAATGTTTATTTGTAGTTTTTAATACTTCAAAACCGGCTTCAGAGACATGAGGCAGTAATCATTAGTGCTATTCAATGTCATCAAATAAACAGTTAAGCCGCAATTCACAGCTCTTGATTTGACAGCGCACAACAACGCTACTTACAACAGACACCCCACAAAAATGCTGTACACTACAAATATGACTTGGATACTAGTTGTTTGTGTGCACTCAGGTGTTTATGATCATGTGACGTGGTCCATGAAGTGAAACTGTGGTGTGCTGCTGTGGCTGATGGGAGCTGTAGTCCTTGTGGCTTTAACCTGACAGTCCCCTCTATTTTGGATTACTGCATATATACTGTAACAAGCACTGGAAATAAACTCCAACTGAAAACGCTGATGGTGAATTACACTTTAAATGTTTGAATGGAATAAAAGGAAGGCACACAGGCAGATCATATTTTTAGACGCGAAGCCTAAAATAGTTTGGCAGATGGTGACTACAGACATGTTTATGACATGTCCAGGATTACGCAACTCACTCATAATCCAGGTTACCATAGGTACATAATGCGCACTCTCAGCCCTCTCAGGGGGTCGTGGCTTCAAGTGAGGGTAGTCTCCACCTGATCCAGTTGCTTGAGGCCAGGAGACAACGCTATCATCAGAATTACTCTTCCACTGTGATTCTCTTCAATATGCAGTCCGGTGGTTTATTTTAATGGTTTCAGATCGCAAAAATGTTTCATAAAAAGAGCTGAACATTAATGAGGTGATCGAGGAGAGCTGTGCTTGTCAGAAAATAGGTTTTATCTCCATTAACTCACCACAATAAAAGACGATCGCTTCCCTGATGCTTGCCATAAAACTCTTCGTGTCATGGTCATGGACAGAAGATGGACTAATAAAACAGACGACTGATTGATAGGAATTTATGGAGGGAAGTGATGATGGGGAGGGCTGGAGTGTGTGGCTGAAATGAACACTATTGAAATAGTGAATAAGTGAAGTGTGATGCTCTGTAGTGTCCTCAGGGGGCTGAAAGCACTCAGTGGGTTCTCAGTTGGCACTCGCAGGCCCACGTCTCTCTCCCTCTCTCAAAATCTACACTCCGCCTCAGGGAATCATCAGAGCCCGATGAGCAGACGTTCGATCGTAGCATCCCGTCACTCGCACCAACTGCACTTTTTATTAGTCTTTTTGTTTTTCAAAATCTTGCCCATTCTAACCTTAACAGTCTTTCTCTCTTTTTATGATTCATTCTTTTTATGAGTCATCACTTCCCTCCATAAATTAAAACTGAAATAGACAGAGTTGGGGGCTCCTTATTCCTATTTTCGGGACTATTCTCAATTGGTTAGGATATTTTTGCAGTCGAAGAATCACTATTTATTAGAGCTGGGAGAAAAAAAAAGAAAAAAAAACGATCCAGTGATTTATCATGATTCTCTTGAGTGGCAATTCCAAAAAAATAATCATATACAGTATGTTTGCATTTAAGGTGGAAAAAATGTTGCCATTCTTCTACCGTCCTACAGGTGGCGTGCTTTAAACTATTCACATGTTGGCAGACAGCACACATTCCCAAGTTTGTTTAAAATTGTACCAAAATCTGATACTGTATATCTGTATAATTATAAAATCGTGATACCCTTATAGTAAAGTCGTTTTAAAGATGACATAAAGACATCTTAATGAGTTTTGAAGACTATCTACAATCTAAGGGCTCGTCTGCATGCCCACTCAGAGGAATGAAAAAGTGCCAACAAGAAGGTTCTAGCAGGCAGAAAGAATTTTACAACCAAATCCCTGGTGCTTGTTAGTGCAGAAGATCAGGGCCTATCCGAAATGTTGGGGCCCTGGGCAAAATTTTGCAGGTCTCTCTAACTAGCATTCATCACCATTATCTTATATATATATATATAAAACTTAGTCAACCCTCAGGGGACACTACTGGCCTGGGGCCCCAAACAGTTGCCTGCCTTGCCTGTGGATGTCTGATGAACGTTTTCCAATCAGCAATAAGGACAGTCAGCATAAACATCAGCAACATCCCCAAGACAGACTGAAGATGCATAGAGGACAGAGGCAGCTGCTAATCCATTTCCACTCTGCAATCATCCAAAGCATCCTGACATCCTCTATCACTGACTCACACAACAAGAGGAAACATGTACCATCTGTGCTCAAGGCCTCATCAATAATTGGACATGATATAGTCCATCAGCACGATCTCTTTATATCCATTCAGAAAAGAGCTTTAAAAGTTGCTTCTGCCATCAGAGTATAGATGTTAATTATAAACCGCTAATTGATGAATTGCCGTTAAGAATTTCATTCATTCATTCATTCGTCGTCTAAACTGCTTATCCTGTATTCAGGGTCATGGGGGGCCTGGAGCCTATCCAAGGAGACTTAGGGCAATGAGGGGGGGTCCATCACAGGGCACACACACACCCCCACACTCATTCTTACACTACGGGCAATTGAGAACGCCAATCAGGCTAACCTGCATGTCTTTCCTGGAAGGAAACCGGAGTACCCGGAAGAAACCCACCAAGCATGCAAACTTCATGCACACAGACCCGAGGCTGGAATCGAACCCCATCCTTGGAGTTGCAAGGCGAGAGTGCTAACCACTACGCCACTTTGTCCCGTTAAGAATTTAACTGATTGAAAATGTAGCAACCAATAAGGTTTGTTTGTAGTGGTTGCCTCAAAAACCCAGATTTAATCTAATATTAGTTTAGTTATCCTTACTAGTCAGTCTCCTTACTAGTCTCGCTAATAACTTATTTGAAGATTCAGGTCTCTGCGATTCTCATCATGGACAGCAGATTGAGTCGGAATGCTTACGATTCCACTTTCCTGTCTGCCATCTTTATTTTAAACATTTATTATCCTGGTTTATTGTAAATAAGATTTTATTAATTTGAAATAATATAAAATGTAAAATGTATATGTGGAGGTCAGTGTTGATACTGTGGCAGGCTGCCATAAATAAATCAATTTATGGGAAACATTGGATTGTGCCGCTAAACTTAAACTGAAGGGAAAATGTGCATCTGATTATCATTAATTATTAATGACTAATTGATTATTGATTGTTAACATTCGATTATCAATTGATAAAAAGGTGTGAAACGTTCAGCCCTAATGAGAACTCATTACTACTCATGTCCATCCATCCATCTAATCCATCTCTGTAGTCCAACTAGACTGTGGAGGCCAACGGTGATAACCATTGTATTTATTCCAGACACAATCCATCCCACTGGTTTTCTGTCAAAGCTCACAAAAGGCTTCTGAATCACTGGTCAAAGTTCACCTAGATGAATCCAGCACAAAGCGAAAGTAACCAGATGCATGACTTTCTCCTTTTGTCTGGCTTTACTGTTTTAGCCAAGAAAATAGAACAGTGTAGTTTTCAGATGTCATAATTCATACATGCTTTGTCTACACCATAAATGTTATCCCCGCTGGAAATGATATAAACATGCTACAGCGACAACCTGAGCCCAATTAGAGAGTAAAAAAAAAAAAAAAAAGTCACGCTCATTGTTTCGAGTTCCGGGGCAGAGATCGGCGATGAGACTGCAGCTATGGGGACTCGGAGCCGTTTCAGACACTTTATTCCACTTTATTTTTCGCTCCATTAATGTCCTCATCATCTCCTGCTATTAAATACAGTTATACCTACTGTATCATTTTTATTCCTTAGTTATAACTAGTCTGGATTAGGGGGAAGAAATGTCTTAATACCATATTCTGGCTCATAAGCGTGTCTGTGATCTGGCAACACTAATTATAAGCTAGAAAAAAAATGAAAGATGAAAACTTTCCTTAAGGCGGAAGATATTCACAAGGCTATATTTTTTAACCTTGAAATGTTGAGCAAACTTTTGTTTCCACAAAGCCCTTCCAAAACACCCATTCAGGGGCAAGGCTGGATTCTGAGGAAGAAAAAAAACAGACAGATGGCTGCAAAGTTAATCCGTTCTCAAGTGAAGATGAGGTAGCGATATTTCCAAGAAAGAGTCACTGACACTAAGAATAGGCACAGACACATGTGATCAAGCTACTACAGGGCACCAAGCCTTACGTCATTACATGACCTTTGGATGGGTATCTTACCCCAGAGGTATGGCCTAATCATGTGTTAGACCGGCCACCTGTCTAACAAATATCCACATGCAGTGATTGCTAGATTTATGTGTTCAGGGATCGAGGGATGTGTTTCTGTGGGGGAGCATAAAAGGAAGGGAGAGACAGGCTACTACCAGAGTGCCATTAACAAGTGCAAGAAAGCGACTACATCACATTTAATCTGCTTTCACCAGCAATGCTGATAATCAAAACCAACAGAGGCTCTAAACCAGCGGTGTCAAACATGGAAATGGCCTGATAAAGGATTTAAAATCCAACCCACATAATGAATTTATTATCCATGTTTCAAAGTAAGATCATCCTTTAATTTAATTGAAAAATTTATGGGGGATTTTTTTTTTTCCTGGTGTAGAATAGTGCAATAAATACTATTGAAAAAAAACGAGCTAATGACACACTGCCTGGACAGAAATGATGATGATGATGATGATGATGATTCCTCATGCTACTAGAACCGTTTGAATCCTGGAATATGCCTGTGCCAGCAGGGAAGAAAAAAAATCAATAAATGTGATAACCTGGTCATTCAGTACATTCAGGTCATCTACTGACTTCATTTTATGACTTCATTCAATGACTTCACTTCATTCCCTAAGCTGCCCCTACTATAATTATTGTATTTATCTAAAGGCAAAAACTTTTACTTTTTGCATTTAATGCCCAATCCCTCCTTCCCACCCGGACGATTTTCTCAAAATTAGACTGATCCATGCTGAATCACTTTGCTCCCCTCATTCCTAGCTTGCTTGTTTTTGGTCCAATCGGAAAACGAGACACATCAAAAATAAGTAACCCCTTCATAAATGGCCCTGTAACTTAAAAAATTGGGATCATGAATGAGAAACTGTAAATGGTAACGAACCAGTTACGAACAGTAACGAACAGTCTGTTAAATAATTTTCTTTTTTAATATGTCATGCATGAGACCATGTGTCGCATATGTAGCCTCATATATCAAGACATCACATTTTCTCCCAATCACATTGTGCATATGTCCATGGACGTTTCTTATTTGACAACAATTGGGTATTATACTTCTGCCTCATTTTTTTCCTGTTTGAATACATCATAGACTAAAAAGCAGAAACAATGAAAAGAAATAACACTGAGGATGGTTAATAATTATTCATCAATCAATTAACTGTCATTAATAATTTAAATAACAAAAGGAAAGGTTTGTAACTGATAATGTTTGTTTTGCATCATATTTCTCACATACCTGCTTACCAAAAGAGGGCACACTTGCATGTCTTGCATGTATTATTATTATTATTTTCTTTGTTCACTCATCTGGGATTGTACAGCTAGAATTGTTTACATTTATCTGAGAAGACATGTACATCTTGGTATCATTTATCATTAATGATTCATCACTTATTGACTATTAAAGTGTTCATTTTTTGCTCAAGAAAAAATTGCAACCCTACATGGTAGGTGGGTCTCATGAGGTTCGAATAAGTTCGATTCCCTTACTCAAACAAAACCAGGACTGCTATTCAGAATCTAGACTAGGGTTTTGGAAAACATTGCATAAGCCAGAGCTTATTTTTTTCACAGCACATTAAGAAATCATGAGGCAACTCTAAGTGATTTCATTAAAAAACTGGCTTATGTATCGAAATGTCCAACCCTGTTTGCTGATATCTTTCCCACAGCTCTAAATGCAGACTGAAACACGGATTTTTTTTTCAGCCTCAATAATAAACCCTCCTTCACAGTCTTTTAAATCTTTTCCTCTTAACACCTTGATGTAAAATCGAATTTATTTGGTCAGCATTAATACACGTCACAGGTCATAGCGGGATGTTAACGCTTGAACTGTTTCACCATGTACGCCTATATATCTATCTATAAAAAACAATCCCACTGTGATTATCAGTATCAGTTATCTCAGCTTATCACCTTTCTACATGTTTGGGCCATTGAAGGAATTCCTGGGTGGCCGGCGTTTTAAACATGAGGCAGGCGGTCCGATCATGGCCCGGGCGTTCTGAGAAAACTTTCTACCGTGATGGTATCTGAGCACTAGTGCAACCTGGGATAAGTGCGTTAGTGTAGCAGGGCCTTATGAAGAGAAATAAAGATGTTAAAAATGTATAAATGTTACAAGGTATAAAGTGTTTACTCTCCGTTATTCTGCACAATCAAAAGTCCTGGTTTGAATTGAAATGCACAGGTTTAAAAAGGTCTGAGTCTGAACATCTCTTGGATTGCTATTTCTTTCCAATAAACTCATAAAATTTATTATAAATTACCATAAAATCAGGTTACAGTACATTTGACCTTTTTCAACGACGTAAGTGGAGAATCTAAATATTTGCATTCAACTGTCATTTTTATTAGTATCTTCTTTATCATTCGTGTTTGTGTTTGCATGTACTGTCTTATGTCTTTTTCCTTTTATTACAAGCCTGGTGACTTGCGTCTCATGAGAAGTATACTTCTTAAATTACCAAATGCATTGAAAACTATCATGCTACATCGCACTGTTTACCCCGTGACAGCACTTTGTTTTCAAATCCCTCTGAGGTGGAAGTCGAGGCAGCACTGAGAGATTAGGACAAATCGTCTGCTCTTAGCAACAAACGACACAACATAGCCTTTCCAGCAAATACAGAAGGAGAGAGAGCAAGCACGCGAGAGAGAGAGAGAGAGAGAGAGAGAGAGAGAGAGAGCATAAGTGAGAAAGAAGGGGGCGTGCAAGGACTGAAAAAAGACTGTAGATTGGGTATAGAGGAAACAGCCTCAGGTTTGTTCAGCGGGTGAGAGGCGACTGAGTAAAATGGCTGTCGTTTAAGTTGCTGTCTAGAGCAGGTTTCTAGAGGAAATGTCGTGTGATTAACTGATTAACTTCGGAAATGACCATCTGGTACACAAGCAGACAAAATAAACATACATACTGATTTGAACCCATACACGTGCTAAATTTAGGACATGATCACTCCTTATCATGGCACCTGCTTCAGCTGCTTACATCCACCCATAAAGGAGTTATTTAAGGAGTGTGTTTACCTTCAACGGGACGAGATTTCTTACCGAGCTATTGTCAGTTTGTGAGACAATAATCAAAATTATTCTAACAGTAATCGTGTTTTAAATGCAGTGTTGTTTGTCAGGGACTGTGTGTGTGTTAGGGGTGTTTAGTGATATATGTGTGTGTGTGTGTGTGTGTGTGTGTGTGTGTTAGGGGTGTTTAGTGATGTGTGTGTGTGTGTGTGTGTTAGGGGTGTTTAGTGATATATGTGTGTGTGTGTGTGTGTTAGGGGTGTTTAGTGATATATATGTGTGTGTGTGTGTGTGTGTGTGTGTGTGTGTGTGTTAGGGGTGTTTAGTGATGTGTGTGTGTGTGTGTGTGTGTGTGAGGGGTGTTTAGTGA
>JAOVVA010000051.1:11387543-11417912 GCA_028565275.1 Leiocassis micropogon
TGACAGCCGTCAAGACCATTAATACAAATTCTTGTATAATGGTTATTTTGTGGCACATTTATTTTTCAGGGCTTTGTCATAAATATGCAAATAAACATTTATACAGTATACATAAGTATACATGTTGTACAGTATATGAAATAAATATTATTTATATTTTTCATATACAATTATTTTCATATTGCTTATTTTATTTTATTGTCTCTTGTCATTTGTAAACCATTAACCTATGAATTTATGTTCTAATGCAATATTTGATAGCGATTTTGTTGTAATGGTAATCTTTAGCGTAGTTATCTTCATTTTCTTTTAATCCATGGCAGGGGAGCATTTTAGCGCATAGCATTTGCCAGTGTTTTAGAAGAAAATGAAGATAACTACACTAAAGATGACCATTTTGATATAATGATTTCAGTTTGATATAATCAATGTCATATACCAGGCTGTTAGCAGATTGATTATTCTATTCATCTATTTTTGTACTTTTCTTTTTCTCACAATATTTTGTGGATGTTTCATTATTTTTAGTCATGCACCATGTTACCTAACACTTCTGTGTTGCTGCAGTTTTAACACATCTACAGTAAATATTGTAACATATGCATTCTTAGATTATGATTTTAATTTTATATTTGCCAATCTTAGAGTTCCCCTTTGACCAGTTTTTATTAGCTTTTCTAAAATATTAAGCAATTATTACACATGTTGTGTAAACATTGTGGTTCATAATGAGTAATCCTCTTTTCAGAATGTAACTTTACATCCAAGAAAGATTCGAAAAAAACATGTGATGCCTGTTGTACTTATTTCTACATCGGTTATGCAACTAGTTTTCAACACACTTAACTTTTATGAACTCTTTGCAGAAGGTATTTCCAAAGTTATGTTGCTACACAGTGTAACCTGTTTGATAAGGTTAATATTATCACATGCTTCGTGCAGGATGTCGACACTTTAGGAGTGCTATGTGACACCCTGGTTAATACCACCTAACCTTTAGACTTGTGAATGATGCTGGTGGGTTACTGTAACACAGTGTGTCCTGACAACAGCTACATGCTCGTGTGACAGTATATATATATATGCCACACTGAGAAATATTAGTCAGTATGCTGGAGCCATGAACTCTGAAGCGCTGGCTTCCCGGGAACTCCTTTAAAGGCCCGAACACGTGGGAAATGGCTTGAAGTGAGGTCAGGACTGTAGGGGTGATGTGGCGATAAATCCCGGCCGAGTTCCTGTAACGTGCAAGAGGTGTTCGTGAACAATTGTGTATACAGTTCTCGCAGACAGATTCATCTCTTATGCCAGCTTATACGAGTCTCGGTTTGACTTGAACATTCCTTGTGGCACCTATATGACAGAAATTTTATCTGAGTTCTTGATCTTCTAGGGTTCTGTAAGATAACCGAGAGATCTATGTGTTTATCCTGGGGGGAAACATGATATAAATGTATTTATTTTTTATTTTTTTGTTCCTTTGAACTTGAACAAAGGAACCTGGTTTATTAATGACAGCCATCAGCTGATTTAGTGCTTTTTAAAAAAAAAAATTTTATAAATAAATGACAATGTAACAATTTCAGTAGTAGTGTTGTTACGCCTCTTGCTTCATGGGTTGAAGTGGAATATAGGCGAAAGGTTACAAAAACAATAGCCTGAGCTCAGTGGCACAGGAACTTGGAAGATACCCAAAAAAACTTTGGCTGCTGCTCAAGGCATGATTACTTGGTTCATGGCTTTATACATCTCTATCAGTGTTCTATGTCTTTTTTAAAAGATGTATATTTTCCTACTTCAGGCACAAATGTACTGTAGAGCAATTCAAACCTTATTATTCATGCCTTGCTGTCCTTTAGACAGCTTTATAGTAGAGCACGACGGACTGGAACTAACAATGTAATGTCCTTGTGGAGAGACACGTATCTTCTGCCAGAGAAGCAGACTGCCCAGACTGTCGGTTAGCATAAGACCTTGTTTTGCATTTATTCTTTTTTTTAAATAATAGAATTTATTGTTAGTTTTCAACAAGCGATGCTTCTTCAGTGCATTGATTGCACGTCTGAAGAATTTTAAGTGATGTGTGCACTTGGTGCAATTGCAAAATGGTGTACATGATGGTATGTATAATTTTTAGACACAGGATAAAAGCCATCACAATCATTCTGAAACTGTTTTTATTATAGACAGCTTAAAACCTAATTAAGTGCACAGGTTGCAAATGTTTCTGTAAGTGCATCATGATGAAGTGGTAGAATTAAAAGCATGTCTTTCTGGATTCAGATCTCTCCAGTGGAATGTGAAAAATGAATGTAAATAGTTTGTCTAAATGTAATACTCCTAAATGTCAAATAAGGCAATCCTGCAGATCGTCAGGTTGATGCCGACGCCATATTAAACGAGACCCTGTACTGGGCTCGTTCTAGTGATAATAGATGCGGTAAGATGAAAAAATATCCAGCGCCAGTCAGACTTTATACCAAATTTTATATTATATGTCATTTAATGTTGCAGATGTACTGTCAGTATTGGCATCAGAATCCTTCTGCTTCTGTAGAAAATGTACAAATTATTATTTTTAATAATATAATTTATTCTTGGTTTTCAACAACCGATGCTTCTTCAGTGCAAATGTTTAACTGAAACGAAATGCCAGCAGTTTAAAGCATAACATTTGGACCCTTTTGATTTTGATACTGGCTCATTATCCATGGCTTCACTTCACAGATTTAGTATTTTCACTTAAATGCTGTGGACTTGTTTAGCCACATGCATTAATATGTCAGCCTGCCTAGAGTATATGGTATCTATGGTTTTACTGAACCATGGTCTTCATGGAAACCTGCGTTGTTTGTTTTGGCTCAGAACTGCCATCTAGTGGGTGTTACGTTTAAGCCACCAGTTATTTATAATGTGAACACTATAGGACATTAAGCTGCTCACGTAAAATAAAAATAAAATATTGGGCATTAATTGGGCATTTTAACATTTGTTCCCATTGCCCTAAATGTGAAGGGCAGTTATTAAGGTAGATATTGGCAATAGATTTATGAGCTTAATTTATACAGACTGTAAAAGCTTACTTTAAGTAACAACATAACCAGACTGTTGATCGGAAACAATGATTTACATGTTTTACTAATCATGATTTTAACCTTGTTTCTATGTGAATTATGTAATCAACTTTGGTTGTTCTTGCATGCATTACTTACTTTACAATTTAAAAAGTAGCTCTGGTGTAGTGGCTGAATATTGAGGATGAATTTGTAACTCAAGATTCCTGTTTATCAGAAAGTTTATATTTTGTCTATAGAAGTTCTGAGAAAGATTGATCCTGAAAATAAAATGTCATAAAGGTTTAAAGCTAAATGTTATTAGAGAGCAATTCTGTATTGTTAAACAGTTATTATTGTATTGTACTGTACCATTAGTACCACAGTACATACAGTAGACTGTATTCTCAGAACATTTTTGTTACTCAAAAGTAACATTTGATGAGGTCAAATTGTTTGTTGCTACATCTTCATGCCTGAATGTTTGCTTTTCCTTTACTCAGCGCTCCCTTATCATGTTCACCGTGACATTTGTTTCTCGTTGCAGCTATGACCTGGGCATCGAGAACCGCGATGCCACTAACGACCAGGTGACCGTGGACGCTGCAGAGGCGGTGCGTCGCTACAGCGTGGGCATCAAGTGCGCCACCATCACACCTGACGAGAAGCGCGTCGAGGAGTTTAACCTTAAGCAGATGTGGCGCTCCCCTAACGGAACCATCCGGAATATCCTGGGCGGCACCGTCTTCCGCGAAGCAATCATATGCAAGAATATCCCGCGCCTGGTGCCTGGCTGGATCAAACCCATCATCATTGGTAGGCACGCCCACGGGGACCAGGTGAGCTGAGTATCAGTTATCAATTAGAAAACAATTTATATCTATCAGTCATAAATCATCATCACCTAAATATAAAATTTGAAGGACGTTCTGTGTATGTTGGTGTTTAGCTTGTATGGTGCTTAGTTACCGTATGTATGCGGCCTCACTGCAGCTACTCTGTGTGTGTTTAGTCTTCTGATATAGATGTAATGTTGTGCACTTGGTTTTCGCTATTACCAAAAAAGGGGTGTCTTAGATTAGTTAATCTTTCAGAATACGTACAGCTGTGCAATTTTATGAGAGGAATAGGCTTTTAAATAAACTTTCAGCAAGCTCGTTTATTTTTATTATTATTTTTAATAATCTGGTTAACTTAAAAGCTGCTGGAGCTCCCTTCATTATTTTACTTTGATCTATATTTAAACGCATGCTTTAAAGGCATTTCAACAAAATGTTGTGTAGGAGTTTGTGTTTATTCTAAAGTTGATCCAAGATTTTCATTTTTGCTGCGAGTGCATTTCGATTTCAAAGATCAGTTATTGGTCTCCTTCATTACTAATAATCAGTATCTGCATTGGACCTGGAAAAAATATCATATCCGTCAACCTCTATTATATACAATAAAATAATTCAGGCGAATGGACATTTAAGCCATATGAATAGGGATTAAATATAGTTAATTAAGAAACATGATTAAATATTAAATATAAAACTGTATTTTTAGAAATCATATATAAGCATAGTTTAGCTGAAATTTCCGTAGTTCTGACTTCATCCACAAGATGTCCTTGTCATTCTTTGACAAAGCACGCAGTACATCGTTCTCTCATGTACAACTTGTTTTATCTGTCCTGCTTCAGTACAAAGCCACAGACTTTGTCGTTCCTGGACCTGGAAGACTCGAGATGACGTACACACCCAAGGACGGGGGGAAGCCTCTTAACTTTGTTGTCCATGAATTTGAAGGTAAACTGTGTAAAACAGTCATATTAATTATTTCCCTGTATCCACATGCTGTTTATGTATTTTGGATCTTGTATCATGCGCCTCCTTTTAACCCAGATGTGGTTATTCTCCCATAATCCTATGTGCTCAGGATGTCTGCTGCATGTTTACTGTGTCAATATTGCTATAAAAGTCCTCTGTGCTAGACAGGGCTAGACGTTTTTGTGTTTATGCCCCACCCATGTGTGAGCAAATACTGCTGTGATGAAATGGTACATTAGCCATCGAATTGCCTGCAGCCTGTTAATTTGAGAAACAGAAGGATACACATAAAAAATCGTTTTCTCTTTTGTTTGGTGTTGATTAACAGTTACCATTTACTGTATAAATGAGGGTCTTATTTTAATCCTGTTAGTTTGGCAGTCCCAGTCCTTACCATATCGCATAACGACTGATGTAAAGTACATTCTGCAATAAGACTTTACATGTGTATCACAATGCAGTATCGTGAGTCTCTCATTTGACCCACCATAGGCACCGGTGGCGTAGCTATGGGCATGTACAACACGGACAAGTCCATCCGTGACTTCGCTCACAGCTCCTTCCAAATGGCGCTGTCCAAAGCCTGGCCTCTCTACCTCAGCACCAAGAACACAATCCTCAAGAAGTACGACGGTCGCTTTAAAGACATCTTTCAGGAAATCTATGAGAAGTAAGTCGCTACATTGCAAACGTTTTTATCAATTCATTTATTCAGCTGGATCAGCCATGCATATGAAATAACCTCACACACGTATGTGTTTTTAAGGGAGTACAAGTCTCAGTTCGAGGCTAAGGGGATCTGGTATGAGCACAGACTGATTGATGACATGGTGGCCCAGGCCATGAAGTCTGAAGGAGGATTTATCTGGGCTTGTAAGAACTACGACGGAGACGTGCAGTCTGACTCTGTGGCTCAGGGTGAGTCTAAACACGTTACACTTGTGTATCTCATCTGATTCACTGTCGTCCCTTTTCTCATTCTTTCTCTTGATTTAAAATTGATTTGACATTTTACAGGGGAAAAAAAAAAAGATTTACTAGTGTTGTGAAATTTCCTCATATGGATATTTTATTCTGAGATGGACTGCTATGTGTCTTCACTCAGGTTACGGTTCTCTGGGAATGATGACCAGTGTGCTGGTGTGTCCCGATGGACGCACAGTGGAGGCTGAAGCTGCTCACGGCACAGTCACGCGTCACTATCGCCAACACCAGCAGGGCAAAGAGACGTCCACCAACCCTATTGGTGAGATATAAACACACACAAAACATATGGTATTTCTTATTATTGATTATCCATTCTAAATATATTCATTATTTAAAATTGTTTTGTAACCTGTATTATAATTTTGAATTGTATTTATAAAAACTCCCTTTTCTCTATATTTCTCTATATAATCTCCTGCCACACAAATGCACTAATTTCACTAGTGGATACCAACAAAGTTTTCTCACAAGTTTTTGAATGAGGCAATAACTCCTGGAAGAGTTCCTGAAATGTGTGAGTAGGGCAGTGGGCAATCAGAGGTCTTGCATTGTCATTTTTTTCCCTTCCCTGGGAGGCCAGATGTGATGCATGCAGTCAAACCGTCCCAGCGTACTAACATACAGTAACATTTTACCTTGATGGTGTCCAAGCACTAGTGAAATGCTGGGATAAATGCCTTAGTGTAGCAGGGGATTATACAGAGAAATAAAGGGAGTTTTACTCTCGTAACTGTGTTCGGTTATTCTGAACAATTAAAAGTCCTGCTTTGACTTGAACGCCTCTTGTAATTAATTCACAACCATAACGCACACATCTGGGACTTGTGTCATTCTCCTCAGCCTCCATTTTTGCCTGGACACGAGGGCTGCTCCATCGGGCCACTCTAGATAAGAACACTGAGCTACAGGTCTTCGCCCAGGCTCTGGAAGCCGTCTGCGTTGAGACCATTGAGGCCGGATTCATGACCAAAGATCTGGCTATCTGCATCAAGGGCATGGCCAAGTGAGTCTCATCTCATCTCAATTTGCATCCACTACTGGATCAACAATTTCATCAGTGTATTAAACTGATGTCTAGCAACACTAAGGAAAAAATATGTAGAACAGAAGATGGAGGAGAGCCTAGTAATCAGACAGTAGAATTATTATTATTATTATTTTATATAAATTTTTTTAAATAACAGCTCTCACAGTAGTAGAAGGGTTTTGTATATTTATGTACAGTATTTACTGGCGCGGGCGGTGTAGCGGTGGTAGGCGTCCCTTATATGTAACAGTAGACAGCGTCATCACCACCTTTTATGTCGTACTGTGAGGTAGTAATATATCTGTCGACACATCGGAGCAGCGTGACGAGCGGCAGAGAGTTGACCCCACGCTTATGCAAATGTAAGCCTTATGAGGCTCTCGTTTGCTTATGAAATAAAAAAAATGAACACATCTGCTCAGACCTTCTGGCATCTAGCAATAAATTTATTACTACTCAAATTATTTACTCTATTGAAATTTGTGTGAAATAAAATGTTGCTAATCACTAAAGGAAATGAGATGACATCATCTTGTCGTCTTCTCCTCTCTCAGTGTGCAGCGCTCCGACTACCTGAACACCTTCGAGTTCCTGGACAAGCTGGCGGAGAATCTGAAGCTCAAGCTCTCAGCCCAACCCAAACTATAAAGCCGTCCTTTATAGCCGACACCCCCTGGACACTACACACACACTTCTCTCACAGGACTCGCAGGAACAAGAGGACTGACACGCTCAGATCTCATCCTGTTGTCCAGAACTAATGCATAGGCACGGTCAACCTCCTCTCCTGGTCTGTGCAAAAACGCACAGGACCAGACTGTACCACTACTGGATAGAAGGGGCAGTTTTACCTGAACGTAAAAAAAAATAATAAAATGTATATTTTTATTACACTACCTAAGGATATTGTAGTCAATGAAATATGACTACAATATCCTTAGGCAGTAAATAAAGTAGAGCATGTTCTGGCCAGGCTGTGTCAGGATTGTCAAGCACTTGTTGCCTTACTGTATATGTGTATGTGTATCTGTATGTGCGTGGTGTCTTTTCATAGTTTATGTCAACATCCAGCACTCATCAATAGTGGAACTGATTCTAAGAAGGTGCTTTTCCATCATGTTTTATAGGTGTTTTTAAGAAGGTGATAATATTAGTCTTCGACTAATAAAGAAATGGGACCACAAATTGTGTCTTGTCTTATTCGTAAGGATTTACAGTACAGCAATAAATCCACTGTGTTGACTTGTTTTGTCCAATAGAGGGCAGCACTGCAATGTTCATTCCTGCTCTGGCTTCAAGACACCAGGAGGTATTAAAAGCTTTAAATGCACTGATCACTCATAACGTTAACGCTGATTGATTATCAATTATATATCAGTAAACTGGGGACCGGATCATGGGCACCCAAGGCTCACCCATGCCAACAGGGACCAAAAGCTAGTCCGTGTGGTCCGATCTCACAGAAACACCAATGTAGCAGAAATGTCTGGGGAAAAAAATCAGTGCTAGCCACAATAGAAAGGCATCAGAACGCACTCGGCCCAGCAAGCAAAGAGCCCAAGGCCAACGACCTGGGCCTGTATTCACAAAGTTCTTAAGCCTAAAAATTGCTCCTAGTGATGAAATTCTAAGAAAAGTCTTAGCATTATGACATATTTTTAGAATTTCCCCTTAAATTTAGGACTAAATCTTAGTAAAGATAAAAGTGATTCACGAAACATCTTAGCCCTAAAAACAGCTCCTATGGTAAAAATTGTTAAGAGTAGGGAGGTGGACTTTTAAGAGGCTTAAGAGTTTCTATAGCAGAGGACAAATGGGTGGAAAGAAGAAATATTCTCCGAACACGGAACATAAAGCTAAAAGTAAACACTGCTCTTCTGTCCAATTTGGTTTTTTTGTTGTTTTACTTCCTTCTATCTCTCTTGGATTGTTGGCTACATACCATTCAAAAGTGCAATTTAAATGGACGATCCTGCAATCAGGTAAATTGGTAAAAGATGAGCCTTTTTGCTCCCATCAATCTGAAATGGATTACAAGTAATAAAATAATTATGGTAAATGTACAGTAAGAACTTAAATATAGTAACTACTGCGTGGAGATTGGTTGCTTCAAAAGTAGACACATTTTCAACATTTGTCTAATTAATTAACTTTAAGTTATTTAGACTTAAGACTACGCTGTAATGTTACATGGTTGATGGGTGTAAATATATTGTCTCACTATATGCATACTGACTATATACTCTACAGTTCCCAGTAGAAAGCCTAATGCATCGTGGTGGCACCTTCTTCCATTGCTCTGTGGTCCTGTTCTGATTCTCACATGCACATTCACAGGGAAACGGAGGTCGGCATGTATGCGCTGTCTGGTCTGCAGCTTCACAGCACCATACACAGCCATGTGTGGTGTGGTCTGGAACATTCCTATCATAATCATCTTCTACTTTTTCAGCAATTTGTGCTCTGGTGGGATCGCACCAGAGGGAGCTACTCATCACTCCCCAGGCATATCAGCCAGCCGTGGGGGCCCTTAATTCTGCCCCTGGTTCACTGATCCTTACAGCTACTTCAACATCTCGGTTCAGTTCAAGTGTTCACTAAAGCCCCACCTTCGACAGGTGCCATAGTAACCAATGTAAGGTAATCGATCATATTCACTTTTTTTTATTATTATTAAAGTTTTTATATATATATATATATATATATATATATATAGTATATAAAACTCAAATATCAACATCTCTCAGGTTCATTTCATTTCCCTTCACATCCAATATTTCTTTCGTGAATGTTCAATATGACACAGCCTGCTGATGATTGTTGTGTCTACATGCGATGATGCTATACTGCTCTAAGGATCCTTGACGTGATTAGATATTGCCATGCCGGGTAATCCTGAGGTGACATGCAAGCACAGCCAGTGCTACGAACGACAGGAGTCAAAGAAAGATATGAAAAGTCAGACAGGCACTATTGTCCTGGGAAAATTGGGTTTGCCTCATATGGACAGAGACTCGTTCTCAAGCCTGGGTGGCAATAAAGGTTGCCTCTGTGCTACCGTGAGCCGAATGTTATTAAGATGGGATGGAAAGTCTGTGACACCTGGCGTGAGTGGGATATGTGTGTATCAGCAGAGGGGTTGGTTATAGAGGCGTGTTTTTCGCCAGCAAATAGATGTTTATGAGAGTGATGTTAGAGGATATAATCAATTTCTCTTTTCTATTTGATTGACAATAAAGCTCTGGAAACATTGTGATTTCTTTTGGGTCCTAATAATGTTAGATTTACAAGGATGTGGATATTTCAGCATATTTCAGATGCAACCACTATATGATGTCCATAACTGCTTATTGAACATCCCATTCCAGAATCCAGTCCCCTTTTGCTATTATAAGAATCCCCACTCATTCCTGACCTCTCTCATATTCACTCACTCATTCTCTATATCACTTATCCTGAACAGGGCCGCAGGACGCCAGGAGCTTATCCCAGAGCACTATTCGGAGTACACCCAGGGTGGGGTACCAGTACAACGCAGGGTACCCAAGCACACACACACACACACACACACACACTACAGGCAATTTGAACAACACCAATTAGCCTACCTTGCATGTCTTTGGACTGTTGGAGGAAACCCACAGGGAGAACACACACACACACACACACACACAGATCCGAGGCAGAAATCAAGCCCTCGATCCTGGAGGCCACAGTGCTAACCAGTATGCCACCATTCCACCTGTTCCTGAACACATTTTATTAAACAACTGACATATACCTACCACAAGTCTCACGTTCACCACATCAGTTACATAATAAAAAAAAGTTGAATAAATCATTATTATGTCCGTAATTATAATGTCTATACTGTATGTTGTGTATTTGCTAATTGTATGCTTAAGAATCGCTGAATTTCCTTTAAGTGCAAAATGCAGCAGTTGCCAGCATAGAAACCTTGTAAAAGAGATTGTTGAGATGAGTTAACATTTACGGTCAAATGCATTTTTTCGTTAGAGTCAGTGTTGGTGAATGAAAGAATTGCTTCATTTTAAAGAAATTACAAAGATTCATATACATATTCAATTTAATGTGACGTATGTCGTTTGTGAAATAACCCACATGGCAGTACTTTTTTTCACTTCTGGAATTAGCTAAAAAGATGGTCTCTTCTCTGAAGTTTTTCATCTCCAGGTGTTTAGTCAACACCTTGTGTCATACAGCATGTTTTAAACTATGACATTAACACATCAGGTTTATATGTCATATCTCTGTATCTAATGTTCCTTATGACCACCAGCAATTATATTACTATTTTTTTTGTTTTGTTTCACCCCTCTCTCTCTGTTTCTCTCTCTCTCTCTCTCTCTCTCTCTCTCTCTCTCACACACACACACACACACACACACACACACACACTAACACTCACTATGTGTCCACTCTGTGTCTCTCACCCTTAAAGCGCACAGTGGTTTCCATGGGGACGGCAGAGGCGCTCTACTCTTCAAAAGCGAGCAGAGCAGAGGTAGCAGGCCCTTTTGTGTTGAAGAAGAGAGCACGCAACAACACTGGCCAGATGAAAGCCCTGCCATCCTTAAACCCAATCATAATTTAGTCGTCAGTGCAGGAGGATGTAATCAAAATACAGAGAGAGCGCACAAACACAGGGAAGGGGAAATAAAGAGACGAGCCAGGTCTGGGTCAAGAAATATCAGACAGAGAGAGAGAGAGAGAGAGAGAGAGAGAGAGAGAATAAATATGAAAAAAGATAAAGAAGCAGTGTTCTGGGTGAAACCTTATTCTGTTTCAGCCGTTCTCCTGAGGCTCGGTCATATGAAACATGGATATGTGTGTTTTGAGACTCCAGCATTAAAGCACTTGGAGCCCCTTAGATAAATAAAATATATATTACAAATGTCTAGATTATTATTATTATTATTATTATTATTATTATCATAATAATAATAATAATAATTATTATTATTATTATTATTAATAATAATAATAATAATAATTTTTGTTAGACATTTTTAATTCATAGTCATTGTGACTAACAATTTATTTATTCATGTTGAATACATTTATTTGCTGCAATAATTACTGAAGATGTATAAATGATTATTATTACTGACAACAACAACAATAATATCAACAACAAAACAACAACAATAATAGTAATAGTAATAATAACAACAACAATAATTTAAAAAACAACAACAACATAATAATAATAATAATTATAATAATAATAATTATTATTATTATTTAAAATAGACATTTTGAATTCACAGTCATAGTAATGTGATTTGTAACACAAATTATTTATTTGTTTGTTTGCTACAATCATTACTGAACATGTACCTTTAAATTACATTATTGGAATATTTGATTGGAGCAAAGTGGCTTTGCCTTTTGGATTTTCCCCCCAAAACAGCAGGTGCTCTTAATCCTGGAAAGTTCTACACTTGATAGAAATATTTTTAGCCAAACATTAGTGAAAGAAGAACATGATTTTTATGTGAACTCTCATCTGTTTGCTATCATCACAGAATGGCTTAAACCATTCAGAAATAATCATCTAACTTGAACTCAGGTCAAATGTTATGTAAATGTTGTATTTCTGTAAAAAAAAAAAAAAAAAAAAGCCATTTGAAGGATTACCATTTCATATTTGTCGGTAATTTCACCATTTCAGCAATGAGCACTTTGACCCTTTGTAATGGTGCAGGCGTTTGAAAAGCTCCTCTCTCCTGCACTCCTCCCTCTCTTTCCAAATGTCACTTACAGAGGCCGGCTGACTCCCCTAATAGACTCTCAAAAAAGGGGACGGGGTAGCAGGAAGACAAAAAAAAAAAAGAGATTTTGTGTTTTTCTGAAGCACATTAGCATTTAGCGTGATTTCACAAGCGACTCAGTGTGTGTCAGGCGCAATATGGAGTCCCTGAGTTTACAGCTGGGGCTCACATCACTATTATTCCTCTACAATGGCGCAGAGAGGAACTTATTTGAGGCCATTAGCCGAGGCCTTCATGTCCTTCATTAGAGAAGCCTTTTTGAAATAAGCCAAGACAATGAGGACACAGAAATGGGGGCAGAGGGGGAGAGGCAGGGAGGCGAGTTCACAGATTTAAACAAGTCCACATGATAATTACTGTATTTCTCCTCTGTGGCCTGAAAGAGACTTGAATAATGTTTCTTTTCTGCGAGGGATCTGGACAATGGACGCTGAGCTAGCTTCAAGCACTGCCGGCTTCAGCCTATTAGCCTGCAATCTTCTATCTACTCTTCTGGACCCCCTCCTTTCCTCCCCCTTTCCTCCCCCTTATCCTCTGCAACCTCTCCATTGACAGAAATGACGTCCAGGCAAATCTGTGGATCAGCCGCGAAGAGTAATTGAAGGGCTCAGAACCACAAAGCATAAGTGATATTTACCAGACTTTACAAAGAAAGCCTAAATCAATTTGACTTTCTCAGTGCAGTTTAGGCCTCGGCTGAAGAAGAAATCTTCTATTTTTGGTAAAAGATACATTTTAGAAATATTGTTGGCACTAATTATGTCCATGCCTGACTATAACACTGATAGGTGAACGTCTCATTCCAGATTTAGTCTCCCTTTCCTGTTATAGTAACCTCTACTCTTCTGGGAGGGGTTTCCACTAGATTTTGGACATGATTTGTGGCCGTTTAGTCACAAGGGCACTGATGGTGAGTGATTGGGCCTGGTGTAGTCAGCGTTCCAGTTTCCCCAATGTGTTCAGTAGGGGTTAGGTCAGGGGTCTGTGTAAGCCACTGGATTTCTTTCACTCCAGCCTTTGACAAACCATGTTTTCCAAGTATCTCACTTTGTGTGCAGGAGCATTGTCAGGCTGGAACAGGTTTAGACCTCTTAGTTCTAGTGAAAGGAAGTTGCTGTTGGTCTTTCGGCTGTTCCCGTCAAGGGGTCACCAAAACGGGTTATCTGATTTGCACACAACTTGGCCACCAGATAACCTTTCTGACACAACCCTCCAATTTTATCTTGGCTTGGGACCGACTCTGCATCCAGTGGCTGGGGTTTGGGACTGGCTGGGAATTTAAACCGGGCCTTCTGAATGGCAGGAGATGTCCTCTAGTGAGAGGAAGAGAGAGAGAGAGATTTTTGAAAGGCTTCAAGAAAGAAAACGCAAGATTTGTTAATATCCATGGGTTTGACTGCAAATGATTTGTATCCAACAGTTTAAATAAAATACTAATCCTTATATTTCTAATTATGTTAGATGGCCAATTACTGTTGTGCCTGAAAATGGAGGGACTGTGTAAAAATGGGTAATGCAAATAATTAAAGTGTTGCGGCATGCTTTTTTTGGTAAACGCTTTGAATTAAAGCTCAAAGTCTACACTTTAATCACACCTTGATTGCTTCATTTCAAATCCATTGTGGTGGTGTACATTGCCAAAAATATACAAATTGTGTCGCTGTCCAGATACTTACAGACCTGATTGTAGAAACAAGACTTCCTCCTTTTCCAAGGCATTTGGAAAACCAATTTAGTTTGTTCATTTGAAACATGGTGCCATTTGTTTGGCATTTCCTTTTTTCTGACTATAATTCATGGTATCAATAAACAACATTCCAGTAACAGGGTTAAAAAAAAAAACCAATTCTTTCCAAATTCATCATCTTCTAGTGTTGTAAGAATGTGGTAGACGGCACGGTGGGTTAGTGGTTAGCACTTTCGCCTTGCACCTCCAGAGTCCAAGTTCGATTCCTGCTGCGGGTCTGTGTGCATGGAGTTTGCATGTTCTCCCCGTGCTTGGTGGGTTTCCTTGCACAGTCCAAAGACATGCAGATTAGGCTAATTGGTGTTTCCAAATCGCCCATAGTGTGTGAATGTTGACTGGAGGTCCCACTATGGTCGTAAAATGGGAATCAATAGAATGGTAATCACCATGGGCCACCATGGTCCATAGTTGGATTGAACAAAGGTTCCAGGATGGATGGATGGATGGAAGAACATGAGCAATAACAACAATAACACAAAAAACACCTTAATTACATTAAAGACCTAGTAAATTATTACTTTTTAAACTTTCATTCATCAAATGAGAAAACAAATATTGCTTTTCTAATATACAGAATGTAAAAATATGCACAAAACCACTTCTTCAAAACTGATGGAAGCAAAGAAACAGAAGCGAGAGCGAGAGTGAGAAATAGATAGCAGAAGAAAATTTTCAAAAAAACACAAAAACTTACAAACAGGAGAAAAAAAAGAAAAGAACAATATTCTACAAATGTGCAGCAGAATAAACACAATTTGCCAGTGCCTGGAAGAAAAATATTCATATAAAAAGAGAGGAAAAATGCGGGAAAGGAAAAACGTTCTATGCATACTATATGGTCCATAAAAGTAAGTGGACACCTGACCATCACACCCGTATTGTGATTATTCTTCAAACTTTTGACACAAAGTTTAGGTTCATACAGTTGTTTAGGATGTCTCTGTAAGTTGTAGCATTAAGATTTCCTTTAACTAATTAAAGGATTAAGAGACCCAAACCTGTTCCAGCATAACATGTGCACAAAGCGTCTCCATGAAGACATATTGTGCCAAGTTTGAAGTGGGAAAAAAAAAATCACTAATCACTCCATGCACACTGGCTTAGAGGTTAGCACTTTCGCCTTGCACTTCTAGGGTCATGGTTCGATTCCTGTCCCAGGACTGTGTGCATGGAGTTTGCATGTTCTCTCCATGCTTGGTGAGTTTCCTCCAGGTACCTCTCACAGTTCAAAGACATGCTCACTAATCTTTCGCTGCTCCTATCGGGGACAACTTGGCACAGGTTCCTGATGCAACCCTCCCATTTTATTGGGGATGGCACTGCATCTAGTGGCTGAGGTTTGGGCATGGATGAACGGTTCCGTCTATGTGCCGCCTGGCACATCGAGCAAAGGATATACATCCCCCGTTCCTGTGGCAGCTATCTACAGTACAGCAGGGGGCTCCAAATCCAGTCCTGGAGGGCCAGTGTCCAACACAGTTTGGTGATTTTTCTTCTCAAACACAGCTGATTTAACTAATCTGTTAATTACTAGGTTCAGTGGGTGTGTTTAGGTGTTGGTGAATTACAAACTGTGCTGGTCACTGGCCCTCCAGGAGTGGATTTGGAGACCCCTTATCTACAGGGATGGGTTGCCAGCTCGACGCCTGATTGTATCTGAGCACTTGGGGTGAAGGACCTCACACAAGGGTCCAACCGGTGGCATTGGGGATTGAGCCGGGGACCTCCTGGTCCGCAGTCCAACACCTTAACCACCGAGCCACCCCTGAGGGTTTGGGCATTGGGTGGGAATTAAAACCTAGGCCTTCTCTGCATGGTAGTTGGGAAAACCTACCACTGTGCCACCAATGCCTGCAGATTAGTCTAATTGCTGTTCCCAAATTGGCTTGTAGTGTGTGTGTGTGTGTGTGTGTGTGTGTGCGTGTGTGTGCCCTGCGATGGATTGGATGTGCCCGCCTGCCAGCAGACAGCCACCCACGGACCCCGTATACAGGATAGATCGGTATAGACGATGAGTGAGTGAGTGTGTGAGTGAGTAATGTTTTTGTGTGTGACTGATCATCCATAGCCATGCTCCAAATTCCAGTGGAAAGCCTTACCAAAAGAATGGAGGTTATTATAACACCAAAAAAGGGGTCTAAACCTGAAATTACATTTTTTTAAACAGCACATATGGTTGTGATGTTCAGATGTCCAGACTGGTCCAAAAAGTGTATTTTTTATCATCGTAATACAGCAGCATTGATTGAAGATGACGCAGTGGGAAGGAGAGCGGAACCATTTATCCGCTAGGGCGACTTTCCCTCCGGGCCGCGTTTGTGGTGCACAGCGGAGTATGACAGTTTGTAAACACATTCAGGTGAGGCGTTAGATTAAATATCTGCAGAAATATGTGTGTTAGGGTTCTTGATTTCTGTCTGTGCGGGATGATTTAGGGATGTGTGACGGGATGGGAGTGTGTTCAGGTGCTTTTCTGTGATACAGGAACATGGAAAGGAAATGTCATTGTTCAAGGATGTAGATGAGTTAGCGGTTAGCTCGGTGTGTTTTGCTAACAGAGCGACTCGCTAGCGCTGAAACTGCAGCGCGCGCGCGCGCGTGTGTGTTTGTTTGTGTGTGTGTCGGGAACAAAATGCTGAAGTGTAGTAAGCCGTGTCGTGTTGTTTTTCCATGTCGTAGCACTTTATTAATATAGAGGCGGTTTTCTGTGCTCTTGTTTTCGCCATGGTAACAGATGCCTTGCTGTAAATAATAATAATAATAATAATAATAATAAGTTTATTTTATATAGCTCCTTTCTAGAAACTCAAGGTCGCTTTACAATAACATTTATACATGGCAAAAGACAACTAAAAACAACAAAAACTGTGTAAACTG
This sequence comes from Leiocassis micropogon, assembly GCA_028565275.1. NCBI lineage: Eukaryota > Metazoa > Chordata > Actinopteri > Siluriformes > Bagridae > Leiocassis > Leiocassis micropogon. The sequence goes on from JAOVVA010000051.1 coordinate 11,404,838, forward strand.
TGTGTGTTTGTGTGTGTGTTTATTTACGTTGTTTGTTTACTTGTTTAAAAAACATTGTTAATACTCATCTTTTAACCAAGGACATACATTCTAGGTTATGATATATTTGTCAAATATCCTAATCCTTTAAAAAATCCCATCCTAAGTCAAATATTTTGTGCAAGTAAATTCACAAAGTTTGAAATTTTGGTAAGCTAGGTTGAGTTTGGTAACCTAGTATAAAATATAAAATTTTTTATTTTATAAAAAAATATATAAAATTATCTTTAATTTTTTTTTATTAAACTTTGCCCACTAGTACCTATATTAGAGCTGGGAATCACCACACGATATAATATCATATCTAGGTGATGATCTGATTTGTGTTTCAAGACTAGTTTTGGAACAGATGATAGCACATCTCTGCACACGGTCACAGGAAGCCCCGACCTTCATAAGTCAGTGTGCCAAAAGACATCGTCCTGTGTTGATCAGGAGTTGTGCAACTGGTGCTATTCTGACCACGTCTGCTGTTTCATCACGGACAGCAAGTTGGAGCAAAAAGTGAACGTGAAATAGCGTGAAACTGGGAGGAGACGTTTGACATGATTCAGCAATTTTACAGTTTTCAAGAGCGAGAGAACACGACTGAAAGACAACGAGAGATCAGGAAGACCTTCAATGAGCTCAACCGCCAAAAATGTTGAAACCATTCAACAACTTGTGAACAATGACCGTCGGGGAACAATCCACAACATTGTTCACACGTGTTATTTGAACATGTTCCATGTTGCCAAGTTCGTCCCCAGGCTGCTGACCCAGGAGCAGAAGGAACATGGCGTCAAAGTTTGCCAAGAACTCAGTCAGAGTGCTATGAATGATACGTCCACCTTCATGTTGAGGATCATTACCGGTCACAAAGCAGCAGTCTTCACAGTGGAAAAAGGCGAGGCAAATCCGCAGCTCGAACAAGTGCATGCTCATTGTCTTTGTTTGACAATCGAGGAATTGTGCATCTAGAATTCCTCCCCAGGTGCCTGACCATCAATAGCAAAATCTGCTGCCAGGTTTTAAAGCATCTAAGGGAGGGCGAAAGACGACCGGATCAGTGTTGTGCGAATCTTGAAACCTTTTGTTGCTGATATTGCATTTTTCTAAACAGACTTAAATAAATTTCTTCATTTAAGTTTCATTCATATTCTGAAGTAACTGGAGTACCCGGAGGAAACCCACCAAGCGCTGAGAGAACAGCGTACACACAACTCCTAGGGTGGAATCAAACCCTTGACCCTGAAAGTGCGAGGCCACAATGCTAACCACTACACCACAGTCCTGCTTTAATTCAATTTAATTATGAACAATGTTGCGTTTTGTGAGGTTTTTTTTTTTTTTTACAATTTATGTTTTTTATTTTGCTTTAAGGGAATTACCTGATGCAAAATTGTAATTGTTAATGCAAATCTTATCAAAGGTGTAATCAACTCTAAGCAAGTTGCCGTTGCTGTATGTTGGAAAGCACCTGGGTGTCACACCTCCATTTGTCTCTTGGGAAATCTTACTGATGAAAACCTAATTTAACAGTACTTATTATTTTTGCATTTGCAGTGCGATTATTAACCATATGCCCAAGTTGGGGAATTTATGTGCAGGCTTACAGACTCTACAGACTGCGTAACTATGGAGATGACAGGAGAGAAGTGAAAACTGACAGATAACTATGGTTTTGTCTGTTGCTCTTTCTATGTCCAATTTAAACACTTAGGATTGCATTTTATCAATAATACAGTATACGCTGTAAGGTTTGTGGACACCTGACTTTCGTACATATTAAGTTCTTATGTCCTCTTCTGTCCTGTTTCTACATATTTGGAAGCACATGATTGTCTAAAATGTTTTGTAGATTTGAGTGTCTGTATATCATTACAGTTTTCCTTCAGTGGAATGAAGAAGCTCAAACCTGTTCCAGTAGGATCCCGATGAAATAAATTTTAAGAATCGCAGTTATTTTGTGGATCGCCACTCTGACTCCAAAATAATTTTTTAAAATGAATTATAACATTTATAATAGAGATGCACCGGTCAATCACCCATGACCGGATATAACCGGATGTAACAGGTTCTGTGCCGAGTGCTTCTAAGTGGTGCAACAAAAACACATTTTTATGGCGTTACATTATCGAAAATTGTGTGCATTTAAAAGGCCCCCGATGTGTCTTTTTCTCCATGTATTAGTGTCAAACCCATTACACGAGCTTACAGCAGTCTCAAAACACCACATTCTCTAATTAATCTCAAAATGCACACATTAGAAGCCGTGCATGTCCGCGTGCTCAAGACTTTGGAGGCGTTTCTTTATAATTCAACAAGAGGTTCACTCTAAACTATTCACACACTGGCTATTCACACCATGTGGTAGGAGGTTTTTAAGAAAATTATGTGGAATGAGCTACATTTAATTACTTTTGTAAAATTCAGTTGTGAAGCGTGAACTTGCATGAATGTTTTAACTTTCGTAGAGGTTAAAAATCTTAAAATTGTAACAAAAAAAACAGAAAAAAGTACTATCAAATTAGGATATTTATAAAAATCCTAGTGCCCAGTTTGCAGTGGAAGTCCTGTTAAATGCCACAGAACACCTTTGAAATGAACTGTAATGCAGGCTGCCTGACAGCAATGCCAGACCTCGGTTATGCTCTTGTAGCTGAATAAACACAAATCCCTACAGCCATACTCCACAATCTAGTATAAAGCCTTTTCTAGAAGAGAAAGGTGTCCACAAACTTTTGGCCATATAGTATAGACATCCGTCTTGTAATTGTGGTTTAAAGAACAGACTGTACATATGCAGACACGTCGCGTAGAGCCTCGCTCCTCGAGTGTAACGGTAATGAGTGGGAATGCGTGTTGTGAGAAAGCTAAAAACAGAAAGTGCCTCTGCATCCCTCCAGGAGGCTTCACTGCCAGCACCAATACATCACCCTCAATGATGCATCCTGCCAGTTTTGTGCCTCGATGTTGTCGAATTATCACCCGTAGCCAAGACATAATTTGGCAGAGGTTTATTTTGCTTCTGATTCAACTGCCCTTGCTTTATTTGTCTCCTTGCTTAAAAACCCAAAGATTCAAGGTTGTTCAGGTTTAGGGCGTTTCAAACCGGTTTCTTGGATGGAGGATTATGTTACCGTTCCGTGTTAGATCTGAGCTCAGAATCTCATGTGCTGCAGCAGACTCCTGAGCTCATCCCTCATCCATTAATCCATCCCTCTTTCTCGCACACACCCCCAGGGATGCTGAATGTGCTGTTCCGGCATTGGCCAGAGGTGATGTAATACCCTCTAAATAATGCATGGCCTTAAGAAAGTGAAAGACCATGAGCCAGAAAGCACAGGCAGAGGAAATCGATGTCCCTGTGAGAGAGAGGGAAACCTACAAGAATCTGGGAAGAAGACAGGATCACAAGGAAAGTAATAGCAACAGATCGTGGAGAACCTCATCCAGGGACAACGCGATGATCTGACCACATCCGTTCCCAGGTAAAGTGCTCATTCTCTAGTTTCACTTTAGTTGACTTAGGCAATTGAAATAAATGACTAAACCAGGCCATGATTCTGTCTGTCTAGTTGCTGAGTCAGGAAATGTTAAAACGTGTTTGTTCAATCTCAGATTAGACCTCAAACCTAGAGAAAGTAAGAAGTCGTCTACAATAATGACAAGGCGGAGAGTTTAATATGCTTTTGTCCAATTTGCTCTAATGCAGGATGTTGAAGCCGTGGATGGTCCATTGCTCCTCGCACCATATTTCAGTCCCTTTCATTGAGATTTTGCTGCCTCCCGACTTGAACGCATGCAACACCTAGGAGAAATAACACCACAATGGGATTGAACCATTCTTAGCCAATACTTTTTTTTTTAAACAGACAGAGCGATTGTTGGCACATCAACACACCATGTCTTATTAACAGTGTCTGGAAGGGATTCCAGGCTTCGAGGAAAGACCGTCTTGCCAGGCTGCTTTTTGGGCCTAGACGGCAGATGGTTCATCTTTGCGGCCTTGAGGCCTGTGGATCCTCTCCTCCTAAAGTTCACAAGTATAAGCGTTCGCAGTCCTCCAGCTCTTCTCCGGTACATAAACTGTGGAGGTGATGGAGGGATCAGAGGGTGAGGACATCAGTCCAGCCCTAGAGGCGACCGAGGACTACCTGCACTGCTTAGGCAGCGGTCAAGAATCTGCACAAGTTTGCCCTCCCAAGCTGAAAGAGGTTTCGACTCTGGACAAATTGACCTCCAGTGGGGTATGGGGCTTGCTGGGTGGGGAACAGCCCGAGATATCATCTCACAACCTGGCCTGGGCCGAACAAACTTCTTTCAGCGTGCTGGGCCTAAAGAACGGAAAGAGGAACCGAGCCCGCTCCACTAATGATTTGGCCGCCCATGCCAAAGAGACCAACTCGAGCTGTTCATCCAGCGGGGGTTTCAAACGAGGGCACAACAGGTCACGGTCAGACGTCAACTATCGGACGTACACAGATAACGGCGTTCCAGCCATCGACAAGAACACGCTTAAGAACATGGCATTAAACGATCAAATGCAAGGTAAGGAGTGTTGTTGTTGTTGTTATATTATCCATGTAATAGTTTTATGACCCGTCACTCTAACGATTTGTACCTGCTCAGGTAATACACGATGACCATTCATGCGCTTAAGTGGGTCTCGTTCCTTTATCTCTATTTATCATCACCCTCTCTTAAATTTATCATCTCCCACTACACACACTACACACCTGCAGAATCTATAGTTCAGTTTACAGTCTCTCACCTGCTCCTCGTAACAATCATTCAGCTCGCTCTCCTTTTTAATCAAAGGGGCAAAAAAAAAATTACATAGAGCAGAGGCCGGGCCGGAGTTGATTAGATTTTATTAGCAGTATTACGACAAGAAGTGCCCGGATTTGGTCAGCGCGCACGTTTGTTTGTTTGTTGCCGTGTTCATTTGTTTGGGCGAAGCGTGAATCTGAATTTGAAAGAGCTCCTCGACAAAGATGGTAATAGTAGGATAATGCAATTCTGCGACAAAATGGGCACAATGCTGTGAAAGAGTGGGTCCCAATTACCCCTGATATTAAGAGGATTAGCATACGAGTGAAAAGGCATTAGTCAGCATGAGGAACAGGAGCAGAAACGCCAGCCCGGGCCGTAGAGAAGCCACGGACTCCCTTTTTCAGTCCCCCCCCCCAGATCAGGCCAGTCTTCATTAAGGTAATTGCGCAGTATGTATGGGAGGGGGCAGCTCAAGATTGATATAATCAATGTCACCTTTTTTTTTTTTCTTCGGTGTATCGTGGCCTAATCTTGTGCTCAGTCATTCAGAAAGGGGAAAAAAAAAAGATTAATTGCGGCCCTCAGATTAAATCAACAGTCGTGGGACTCAAAGAGCTTCGTTACACCTGCCTGTTAGTGCTTGTCACTTCTTATCCTAAATTTCCGCATCGTCTAGACTAATGTGAATTACATACACAATTGTTGTTGCCAAGGAGAAAATAGTTAACAGCACAGTAGAATTGACGCTTATTTAACAGAAACTCATGGAGGAGATTTGCATAGCGTTCTCCAGATACAAATTGTGATGGATGTGGTGTTTTCAGTGATGAGACGACTCCCATCTGCATGCCATTTTCTTTCGGTTTTAAAGCGAGTTGCGTTAACTGCTATAATTATTCAGGACTATAATGAAATCGGGGTAGACGTTAATGATAAATCTCGAAGCCAGAGCAAAGTTTAAAAATGCCACACGCCATCATGATTAGTTCGGTGTAACTCGAGAATAGCTGTGGCTGTAAAACGTCCCGCCTACACGACTGGTCTGGTATTCCTGTTCCTCCTCTTAAAGATTATAATCCATGTTTTAAAGCTACTGATTTTCATTGCATCATCCAAAGGCTGCCGTCTTAGTCTGATTACAGCCTGCGGAGATTGACGCGGAGTGTTTTAGACGCTGCTGCGGCTGTGTTGCTGGTTTTAACAGAAAGTCAGCTTTGATTGTAGGTTGTGCCCTTTGCTTTTTTTTTTTTTTTTTTTTGGTGCAGTGTGGTATTAATAAAAAAAGAAATCAAAATATGTTAAAAAAAATAAAAAGGCTATTAATTTTGAGCCATTTAAGTAAGACTAAGTCAGAATGATGTGATGAAAACATAATAAAGCATGTCTAAGCATTTGCATATTAATTGGTTTTACAAGTTATTTATATCAGCACAAGAACATCGTCAATCGTCTTTAAAATAAATTAGCAAATGATAGATAGATAGAACATATCTCGTTCAATTTTAGATTTTTGTAAAAATTCCAAGATCATGTACATTTTACAAATAGTCATTTACTCGACAGTGTTATACCTTGGCTTCTTTATTCAACAACTTCACAACTGAATTGAACATGAGTAATGAAACGTGGCTTGTTCCTTATAACATTAGTTTTCTCAGTCAAAAATCAAGCGCAGCATTTAAACAATGCAAACTAACCTTAAATTCAAGTTTTACATATAACTATAATCTTACAGGTGGTACGCTCTGTTAAATTCAAAAGTAACAACGACATTTTTCAGCCTCAAATGTCTCCAAAGTCACTGTAAAAAGCACTCCTAGCGCGTGTTTCAAGACTCGGTCGTGGCCTTGGTGTGTGTTTGTGTAATGAGTGGGTAACGAGACCAATTCGCTCGCATGTTTTTGGAGAAAAAGATCTGAGTCTTTTTAAGACATGCATGTGGTCTCTGGCTGATCGACTAGTGCATCTCTATTATAAATGTAGTAAATCATTTAAAAACCAAGTTTGGAGTCACAAATCGGCACATAAAAGAATCACAATTTATAACTGAATTTTTTTTTTCTTTCTTTCTTTCTCTCAATCTCTAGTAGCTCTAGCCAGATATGCTTGAGATCATTCTCAAGTGAGGCTGCACTGGTTAGTAAATACAGTATGACTAATCTTTGTGTCCCAGTGCTGCGTTTATCTATACTTCACTTGCGCAGCATCACTCAGTGACACAGCACTGACTTCCCGAACGCGCCACTTTTCACCTAGAGATAAATTAATAATGACCCTGAACAAGGTCTTCACTGCTCCATTTGAAGCTCAAAGAAGCGCTCCAGCCTCCAGAAAGTCGCTCCAAAAAGCCCATAGCACACCACATGACTCCTGGCACCTGGCGATGCCCCAAAACTGACCCAAAAGAGCCCAGCCTGTAGATAGAATATCCTACGGAGGGGAGGGGATTATTCATTATGTGCATTGAGGTTGTGGAATGTTAAACCATAGATAAGACCTAAGAACAACATTTGGGCAATTGCTTTAAAACTTTCCATTTAACCTTCTGTCAAGATCCAGCGTACTGAAACATATAGCACTTAGTTCCAAACGCCCTCCTGCCCCTCTGATATTCGAAGACGTTAAAGGAAACCTGGTAGTGCCCCAGCCAAGGAAGTGTGTGGATGAAGGTTGCTGTGAATAGAGATAAAGAAAGGGAGCAAGGCGGGAAAAAAATGGCTAAGAGAGGAAGGGCTGAAAAGGAGTGCCACAGATTAGGGGTCGCTCTCTGGCCATTTCTGTTTGCACAGTAGCCTTGCAAACAATGATATTTCTTCCTGATGAGGTCACAAGGAACACTTGCGAAAAGACCCGCATGACGACTTGACAGACTGATAGCGTTTTAGTAAAATATCCTCCATTATTCGCCAACGCGTACGTCCTGCACTCTTCAACAGAGGCATTTGTGTGAAAGAATGAGAGACCACGGAGAGGAAAAGTCGTTAGAAAGACGAGCTTTGTTCCACAGTTATGCTCCGTGTTTAGCTGTACAAATGTCCGTTATTTTGCCATCAGCTGCTCAGGAACCTTTTAAGCATCATACAGTTGTTGTGACGCCAGAGTTATTGATGGAAATGACCAGCCAGGAAGATGCGGTTGTCGGGAAGGAAATAGGAGACAATAATGCAGTGCGTTACTCGGTTCCTTCCAATATTGCCCGCTTCCGAGAAGTTTCACTAGGCTTCCATGCACTAGGTAGTGAATAAGGGAGCACTAACGAGTACTACAGTGGCGTGAAAAAGTATTTGTATATGATTTTGCATATTTGCTAAGCTTAAATGATTCAGATCATCAAACAAATTATAACATCACACAAAGATAACCAGAGTGAAAACAAAATGCTGTATTTAAATGATGATTTCATTTATTAAGAGCAAAAAAAGTTGTCCAAACCTCCCTGAACCCATGTTAAAAAGTTACTGCCCCTAAACCTAGTAACTGGTTCTGCCACCCTTGGCCGCAACAATTGCAATCAAGCATGCGCGATAACGACTGGCAATGAATCTTTCTCTTCTCTGTGGAGGAATTTTGGACCACTCTTCTTTGCAGAATTGTTTTAATTCAGCCACATTGGAGATTTGAAGCATGAATTGCCTGATTAAGGTCATCTCAATCAGATTTACTGTAAGTCCAGACTTCGACTAGCCCACTTCAAACTGTTAATCTTTTTTTATTTATTAAATTATTTCGATCGATTCAGAGGTGGACTTGCTGGTGCGTTTCAGATCATTGTCCTGCTGCTTAACCCAAGTGCGCTTGAGCTTGAGGTCACAAACTGATGGCCAGACATTCAGGACTTTCTGGTAGCGTGCAGAATTCATGGTTTCATCAACTATGGCAAATTGGCCTGGTCCAGACAGGTTCTTTTTAAGTTATTTTCCTGATTCAACAGGTCTCGCAGTAATCATACCTGGGTATGGTCAGCTTTCCAAAATATGTGGCTAATTACAATTAATTCATGATGTTCCTTATTTTTTTTATTATACATATTTTTTTGGATGGTGCGTTTAGACAGCTTCCCCCCCCCCTTAATAAATGAAATCATCATTTAAGAACTGATTACTCTGGTTATCTTTTTATAATATAATTTTTTATTTAAAAAAAAAAAAAATCTTTCTCACCGCACTGTATATTTGTACATTATTAGAATTTTTTCTGTGACACACTATTTTGTTGTTGTTTGTTTCCCAGGTAATAAAGAGAGCACCACTAGTCTGATAAAACAGGGGATCTTGGAGCACAGGGAGGGTCCTTGGGGCCGCTGGAATACCTGCCATGTGGAGCTCACGCCCTGCGAGCTGCGGGTCTACAGCCTGGACAGCAGCGGGAACAGGCAGCTGTGTACAGCCCTGTCACTGTCCCACTGCCAGAGTGTGGGTGCGCCTCAGCCTCAGCCTCAGGATGGGCGCGTGCTCCAGGCCCTTTTCTTCAACAGCACTCGATTGCAGCTCCGCGCTCCCTGCCAGTGGGAGGCCCTGGAATGGCGCCGGCTCCTTTGGGAACGTGTCCTGGTTGCTCGTCCAGCTCATCGTCACGGCGAACCGTCGTCTGCCGCTTCTCCGGATCCCCATGAACTTGATCCCAGCGCGGTCTCCTTGCCTACCTCCCGTCCGCTAGTCCGTCCCAAGGCCCTGCCCTTGTTCACCAAGCACTGCGCAGATGTGCTCAAAGTTGGCCTCCTGTACCAACCCAGCGACCTCAACAACTGGAGCGCCTTCACCTTTGTGCTTAGCCGCACCCATCTGCAGGCCTTCCAAACCGAGGGCCGAGGGCCAGTGTGCGAGCCCGTGCTGCGGTACGCGCTCGCTTCCTGCTTGGCCGTGCAGCGGGATGACGCCGACGTAGGAGGCTGTGCCCGGTTCCAAGCCGTCTTTCCAGATGAGGTGCTGCGTCTCCGGGCTGAGAACGAGCCCCAGGCCCAGGACTGGGTGGAGGCACTGCGCACAGCTGTGGCCGCCCAGAGACCTCAAGGGGAGAACAGCCGTATAGCGCCATCTGGAGTTCTGATGAGGAGCCGGCCAGCCCGGGAACGTCGGCAAAGGGAGGCCCAGAGAGCCAAGCGCCAGTCTGTTACAACAAGCTTCCTGAGCATTCTCACGTGTTTGGCTGTAGAGAAAGGTCTGACTGCTCAAAGCTTCAGATGTGCAGGCAAGTACCACCTCACATAACACCGTAAAACATTCTTTTTGTGTAGAAAAAAAAATCCCAGCAAAGTCATGTGTGCATATTGTTGACCTGAGACCTGAGATTGGTCACCTCTGTGTCCATGATCTGTGCATTTCTTATTATAATAATGATCAAAAATGCAGCTTGGCTATTCATTCGCACCATTAAGCAACGTAGTGACTTGCATCTGAGTGGGTAGTCGGTTCTCCAAAGATTTTCCATTGTTTCATCCTGGTGAGATCACCAAGCGTCCTGCTCTTCAACTAACCAAAGACCACACAAAATCATTTTCATTTGAGTTTCTCAAACAAACAAGCATCCGTCTCACAAAAAGTCAGTGCTGAATCCTCAGCACTGGTCTGTAATTTGGAAATGAGCGCAAACCCCCCCAACTCCATGTGCTCTTTGTTTTTGTTTATGTTTTGCCTCATGACAACGTGGTATTATTCGCAGTCACATGCAGGCCATCTGTGACGGTGGTTTGCTTTGTTGTGGTAGCTTCAGAAGTTTAGGTAGACAACATGGTTTACAGGCAGGTTTTTTTTTTTTACTTCGGATTTGTGTTTCAAAATAATAATATTGCGAAAATGAATATTGCGTTTGAAAAGAAGAGCACAGTATCAGGTGATATTCTTTTTGCTTGTTTTTTACTTGTATTATTTACTTTATTGAGCTAAGAAAAAGAAAATGCTTTCCTTCTAGACTGCTACAATGTTTTAGAAAAAGGAGAATCAAAACTCTTATTACACACAGAAACAGACACCTGGCAAAACTGACGCCATGTCCACACGTAGCCTGGTATTTTATTAGCATCAGTGAGCTTAGGAGCCTAAATGTACTACGCTGTTCAAAATAACATGTATGGCATTAGGGAATTGGATAACAACAATAATGACAATAATCAGTTGTTATTTTAAGATATAAAGGTCTGCTGTTCTGGAACAGTTCTTGCAAGAACAGTGTTGTCAAGACGGTGCATTTGCGAAACCTATCAAGCAACATGATGAAACTGTCTCTCATAAAGTCCATCCAAAACAAAACAAAAAAAACCCCAAAACTTACCTCTGCTGCAGAGAAGTTCATTTAGAGTTACCAGCCTTAGAAATCACCAGTTATCAGTTAGGAGCTGTTATGAAGGTCTTTACAGAGCATGTGAGTATCAGACGCATCTCAATATCAACTGTTCAAAGGTGATTATTGCATTTTTGGATCTCAGCATTGTTTTACAAAGTAGAAAGAAATAAAAATCAGGACAGACAGTGGAATTAGAAGATGAGTCCAAACTTTTGACTGGTAGTGTAAATCCTGTATCCACACTGTATTTTAACTTTTAAGTAAATTAGGTATGCTGCGTATCTATTTAAAAAAAACAAACTTACAAACAAACATATAGGAGAAATAGTGATTATTGATTATTTAAAAATGCTGTTATACAGTAGTACCATTTTGGAAATTCTAGTTCTGTGGTACTTTTTTATTTTTTTATTTTTTTTTTTAGTACCATGTATAACATCAGCCTGAGGCATAGAATGCTGGATGCAAAGGTGGAAACATCCAGAGTTTCATGCCAGTCCATCACTCGGAGTGATGCAATACACATTCATTCGCCCCCAGGGGCAATTTCAAGTAGCCAGTCCACATGCTGATATGATTTTGGCAGGAACTCAGAGGACACCCATATGGATGCAGGGTAATTTTAAATCCTGTGGGTTTTTTTTTTTCCCTTCTCTTTTGTTGTAAAACACTTATACACTGCCCGACTGGGAGAAAAAAAAAAGTCTGAACCACCTGGATTTAACTAAACAAATAGGTAATAGTCTTCCAATAGATAATTATAATCATGTTATGTGCCCAAAAGTGAGGTCAGCTACCCACTTAAATCTACTGAATGACCAGGTTTTTCCATCAATGGATGTTTTTTCTTCGGCATATTCCGAGACGATGATGCCAGGATTCATCAGGATGAAATAGTGAAAGAGTTTGTCCAGGGAGCACGAGACATCCTTTTCACACGTGGATCGACCACCACAGGGAGCAGACCTTAACCTCATTGAGAATCTTTGGGATGTGCTAGACAAGGCTTTACGCAGCGGTCCGACTCTCCCGTCATCCAAACTAGATCTTGGAGAGACATTATTGTGACTCTGAATGGAAAATAACTGTTGTGGCATTGCACAAGCTGATCGAAATGATGGCACAGCGAATGCGTGTCAAAATCGAAGGAAAAAGGCAGTCCAATTAAATATTAGCGTTCAACTTTTTTCTCTTTTTGGCTGGCCTCTGTGTGCGTGGAATGTGTGTGCATGCTTATATATAATGTGTGTATATGTATATAATGACACACATTCGTGGTGCCATTGCATAAGCTTATCAAAACAATAACACATGCAGCAGTATGGTGGCTTTGTGGTTTAACACTGTTACCTCGCACCTTCAGGGTCGAAGGTTCAATATCCAACTTAAGTCTTTATGGAATTGCATATAAAATGAATGAATATATATTATAAGATAAATATATTGCCTATGCGGGATAAGTCTTCTCAGTCCTTCACCCTGAAAAAAAAGAGCCGTGGTTGCTTACAAAGTGTATCTTCTTTCTTTTCTTTTCCACCTCCCTATTTTCCATCACTGCATACAATTTTTATTTGTCTTTTTCCACCTCTAGTCATTGTCTTTCTTTGTCTACTTCATGCCTGTTCTCTCTCTCTCTTTAACATGGGAAGTTTTGTTTCCGTCCCTCTGGAAAGGCACTCAATGGACCTGCAGTTGTTTTACACTTTAATCGCTTTTCCCTAAACAAATATCTCTGGCCTCCGAGGGACCCGTCAGAAGGATTAGCTGAACCGTTGCCTTTTCAGGGCATAGAGGACGTAGGCTGTAGTGAGTGAGCAACAAGAAGCTGTGTCAGCTTGGACATTTGGAGACAATGGGCCCAGTCAAGGGTTGTTGGGGGGAGGACCCAAAAGGTAGTGATGGTGTTTCTCTAATAGGATGAGAGTCTTGAGTTTCATTTTATTACTGTTGCATTCTGTCGTCTGCTATCTTGGGCTTCGATTGAGCACCATTTCGCCCC
>JAOVVA010000051.1:11417981-11445441 GCA_028565275.1 Leiocassis micropogon
ATCTTCCCTTTTGTTCAGCGCCTGAAGGATCAAAAAGCAACTTTGTTGCCACACTGGAAACTAGAAATGCCAGACTAATACATTTTGCACATGCATATGAACTTGAGTAACATCCAAATCTTAATCCATAGGGGTTAATATGATGTTGGCCCCGCCCCCTTTGCAGCTGTAACAGCTTCGACTCTTCTGGGAAGGCTTTCCTCGAGGTTTAGGAGTGTGTTTATGTAAATTTTTTTGACCATTTGTGAGGTCAGACACTGATGTTGGACGAGAAGGACTGTCCCGTAGTCTCCGCTCTAATTCATCCCAAAGGTGTTCTATCCACCTGAGGAAGTTCTTCCACACCAAACTCGCTCATCCATGTCTTACTTTAAGGTGCGCGTAGGCATGTTGGAACAGGAAGGATCCGTCCCCAAACTGTTCCCACAAAGTTGGGAGCATGAAATTGTCCAAAATGTCTTGGTATGCTGAAACATTAAGAGTTCCTTTCACTGGAACTGAAGGGTCCGAGCCCGACTCCTGAATAACAACCCCACATCATGACCCCCCCCCCCTCACCAAACTTTCCACGCTATCTACTGTATCTGTTCGAGCGTTAGAAGGACCCGAGGACGGCAGATCAAATGGGAAGGTTACAGCTGTTGATGGGACAATAGAAGCGAGCCTGGGAGCTGGAGTGAGGCACAGGGTCACATGGGGGGCTTCTCAGACTACTGTTTACATCAAAAAGATGGTCACCGCATCTCTCTACGCCACACACATACACTCGCAGAGACACAAACACAGCACACACGCACAACCTCATGCTCACCCCATCGTGCACATCTTCTTTTTTTTTTTTTTGGAGTGGGTGTCAGTTTGAATAAAGGACATCAAAGCAGCGGGTGTCTTTACTCTCGTGTTTGCGGCGAAACACCAAACCAACACCCCCACCCACAAGACCACTTCTTCTGCGTGCTACCGTGGAGCTTTGCATGAAAGCGGGAACCTCAGTGGAAAAGGGGGAACAGATTGACCCTCTCTTCAGCGAGCACCATGCTCCTCCTGTAGTACAGACATGCTTATTGCACCAGAAACCATTGTGAGGGAGGCTCCAAGAAGTGTCCTTTTTTTTTTTTTTTTTTTTTCCTCATCCAAACCGCAGCCATTTCAGGGTTGTGCTGTGTAGTCGCAAGAAGTAAGGACATCAAACACATCACTTTCCCACACTCCTAGATTTGCCCTAGAATTTTTTTTTTTCGCGAGTCTTTTCTCTGTATTTCCATAAAGGTGGCACTAGAGAGCGGGTTGAGGACTTTTAGCTCATTATCTCTCTTTAAAAAAAATAAATAAAAAAAAAGTACAAGTTTGTGCGTACAAAGCTGTTATTTAGTGGTCATGCATGTATATGATTTATATGCAAGCTCATGAAGGAGCGTACTCGGTATACGTTACGCTGAGGTTGTGGTACCTCAGTGGCCAGTTTCTTCCCAGAAGTGACACAGATTTCTGGGCACCAAATGTCCCTTCTTGGACATCGTGGAAGCAAAGGAAAAAAACTGAAAAGAAGCTGTCTGTTCTGCGATCCGGATAAAAAAAAAAAATTGGCTTATTAAACTGGCAGTAGGGATTGAGCATGTTTAATCAAAGAAGCCAGACTCATGTGATTTGCAGCCTGTGAAGCTTCCTGAAGCACCGTGATTTGCTTTTATGGCTGTCCATTCGAGTTTGGGAGAGCAGTCCTGTCATTACTGTTTCACTCTCCGCTGTGTCAGTTTTGGATTTGCTTTCGCCTGTTGCATAAAAGTGCAACAGGAACATTCTTTACGCGAAAACTTTTCTTAATAATAGTTTTTCCCAACAAGTGAACGCGGAGTGAGTGGTACTGTACAAGCGATGCGCTATTTTCAGCATAGGGTTCGCATTTGCGGGTTCGTGCTGCACATGTACGCTGATTACAGGGCAGCCATGACACACGACACCCCGCTGCGCGGTCTGTGGCTCAGCGCTACGATCAGGCTCCCATCAGCGGTGAAGCCGAAGCAGAGGGACAGCAACGCGGCCTTTTTATAGTCCGGGGTCCCTGCCCCTGAAAACCTCAGGTTTACATTGGCAGCGAAAGGGGCCGTACAACCATCCCTGATTTTCAAGCGCTGCTAGAGCAACACATTACATTATTGGTTTAGGGACGGGTAAGAACGGAAAGAGGAAAAGTACATTCTTATGCTAGCTGTTTAAGCTTAGGGCTATTTCTGATGGAATGCGTACGTTTAAAATAACTTACTGGAAATGGTTTGTAGTTATAGATATGCTGTGTGTGTGTATGAATTTACGTCAGTATGGGTCGACAGAATTTTAACGGAAAAAGATCTTGGGTCAGAAAAACTGTGAAAAAGTCTTGAGCCACACCTCGTTTCTTCACGGTGGTGGTGATGCCTTTACCACCCAGAAGTTGAATATTTTCCCACAACAGGAAACAACAGGAACAACAGCAATCCGCTAGAGAACAGGCAGCACGGTGGCTTTGTTAGTAATACGGTCACCTCCCACCTCTGTGGGTTGCGCGTTCGAATCCCTTCTTAGCTCGGCTTCCAGTTTCTTCCAGTACTTAATGGATGTCCTCCCACTCCTCATAGAGTCCAGAGACATGTGGTGTAGGCTGATTGGCGTTTCCAAATTGTCCGGAGTTATATGATTGTGTGTGTTCATGTGCTCTTGTGCCCTGTGATCGGTTGGCACCTCATTCAGAGTGTACTGGCATAACAATAGTAGTTTTTCCTTTTGAAGTTAATTAGAATGTTTGATTTTTGAAGTTAGAAAAAAATGGAGCTTGTCCTCTTACTCACTCTGATTTGCTATGAAGAGATTTTGTTTAAAA
The DNA here is from genome assembly GCA_028565275.1 of Leiocassis micropogon. NCBI lineage: Eukaryota > Metazoa > Chordata > Actinopteri > Siluriformes > Bagridae > Leiocassis > Leiocassis micropogon. The sequence continues at coordinate 11,420,839 of JAOVVA010000051.1, forward strand.
AAAGCTAACCGAATGTCAACTTACAGTACATAGTGCTTTGCCATTATTTTTTATTCGTATTACCGAATGTGTAATGTTTTTCTCGACCTGTAATTTTCCTTGATAATGGATTTCCTGCCTGAACTTTGCTGGTATTAAAAATAACTCATCAATCAAAATTCCGACGTCCAGGGTTGTGCAAAATAAATACTGTAGTGCAAGCATGTCTACAGAAAAAAACTATAACTCTCAGTAGACTGTAATTAACTAAATGAAGTCAGTATTTTGTGACAGCATTTTGAGGACGCTTTAGTCTCTGCCACTATCTGTGCAGGCAATTGAGCATCCTGAGTTTGCCTGTTGCATTAAAAAAAAAGATTTTTTGTATGCATAACCCAGTAGCTTTTTTTTTTTGCCACTTACATAATGTGCTGCTTTCTTTTCTGGCATACAAATGTTTTTCTGCAGTTGAATACTGATTTGAATATCAGAAATGTTTTTGTTTTTTTTTGCTTGTTTGTTCTGTCTCAATAATAGTCATAAAATTTGTTTGGCTGATACTTTTTCGCAGTACTGGAAAAGGTACGACTGAGGTTCCTGACTTGCGGTGAAGTGTCAATTAAATTTTTTTTAAATTTAATTTTACATTAAATCTTTTTTAAAAAATCCCCCTCCCTTAGAGACAATCATAACAATAACACACTAATCAGTGAATTGTTGTGTTTTTGCTCACTCTCATCTTTGGGCAGATTCTGAGGCAGTAAACCTCCCCTGTTTCGAGACTGTGTTTTCCTCCTTGTTTTTGTTCCTCCTTATCTTATCTACCATCTGTCTCTCTCTCTTTCTCTCTCTCTTTCTCTCCCTGTGAAGTCGGCTCCCGACACCATGCTTCAATGAAAACTTGCTCTTCCATGTTTGTCTGCGTACCCGACTATCCGTCCATTTTCATTCTCTCTTCCTTTTCTTCTTCTTCTTTTTATTCTTCTCTGTCCCGACCCTGTATCTCCTGAGATGGCTTGGATAAGGGACATCTGTCAAGTATACAGTCACCTGTTTTGGTTCTTCGGGATGAATCTCTTTCTTGTAGGTCCCAAATGTTTTGAAGAAAACACGGACAAGAAAGAAGCATGAAAGACAAAGCATCACACGCTTTAGCTTTAGGACTTCATGGCTTCTCCATGGTGGTTGTCTTCGACACTGTTTGGCGTTCAGTCAGCTTTTGTTGTGGCTATACAATTTGCTTTTTATCAATGATGAAGGGATTTTGAAAGACTCAAAGCTTGTTTTATCTCTTGATTTTTTTTTTTTCTCCTCCGGAAACACAGTACAATTACTAACCTCTGTCTGACCAAGGTATACACCATAATCTTGGACATATTAACAGAAAAACACCTCATCTATTTGATATTAACCACGCTCAACCTTGATTAATGATTATCAGGAGGAGACATGAGCTTTAGTGCTCTTTATCTCGTTTGATGACTTTGGCCTCTGCACGATGTTGCAACAGCTAATCAGCAAGGTTATCTCTTGTATTTGTATATCTGTATGTGTGGTGTGTGTGTGTGTGTGTGTGTGTATATATCTTTGTGTTATGAATCACCCTCAGTCTTATTTTCCCTCCAACAGGATGTCAAAGGCCAGTGGGTTTGTCACGAGGCAAGGCAAAGGTTTGCTGCTACAGCGGATGGTACTATTGCCAGAGCTGCCACCAGGACAACCTCTTCCTTATTCCTGCTCGACTGCTGCATAATTGGGACACAAGCAGACATAAGGTGCCTGCCGTCCTCAAATTGCCATGCACACTCAGGCTAAATCATGACGCAGTATGAGCGGATTTCACTATAGTCCTCACAGAATAATGCAGTCAGTCTCACTATGTTGGTTGCGTCGCATAGGGTAAGATTCAGAGAGATTAACTTGGCAAGTCCCGCATACATTTTGAAAAAGAAGCATGTGCAGACTTCTCTGTCACAGACAGGGAATTTGGGGAAAAAATGAAATAAAATAAATGAATCAAATGAAAAGAAAAAATAGGTGTGAGCTAGGGATACATCTTTACCATTTTTTGCAAGCAAAGTACACATATGACTTTTTCTTTTTAATTTGATGCTTTGGGTAGGACTGCACTATTTGATGAAATAAAATAAAAATAATAACAATCACGGTTATTTTGAGATGTATTGTGATTGCCATTGTACCATTTTGTTTTCAAACGTATTGATTTACACTGAATAATTTTAGAAGCAATCTCATTACGAGGATGTCCGCCAACTCGAAATTATTTAAATAAAAAAAAAAAAAAAAACTTATTGTGTTAACAAACTCTACGTAAATTCCTGAAATAAACCTGTAAATTGAAGCTTATTAATTGTGCTGAAGAAATAAATTGTGCAGCATGAAATGCCCTAAAATTTACAAGTTTCTTAATATTTACCACAGCTTTCACCGAAAATTCAAACCATGCGTTTTCCACAATGCTCTTGTTTTGAGAGAGTATGCTTCTTCTTCTTCTAGACTGAAGTGTGATGAAGATTAGCCGGGAATGCAAGCTTTATCTTTTTGTTACGAGACATGGCATTTAAACAATCAACAATGCATGTTTTACAACAATCCAGTTTCATTTTTTATGTGCTTTTATTGGGCTTTAATACTTCAAACCTATAAGAGATATAGCCGCTTGAGACAAGTCAAAACATAGTAGTAAACATAACTGAATTGAACTTGACAGTCTTCGTATGATTCACAGCTCTAATGCTAGTTCCAATCGAACGAGAGGCAATCCATCAGAGGTGAAGATAGACTGTAACAGCACTGGGATGTATTAATATATGTATCAATCTGTGTCCCATGTTGTCTAATAACCGTTAATTACACTAACTGTCCATCGCACCTTGGGTGAAAGTTGGTCCGCAGTTTTGGGGAGAGAGCAGCTGCCTGCCCAAACCCACATTAAAACCCATTCACAGAAGCACATTCAGCAAGAAAACGCCTCTGATACCGCTATGTCGTCTTAAATAACACTTTGACTCCCTAATTATTGCTTCTAAGTCGTTCAGAAATGCATCTTAACCATCAACGTTCTTTATTTACGGCTATAGAGCTAACTAACGCATAACACGATTTCAAAGCGCTTTCCATATCTGATGCGTGATGTGTGACAAACGATGGATTGAACACCCTACGTAATGCATGAGCTTTCCAATTAACGCTATTTGGGATTCAACCCATAAACCAGGAAGTCAGCAAAACTGATTCTAAAGTGAAATAAGTGAAAATATAAAGAGAAACCTATGAGATTTACAGGACCGTCCAACACCTCCATGGTTTATTTTTTTATCACGTTTTGGCTGCATAGTATTGGTAACAATTTAAAATGACCTTAACCCTTGGTAATTGCACTAACTTTTGGTCAAAAGCTCCGCCAGATGCGGTTAGTTAGTTCCACCAGCCTCGGAAGGATATCGATTGGCAGAGCAAAATAACTGGTTATCATCATCTAGTTGGTAATAAATGGTGTTTTGCGGAAAAGTTGTATAAAAACCATATCACACTGGAGGTCGTTCTGTATTGCTGGATATAGAATAGCTGTGATGCCTACGACGCCGTGCTATATCCAACAGTTCAACACTCCCTCTTGTGTTATATTGCTTACATACATCTTCTCTGTAAACATAGATGGAATATTTCCTCTTTCTCGATCAGGTGTCCAAGCAAGCTAAGGAGTTTCTGGAGTTTGTATACGAGGAGCCCTTGCTGGACGTGAATCAGTTGAACCCAGGCCTGTACGAACACTCGGAGCCCCTAGCCGCCGTGCTCAAGCTGCGGCAGCAACTCAAGTCTCTCAGGGCTTACTTATTCAGCTGCCGGGCCACAGTAGCCGAGGATCTACGCCGCAGGTGAGCGTGCAGCAGAAACCGTGTGTGGTGGGGCCATCATTAATGAAAGGATAAAAAATCGGTGCCAGTCAAGTGAAGTCCGTTATAAACGGGTTATATCGAGATTAACTAAGTACATATAATTATTACATCATAGGTTGCGTGAGACACCCTTCAAGTTAGAATGCACCACATACGGCCAGTAGTAGAAGCATGGTGTGTAACACTGAATGTACATGTGAGGAAAAGGGAGCATAAGTGGATTTCTAAGTACTAGGGTGGGGGGAAATATAAAGGGGACTATGTTTATATGAAGGGCTCTTCACTAAAAGGCTTGTCTCTATGACAGATACTTTTTGCCCTCTTCGAGGTCACCGTCATGTATAGAGAGCATGTGGTTGCACTTATCCATACACATATTCACGCTATGCGAGGTGAAACCCTGCACAGCTCTTGCGATAAAATGTTACACCATGCACCGCTGAGGCTTCAAACTTGAATAATGAACGTGTGCAGCTTTTACTTAAAGGAGAAGGAATCCAAGGATTAGTGCTCCAAGCATTTTATGCGAGGCTTCGGAAAAGAAGCAAAACTCGATAATGGTTTAATGTTTACCATTTTCAAAGACTTTTAAACCAGTCGCGGCTTCTCTCTGTCTGTCTCTTTCTCTCTCTCTCTCTTTCTCTCTCTCTCTCTCTTCTTGTTGAGCAAATATGTCGGCTTGAATCATTGAATTATTGAATGAGCCAGTCGGCCGTTCCCATTCGGTCCTTTGAACTCCACGGTGACCTAGGCTGTGGGCGCCTGTTTGATGTACTGACGAGGTGCTCAACAAAGCTGGGGGACGCGGTCCGGGTCAAGCATCTGTTAGAGGTCCAACCCTGCATCATCGCTCAGTTCTGGAGTTATCCAAGCTGTACCAGCAGGAGGTGACTTTATCAGGCCACACTGGTGATGACCAAGGCGTAGAGGCAGCATCGAAGGTCTAGTGTTTACGGCCAGGCTGTGCGCCGGCAACGGCTAATGCTGCGCATTTCAAAACAGTGCAGGATTGATGAGGGCAGTGGCACTAAAATATTACCCCCACCATCCATCGCCTAGCCCAGACACCCATCAGTGGCTCTGAAGAGGATGGAGAGTGTTTACACTGAGGAGCAGAGAGAGCGGAGAGCCGTCAGAACGTACGAGTCTGATATAATGCACCTCAGGCACCGACACACAGGAATGTAGCATACTTTAAACTATAAGCAGACCAATTTCAACACCTATTATAACTCTAATGCATGTTGTATTAGGGCCTCACGATTTTGACACACCACAACTGCGATATTTAACTATTGTGCATTCAAACAAATGTATCTAGGCTAATGCGTAATAATTGCCAAATATTTATTTATCAAACTCAAAAAAAAACCCAAAAAAACACACAGATACTTAAATTATTGGCAAACTCTACATAAACCATCCGTATAGTACCTATAATAAACTGCAGCCTTTTGCGATTAAATAATTCCCCAGGTTCATGTTGGAATTTAGATTTTTATCCGATTATTTGTACAGCACTCTTTTATACAATGACTGGACATTCACACAAACTTTATATTGAGGTTTTGTGTATGTACACACACTCTTAAGTTCATTAGCTAACTCACTAAGCACGTCATATTTGCAATGCACTTTTTTAGGGTTATTGGTGTTCCCAAATTGACCGTAGTATATAAATGAGTGTGGACTGCGATGGATTAGAACCCTGTCCAGGATGTACCCCGCCTCGCGCCCTCGGTCTCCTGGGATAGGCTTCAGGCCCCGTGTCATTCAGTACAATTATTAAATAACCTGGTCATTCAGGTCATCACCTGACTTTATTTTATTGCCACATAACATTACTGAGCTTAGACCTGACCAACTGAAGCAACCCCAGATCAAAACACCGTCTCCAGAGTCTTGTACAGTCGGCACTATGCGTGATGGGCGCATTGCTTCATGCGCTTCCCTTCTTACCCCGACCATCACTCTCTCTGGAATAGGGTCACTCTGAACTCATCAGACCATGTGACCTTTTTCCACTGCTCCAAAGTCCAATTTTTATCCTCCTTATTATATTGAAGCTTTTATTTTCTGATAAAAACAAGTGGTTTTCTGGGCCTCCGAGTGGCGCAGTGGTAAAGTCCTACCATCCGGAGATCGCAAGTTTGATTCCCGGGTGATGCTGTAACCTCTCGCAGCTTGAGGTCTAGATTGGCCGAGCTCTCTCTCTCAGAGGGGAGGGGTGAGAGTTACTTAGTGCTCCCACATTAATTACGGCTCTACAGCCAATCAGGGGTGTCTGCTTTCTTATTCGTACATATTCCTTTTTCTGGCAGCATTGTTAGTCTAGCATTGTTTATGTAATGGGCCTAGTAAAAATGGGACTGTGTCCTCGTGTTGTCCCCATGTGTAGTGCTGCCAGCACACGAAATCACACGATTCACAAAAAAAAGTACCATGTACACAGCATTGACTTACTTCACTGTAATGAAATATTGTATTTGGGCAAAATCAGTAGGAAGTAGAGTTATTATTTCTCCAGTGAAGTAAAAACTCCTCCAGTGTACTTACTACAGGCAAGTAATACGTACAGTACTCTGACTTTTTTAGTATTTTTTTCTTTTATGCTTGATGTGCATGGTCAAAGACTAAGTATGTAGCATATACCCTACCCAGGCTTCGTGCTTGCTGATTTTGGTCTCGGACTGTTTTTCAACAAGCCCAGTATCGCCTGGAAACCGACCTCCAACAAACACTAAAATACATTTATTCTGTGGGTGAGAGGAAGACAGATTGACTGGAGAGATGAGAAGACATATTAACACCTAAAAAAATTTAGATAAAGAAAATGAGAAACTCATTGATGCTTTCATAGACTGGTATGATGGGGGGGGGGGGGGAACTATAAAGAACAAGAATATGCAAGAATGGCTTTTTTTCCACACTTCATAGTTTCTTATCAGTGAAATCAGCCAACAGCACCTGTATGGAGATTAAGTTAGGATTTCATCATGCCTCACATTGGATAAAGGGGCAGTTCATGCATTCTGTCAGTAAAGTATATTTGTCTTTTTGTGTAGCTGGAAGGAGAATGATTTTTTTTTTTCTTTGTCTTAATTTGTCTTATACTGTTTGGCTTCCATAGACACTGTCATTATCACTTGCTCGCTGTGCTCCTGCATTGGGAGTATGAGCACAATCTATACTCTCTCAGCACAAATACTTTACTCTTCCCTCTACTGTGAGTCCCTTTCTGACTTCAGGTTCACAAACTTGTCTTTCCTTCAGAAATGCCTTCACTGCCTTTTAACACACAGTAATGAACCGGCTTTTAAACCTCTTCGTTTATTTTAGTAGTACACTGCTGCCTTTGTTTCTTATGACCAATACACCTCCCCAAAAACATAAAAGCGAAAATTCATCCTCATCTAAACAAACACTCTTTTCCTCAAGGCCTCAGTTTAGACTGAGATTACTTCAGGAACAGCAGCTGAGGCTAATGTGACCCGCACCAGAGGAGTGAATGAAAGCAAATGGACTGCTTGCCCTGCTTCGTCTTCAGCAGCTATTTACTGCCGAGTCATATGCTTTTGCAAAAGAAATTCTTAGCATTATAATGTGAATCCTTCTGTCTTTATGATGAACAGTATACTCTGGGAGCAGTGATGGCAGAAATGTGTGTAATTACCTAATGATTTATGTTTGACGATATGATACCGGACATCAGTGCAATTTTGCAAAAAGTCGATGATACAATACCCTTCACAAAAAAAAAAATGATGATACAATACCCTTCTGAATTCGCATTTGAGATTTCCAGATGTGCTGCTTATATTGCATATTGTAGCCATATGTTTAACATTAACCTGATTAGTACACGCTAATAGATTTAATTGTTAATTTAATCCTTAAGTGTCTAGAAACCCACCAAGCCTCTCCTCACAGTTTAAATCCCATGTATGCGCCCGGTCTTGTTTCAGCAAATTCATCCTCAGCTATTCCAACTTCCTCTCCCCACCATTTACACCAAATTACTCCCTTGCTGCTCGCATTTTGTCAGCTGGTCCCCTCTGTCATCCCATCCGTGTCATTAGGAGCCCTTTTGCCCGCTGCCAACCAATCCCCCCAACACAGACACGCACACACACACACGCACAGTTTCTGCCAAGAATCCCCTCTTTTTCTCCAACATCTGTACAGCAGCCTTGCTAATGACAGAGCCCGGCCGCAGAGTGGAAGTGGGGAACTATTAACTAAAGGACTGAAGGGCTTGAGATGCATCGACAGGCTTTACTGTCTCCCAGAGGTCCTGCGCTTAATCAGTCCAGTTACTCAGCCTCTTGAAGCAGGAAAGACCAGCATATGCTGTGTTCACACAGACAGGAAGACACGCCTTCAAGGTGGGAGGTGTGCTGCATAGATTACTGTCTCAGAGTTCTCAGCAATGGCCATTGAATTAATTGTCATATTAGTGGGAGCAGAAATATAGTTAATGTTCAGCATGGATCTCTTTAACCTTCATTTCTTTAAAGCCAACAGGATAAAAAGGCAAATGATTTACTATGGAATTTATAACTATATTATATTACGCCATAATAAAAGAAGTGGATTGTGCAAGCGTAGCATTTGACATGCTGAATCAGTACAAATCTGTTTACAGAAATAATATATTTTGTGCTTCCCATAAAATATTCTCAGCTCTTTGTGTTCATAACTTTATTCTAAATATGATTTTTATTATTTTTAAAAAAAATATTTCAGCTCTTTTTATTTTATTCCCCAGCTGAGCCGTTGCATTGACCAGGTGGCAGTATTTTATACTTGTATGTTAATAGCTGTGTTGTTTGGTCACATGCATTATCAGGGACGTGAGATGTGACTTGAGTGCTTTAGCAAATACTGCTCTAGTTGGTTGATTGCTGTTAAGCGCTTTGTTGTTGTTGTTGTTGTTGTTTCTCTTTCTTTTGCGCTTCAGATTTTCCCAGTGTCCGTCTCCCCTCCACCCGGTTGAACCTGCTCGCTCACTTTACTCTGTCCTGTCTCATCTCTCCATCCTTCCATGTCAACTCATCTCATTTCATTTCATTCTCCCTCTAATTCACCCTTCATCTCTATCGATCGTCTTTATTCATCTCTCCCTCTCCTCCTCACTCTCTTCCATATCTTTTTTTTTTTTTTTTCCCCGGATGCCACTGCGGGCTCTTGATTTGTAATGTGAGCAGGCGTAGGCGAGCGAAGGGGAGAGCGAGAGAGAGAGAGACCGAACGAGGAGAGCAGAGTACGCTCAAGGGAGGAGAGGGGTGAAGAGGGCCATAATAGCGAGCCAGACAGAGAAAGAGATAGAGGCAGAAAGAGAGAGGGGAGTGAGAGGAGTGAGCTGCCCCACTTCACCTGTAATAAGGGAGAGTGCTTTTAAATGGCTATTCCACAGGCTTTTTCCAATTCAATTAAATTAACCCCTATTTCCCCAGTCATTTGGGCTCATGTTGTCATGGATACAGGAGCATAATGATAGGATAGAGTTTGTTATGGGATGGGGATGGGTGTATAAGTCCATCCACCCTTTTAATCCTAGTGCAGTGTGATGTGACTGTGTAAGGCCAGTATAATGATAACACAGTATACGACTGCACATATAATACACTTTCTTGGTGATAGTGATGCATTGTGTAGAGATTTATCTGATTTATTATTTTTTTTCTGTGCTCTGTCTCTGCAGGATTTTTCCAAGGGAATATCTGTTACAGCACATTCACCTGTACTCTCTGGCCGACCTCCAGCAGGTGAGAATGAATTACTATACATTAAACACAAACATTCATGCACACACACACAGCCATTCTGATTATTTGCTTAGCTCACCTGTGCTGTAGTTCTAATAGTGCAGAATTGCTCTAAAGGTGCATTCATGCCTCCAAAGTTACAAATCAGTCATCGTCAGTATTTTCTGACTTTAAAAGGTGTTCCAACCCATCATCGTCAGTATTTTCTGACTAGTTTTGGGTTGGAACACCTTTTAAAGTCAGAAAATACTGACGATGATGGTTTTGATGAAGAACTCCTTCCCTTCATCAAAACCATCATCGTCAGTATTTTCTGACTTTAAAAGGTGTTCCAACCCAAAATTAGTATTATTTTTTTAAACACTTAAATACATTTGTGAAATTTTTTTTTTTTTTTAGGGGGTCATGTCCAATTCATCCCCCTCCCCTATTTTAGTCGTGTCCAATTCTTCCCCGTCACTAGGGGGCTCCCACATTAAAGCTATCCGCTCTTTCTCCTGCTCGCGTGAGCTCACAGACGCCCCTGATTGGCTGTAGAACCGTAATTAATGTGGGAGCACGAAGTAACTATCATCCCTCCCCTCTGAGAGAGCTCGGCCAATCAGCTCTCTCTAGCATCACCCGGGAATCGAACTCAGGATCTCCGGATGATAAGGCGAGCACTTTACCACTGCGCCAAATGTTTAATATTAGTAAGTGTATTTTCCAAAAGGTCAGATCATTAAAAAAAAAAAGAACGGGGATTTTGCCCCTCAATAGGTGGCCGCCTTTCAACTGTCGTTGCCCCAGAAGGTGGAAGCAGCTGCATGCATGAGGTCTGATCTACAAATATAGCAACAGATCTGAGCTCCAAGTGTAATACCATATTTCAGACGTTACAGATGAATATTGCCTGTTTTTGATTTAGTTAGTGTTTACCATTTAGTATGACATCAGTGCTTTATTTATGGATTAAAAGTATTTTAATCTAGAGATTAAAATCTATAGTATAGATTTTGCTACTTTTTATTTTACTGGATTAGTTAAACATGGGTACTGTGGTTATAATGTTTTGGGATTGTGATCATTTTCTGTTACACCAGCCAGCAGAAATTGAAAGCACAAAAATAGAACGATAAGACCGAAAGCTATAGGAAGGTGGAATTTTATGTAAATGGAAATAGATGGGAGGTAGGGTCAAGAAGGGAACAAATCAATCCAGTGTTCACTTTAATGCCAAAATCCTCCAAGTGCACCATTAAGCATATTGTAACCATGATTGTTATAGACTGTATAGCCAAAAGTATTTGAACACGTTAACATACGTATGTGGTTCAAATGGAAAAGGGGAGGTAGTGTAATCCTTTTATAATCCAATCAGTAGGTAATTATTAATCATTGGAAACACTTGATCAGATCTTTTATCTTTTGTTGGAATAAACAAATTCTCACTGCACATGTTTGCTCCACATGGGATAACATCAGGTCATGTCATGAGTTTCCAAGTGGTTAATTTAGCTTCCATTCCTGATTGGTAAATCAGGAGAACCCTAGAGAACTACCATTTCCCATCAGTCTTTACTTTAAAATTTCATCTACTGGGTCTCTGGATGAAGAAGAAGCACTGACTCGCTTACCATTTCAGATGTAGTAAAGCATCTAAACAATCACAGATGACACCAGAATCTTGTGATAAATCATAAGACAGAAGGTGGAAATTGTCAGAAAAGACGAAAAGCCTAACTTCAAAGTTGGATAATAATACTACTACTTATTCTGTTATATTACTATCAGATTAAACGCTTCACAGTGAGTATAACCACTTTCTGCATGTCACAAGAAAAGTTATATTCTAATTAAATGCTTTGGCCATGTAAACACACATCTTACCGGATCAGCTCTCATGTAAACAGTTAGGTTGGAATCTCTAATCGGAGTGATTTCAAACAGATGAAGAACTATTGTTCATGTGAATTTTTGTCACTCTTTCTCAGAAACTCCTCCTGCCCCTCCTCTTAACTGTTACTTTGACTGTGTTCATTCTCTCTTTTTTTTTTCTTTTTCCTCTCTCTCCTAGCAGGAGGGTAGAGTCCCTTTGCCTGCTCCTTCTTCACCCTGTGTTCCCTCCCACCCAGCTAACTAATTAGTGGCATTCAGAAGCAACAGGCAGAAAAACAAAGTGTGACAGGCCTTCATTCTTCCCAGTCCACTCCCTGACACTACCACACTTAGTGTTTCTTCTCTTGTGCATCTTTTCACCCTTTATTTTGAATTTGTCTTTCATTCCTGTTCATCTCGGACATGTGAAAAAAGGAGAAATGTGATAAATAGTACACTTTTAAATGGTGTAATCTCACATCTAGAACATTCTTACAGGGAGGAGCATAAGAGTAAGTAATTAGTATAAAGCAAGTGGTGTTTTTCTTAGTGGTTGTTGCTAAAATATCGGCAAGAACATAAGTTGTCTTTTACTAATCTATACACTTGTGTATATCTGCATCTTAAAGTTTTTTTTTTCATTATTTTATTAAAAACAATTAAACTTGTATTCAAGATTCGCTAAAATTCGGTAAAGTGAAACATTTCAATTTTTTTATTTATTTCAGTGATTGTGGCTTATTGCTCTTGAAAATCAGAAAACCTGGACCTCCAGATTTCCTAAGATCAATTTTAAAAAAGGATTTACAATACATAAATGTCCAGATTCTGAAAAGTATTTCAGAAAAAAAGTATTATGTTTGTTTATGCACTCATAACACAAATGATGTATCAGTGTAATGATGCCTCTGGCACTGCTGAAGCGTTATCGAGTACCAGGCTGCTTTGAAAGCTTGTCTCTATTATTGGGGCGGGTGTTTTACATCTTCCTCTTGACAATCCTCCATAGATTCCCTGAGGTTCAGCTCTGGCGAGTCAAGAGTAGTAATATTATGGTCAGAAAAAAACAAAAGCTAGTGTTAGTTTTGGCACTGTGAGCCAGTGCCAAGTCCTGCGGGAAAAGGAAATCTACATCTCCATAAAAGTTGTCAGCAGAAGGAAGCATCAAGTGCTTTTAAATCTCCTGGTAGACGACTGTGTTGACTTTGGACTTGATAAAGCACCAGCAGATGACATTGCACCCCAAATCATTGCAGACTAATGAAACCTCACAATGGCCTTCAAGCTAAATGAAATGCAAAATTTCTTTTCATCTGAAAAGAGGACTTTGGACCTCTAAGCAAAGGTCCTGTTCTTTTTCTTCATATCTCAGGTAAGATGCTGGTTAATGTTGTCTCTGTTTCAGTTGTAGTTTGATATTAGGAATGCAACAGTTGTTACCTGAATTACCTGAAGATGTGTGTGCATGGTGGCGCTTATTGCACAGACTCCAACCTCACTTGGAAGAAGTTCTCCCAAGTTCTTGAATTGGCTTTGCTTTCCTAGCACACTTTTCCTTTCTCATCATCTTTCCATGAATATGCTGTGATACAGGCTCTCCAAACAGTCAGGCCTTTCAGCGATGACCTTCTGTGGCTTATGATCGTCTTCTGGACAACTGTCAAGTCAGCAGTCTTTCCCATGGTCGTGTGTACTGAACTAGACAGGGATACACAGTATTTATATTGTATAAATAGTCATTTACTCAAACTTCAATTATTTTGAGATTCTGGATTTTTTTGTGTTCATATGCTGTAACGAAACGAAAACAAAAAAAAATCCTTGAAACTGGGTAATGAAACTGGAATATATGAGGGTTTCCCTTAAACTGCAAAAAAAAATTCCTTGACTTTATACTTTTTGGAAATGCGCTATATATCATTATTTTATTTATTGGAGGTCATTATTTCCTGCCCTCACTGACTTCGTCAGACTTTGAGGACAATTCTCATTCTTATCGCATCACTTTCTCTTTCAGCATGCTAATTGGCTAACCTTATTAAGGAGCCATTTCGTTTTAGCATAGCTGCCTACTGCCAGGTCCTTCGTGGCCCGGGAATGTACTGTCTGCATTTCGAGGTCACTGAATGCTGAATGAGTAGACACCAGAAACCCTGCAGACCCAAAATGTACTTGCTCCATTCAGTTCTAGTAAACAACTACCAGTTTTGTGCTGTCTTTGTTTAAAAAAAAAAAAAAAAAAAATATCAAGTCCTTTGGTCATACTTGTTTGCCTAAGGCTTGCCCAGATACAGGTCTTGTTTAGACACTGGCTTTTGTTGAGCTTTATAACTAAAAGAGTTTAAAGAGTGCCCAAAGATGGCCCACATGAAGAGTGCCATATAAATGCTAATTGTTTTGTATGCATTATACTAGATGTAACTGTGTTAGCCTTGCCAACGACCTATAAACTATTGGAGAGGCACAAAGGGGCATTCAGTGGCTTTGGGGCATCATTGACATACGAACAAAGTTACAGAATCTCTCGTGGACGTCTGGGTGTGCCTTCTAGTATTCTTTTCTTTCTCTCAGCACTTAGGATCCTGCAATATTTTACTTTTTCCACCCCCAAGTTGGATTTACTTGTGACTTCCAATTGTGATGGCACTTTGGCTTCTGCACATCCAGTCATTCGTTTATTTACTACATAACTGCACTGTGTAGGTGTATAGTTAGTGACTGTAGCCCATTTGTCGCTGTGCACAAAGAGCCAGCCAGTCTGTGTGGCAGTGTTGGAGTGACTGATGTACTATGTAACACTGCTGTGCATCCAAATGTGCAACTGCTAAAAAACTGTTCTCAGTGGTGGTCCTTGTACTGTATATAAGCAGATGGAGGGCAGTGCGGGCTAAAATTCATGCATCTGTAGTAGGTGTATCTATGGCCAATGAGTTCAGTTACATGATTAATAAAATGGCACTGTTTTCAGTAAAAAAAAATGTTTTTTTTTTTTTTTTTAAAAACCCAGGTGGTCCCATGTCAGCTCGAGCGTGAAGGCCAAACTGTATGGTTTTGATGATGCTCTTCAGCAGTTGGGCCTTGGATCTTTTCTGTTATGATATATCGTGACACATGCCTTGCATGGTTGATTGTGATCAAATGTTCCTCATAAATGTGCACTCACCCATCCGTCCATGCTTTCATTCATTTTTGTCCCCCAGACACAAGCTTGTCTCGTGTACCCACATGTACACTTCCTCTTTTCTCCCCTTCCTTCCCTTGCCCACACTTACTGACATGCTGGCTCGCTGGTGATAATCCTGTTTTGCCAGGGCCTGGCAGGGAGGGTGTTATCCAAACAGAACTCACCCTCTTTTTATCTGTCTAATCCTGGCCCTTTCTCTGCCGGTTAATGGAGCAGGCGAGGACATTAAGGCCCGCGATGAGGAGGGGATAAAGTAGAGCGCGTTAAACAGCAGTTTTTAGGGGATTAGGCACCGGACAACAAAGCACACGCGGGACAGAGCTGAAGGGTAGGGGGGGGCGGGAGGTCGCAAGACTGGAACAGCAGCCAGCACCCGTGCTGGCAGTTAATTTTTATTGCAGAGATGTGACAAGCTTGAAATATTTGGCCTTGTTTGGAAACATAAATCATTGAGTTACGGGGCTTTTGATTTTCTAGAACACTTTGGGGACATTTTCTTGGCCTCGGGACTCTATCCGAAAGTCATATTGAGTGTATTAACAGCTCCCTTGTTTCTCTACACTAGCGCCGGCCCAGGTGCAGAGCTCCCTGAGAGGGCTCGCCCCGCTCCTCAGCCCTCGCTAAATTATTGAGATGTTTAATTACTTCTTCTGTCAGCACTGATTAGGGGCCATATATATCATTGGGTGACTGCGAGTGTGCTAGCCCTCGTCTCTTTGATTACTGGGCCGAGGCAGTCCCCCTGGCTCGCGGAAGTGTAATTCTCTGCTCGTGTCCTGTAGGGAAAGACTGACTTGGGTGTACGGTTTGCTACCTCTCAGCAATGGAGAGAACCAAGTTGGAGATGAAAGCTACTTGATGAATGGATGGTTAGGCGCACTCCTGTTGCTTGTAGGAATGCAGCACGCTAGTGGTTTCACCCCTCTACACTTTGATTTTTGATGTATTATTTATTTAAGGTAATGCCTTTGGCTACCACGATGGAGCAGCTGATTTAAAAACAGATATGATTGTAGATAGTTGATGATTACATTCTTGGTGGTTTTTCCTTTGATTGAAAGAAATTTCAGATTATTTCTATTTAAATTCGATTTCTGCAATCTGACGTTTTTTTTTTTTTTAAATGACACATCATTTAATTAGTCCCACTGGACAGGAACAAGGCACTACCACAGTGAATCACTTTGTTGAGTAAAGAACTGCCCGGGCACTTGCTGTGCTTTCCCTTGGTTCTCGTCTCGTACCCACAACTGCAGTGCCCAACCTCCCCCGCGCCCACACAAACCCTTTTTAACGTCGCTCACTTCACTCAGGGTGTGTGTGTGTGTGTGTGTGTGTGTGTGTGTGTGCGTATGCGTGTGTGTGCATGCTCGTGCTTCGTGGGAGACTGCGGTGGTCCCTCCTTTTATTCTCTTTCCTTCCTCTCTCCCCACCTCCCCAACTTTCTAGCCCCTCACCCCCCTCCCTTCTCCTCCGTTCTCATCTCCGTCCCACCATTCTTTGGCTTGCTTCTTGTGTAAGGGCCGAAGAATGCTGGCAGGCCCTTTAATTGGTGTGCCACAGCGCTGCCAGGTGTAGCCACTTGTCTCTTCCCCCTTGGTGAATATGCACTGGAGGTCCGGGCCCCTTCCCCTGGCCCATTCAGCAGCCTACAATACACCTTCTTCAGACTTGCGCTTTCAAAGCCCAATGCCGATTTTAAACTACTCCGGCCGGTAAATGGCATTCACATATTATTTTTTGCAAAAGGTCTTCCAAAAGGAATTAGCCCACTCTCCCACCCACCCTCAAGCCCTGGTTAACCCCCTTGTCCACCCCTCCAACCTCACGAGCATTCATTAGTTTTGATCTGGATTCCTGATGTGAACTCTGGCTGCTTTGTCTTGCTTCCCATTGGGCTCTGTTTTTAAAAAAGTGTTTGTCTTTCTACTGAAAATCCATATCATTACACATGACTGATATTTCCAATAAGTTGGTCTTCTTTTTGTGAGGGACATCTCATCATTGCAGTGTTCTGCTGCTTGTAGTTTTGTACATACTGGGTCCCATTTTCTTAGGTGTTTATTTCTGTAGCATGTTTCCTTTCTCTATTCCTCACTATTTGGTTTTGCCCTTTCCTTCATCCTGTGCAGGTAATAGATGGGAAATTGGCTCCTTTCCTCTCTAAAGTGATCAAGTTTGCCAGTTCCCACGTGTACAGCTGCAGTCTGTGTCGAGAGAAGGGCTTCATCTGTGAGCTCTGCCACAACGGCCAGATCCTCTACCCTTTCCAGGAGAATGCAACCAAGAGGTTAGTTCTTCCTCTTCTCCTTTAAAAACATGCTCCAACAACATAATTAGTAAGAAATTATGAATTAATATGAAATTATGAATTAACATGAAATTATACGAATAATCCAGCAATATTATTGTTGCTACAGGAATTTTAATAAAAACGTCTAATGCAGGGTTCCTGCTCAGTCTCATCTCCTTATTGGTTGTTTATTATATTAGTGACAATACACTTCTGACGTCCTGCCACAGCAGTGCAGCGGAATGCACCTCACAGTCCGGGACAGTCGGGCAGATTCTGTCATGTGTTAGTCACACCCAGGGGACAGCGGTATGAAGGTGTGCTCAGTCTCCAGAGCAATGAAGGGACATACAGTTAATCCCCACAGCGCCTTTCCCCTCACAGCACACTTTATGGCTAACTACTGATAAGATACATGCTGCACTTCACACCATTGGTGTGACATTCCTCACTCATTTGGTGCAACTGCCTCATCAGTGCACACATGCTGGGAATTTTCTTCATTCGTTTCTTAATTGTGCACTCCTATGAAAATATTTATTTAAAAAGCCTAGTTTATTTCGTTCACCAATATTGTATCTGTACCAATTGTTCATCCCAATTGTTAATATTGTATCTATACTAATAATTTATACAGAGGATGTAAACTCAGATGATTCATTCCACAACCCAAAAATATTAATAAAAAAATGATTAACACAAAATATAAAGTACATATAAAACAAATTACCCTGCACTTTACCTTTGAAAAGAATCGGGGCTAATGTGATGGAGACGAGAGAGGAGAGGAGGAGGGGGATTATTGTGTAGGACGACTTTCTCACACACACGCAGACTAACTCACTGCTGCTCTGTCTGGTCACTGAAATCGTTTTAGTTTTTGCGTGATTTTAACAGGGAACCTCTCTAATGACACTTGCTTTTGCCTCCTTTTGAGGATTTCGTGGAAATGTGACGTTTAACTGTCGTTAAACAGATCCATCTCCCGCACTGCTACAGCCTTTTTAACCTTTTTCGTCACGAGGGCCGTTATTGCAGTACAGTTACTAAAGAACAGTCACTACGATTGGAGATGAAGTAAAAAAAACAAATGCTTTACGTGCGTGCACGCGCAGGGATGTTGACTATAAGAGCGACGAGCACACTGAGACTGAGCATGGGAGGCGATTACCCACAATTCTGCAGAGAGAGAAAAGAACCAATGGCTTTGTTGTGATCACGCTCGGCAGACAAAGCGATTATATACTACTTGTATTTCAAGACCTCGCTCGTTTATTAAGTCAAAATTTATTCAAAAACTTTTGCTAGTCTTGCAAAACCCTCGTAGACCAAGTTACTCAAAGCTGAAGTTTTACTGTATGTTTGCAAATGGCATTGTGCTGTTTTTGGGTTTCACCAGAGAAAAGAGCTCTTGGTCCTAGACCCACACCATGAACAAATCTTCACCATGTTCTGTTAAAAAAAGCTTACACGCCAGTTACCCGTAACGGTTACCTGTAGCTGTTAGCACCACTACTGACTCCATGTGTATGCGCTTGTTTTCTTACAGACCTGTTTGGTTCTGTTTGTTGTGTGCAGTAAATGTGACGTTAATCTGGGCTTTATGACTGCTTTTTATAACGGGTAGATGCGCGATAGCAGGCTGTCACTATTCAGAGACGGTGTTAAGGCATTAAATGTGATTGCAGCCGGAGGTGTCTGCACACCCTGTTGTAAACTCATAAACACCTGCATCTCCTGTATGCCGTGTTGATGAACCACACATCCACCTGCTATTTGAATACTTTATGATCTCGGGTCAAGGGGCTTTACAGTAAACTGTGGTGCATTATCAGAACGTGTAGATCTATCAAAAGACTTTAACCTGTTTGCTCTCTGTAGCAACTCTGAGGAGCATTTTTTAAATTCCTCAGTACTGGAACAAACACTAAGATGCACCGATCAATCGGCAAATGACTGGAATCACATGTAGCCGTTCCTACGCTGATCGTGTACCCACTCCTGAGTAGCACAACTGAAAGCAAGCAAGACTAACCAGTCCACTCATGTGGATAACGCTGTCTTCCTACCCCCTAACAATGCATGGTGTAGGTGTCATGTGTCTCAGAGGAAGCACACAATGGCCTTCACCTTCTTTTTTTTGGTAGCCGTCAATTCATTTCCAGTTGTATTTAATTTGTACATTTGTTTTTCTTCTTTTTTTTTTTGCAGAAGTTTCTCTTCTGTACAGTGACCTTGAAAACTTTTATTTTGAGATTCTGAATCTGAATTAACCAAGGAAATTGCATTTCGAGAAAATGGGCGTGGCTACTTATATTGAGAACTGGGATGATCTTTGTGGTTGCTGAAATGAACAGTTACGTTAATATCCCTTATACCTGGCACAACAGCACTGTTTTATTATTGTACAGTGGTATTATGTGCAGTCAGGTGTTCACCGCTCCCTGTGTTTATCTTTCTTCAGGTGCGAGGGATGCGGCGCGGTGTTCCACACGGAGTGTCGAATGCGTGCCCAGCCTTGTCCACGCTGCGTTCGTCGAGAGCTGCACAAGAAACCCTCTTCGTTCTGGAAGAAGCACAACCACAGCGAGAGCCCCGACGACGACTGCTGCTTCGAGCTGGACACCTGAGCCAAAGCTTTGAGAGCGAGGGAGGCTGCCTCCCAGCTGGGCCGCTCGAGCAGGCCTGCTTTACTGACCAACAGCCAACTGCTGCTGAGTCTCTGCATGTGTACATCCACTCTGTGGGCCATGTAGAAGAGCTCTGTGTTTGTCGACAAGGAACAGAAGGGTCTTATTGTTTTTTTTCTTGTTTGTTTAGTTGGTTTTTTTTTCCTCTCTCTCTCTCTCTCTCTCTCTCTCTCTCCTCTCCTCCTTCTCTCCTCTCACCTGAGAGAGCGGGGACACACAGACAATACTTCAGTCCCTGAAGAGGAGAGCTTTCATAATGATACCAATTTGCCCTCTCCTTTCATCTACCAAATGACAGCCGGGCCAACCGGCAAATGTGGAACCGAGTGGAGTACTCTCTCATAGTAGCGTGTAAACACACTCTAGCAGTCTGACGCAAAATAATGCAGTCTCTGGAAATCCAGGGCCAAATCATTTTCTCTGCACAACGGAGCATCTAATCCATTAATGGCCACGCTACAATCGGATGTCGGAAATCACATCTAGGAGAAAAGTCTTCGAAGTTATTATTCAACCTATAGACTCGGCATGAACATCCACATTACACTTGACTGTCTTCCTCTCTGCGTTCCTGCACAACCTCTGTGATCAGTCTATTCAGTAAAGAAAAGGGGTATTTACTTGTTTTCTTACACTGTTTGGTTGTATACATTGGAGAAAGCTTGGTGCCATAACTACTACTGGAGAGAGAACTAAGCCTTAGGGGAAGCCCCTGTGTGTGTGTGTGTGTGTGTGTGTGTTTTTTCATTTATTTTTGTTTGTTTGTTTTTTTGTTTTTGTTTTTAAAGAGGATCATAATGTCATGCACCCAAAACATGCACAATGGCTTGGACTCCTGTGACGTTCTTGGCTTATTCTAGTCAAAGCCAGCCTTCAGAGAGGTTGGCTTCTCATCCTGTACAGCTGGAACTGAAGTTTATCGCTGCTCAGTGCCACTGCCTATATGCAGCTGAGCTACAGTCCCTTTGCCAGCCGCTGGCTTTTTGATTACAAACTTTCCTCGGCCACAAGGTCCCAAATTATAGTCCATAGAGCTGAGGCTTTGTTTAGCCTCGGTAGACCCAGTTCAACAGGGATCGCAGGGAAAACCCGCCCGCTGACGGGCTTGTTACTCACTTTGTCAGCCCCCTGCCGCAGGATTGGATCCGTATCAGTCGCTCGTCTCACTGGGTGTGCGTTCACACTCCATTTTCCGGCTACTTGAACTAAGCACTGGCAATAAAATCGCTCATTTTGCTTCTTTGTTTTTTTTTTTTTATTTGCTGCCTTATTTCACCTACTGGTTCTCATCTCGTTTCCCAAAGGGACAATGCTTAGACAATGCACAATGACGACATGCTTTGTTTGCCTCAAGTTCTTCTTGTTGTTTTCTACCCCCCTATGCAAATTAAATAAGCTAAGTCACCTCTTTCATGTGCTTAAGAAATCCCCAAACTTTTTATTCTCATCAATTTTTTTTTCTTTTGCAAACATAGAGGTAAAGTCAGGATCAGCATTTATTCTGCTTCTCTCCAGACACCGTACCAGCAATTAGTTTTTTTTTTTTTTTGTCTTTTTCCTGCAGATTCTGTAATGGATAAAATTATTTATTGTTCCGATTTATGTGCAGTCATGATGGATAGATGAAGTGTACAGGAATTATGAAGTTTTTTTCTTGTTATAATGTTGAATTATGTTTAGTATTTTTGTTTTATTTATTGTATTGGAAAACTGTTTACATCATGTGTTTCACTGAGAGCAGCTCCTTTTTTTTTCTTTGACATTTGCACCTAGACTAAGTTCTGTTGACTTTTAATAGAGTCAAAGGAATACGGACAGATGCATGTGGTTACTAGATTTACACTGAAAGCCTGAAGATTTATCGTGCCACTTGTTAGTAATTGCTCTAAATTTGACTGTTTTAATTAAACCTCTTTCTCGTACACACTTTGCCTGCCTTAAACTAAAAGCCTGTGCATCCATCTCCCTGTTGATAATTATCTGTTCTTGTACATTAGTAAGACAGTAATGCAGTTTGTTTTGAGACTAAACAGTTTGTTTTCATCGTCTAATCGGTAGTTCGGAAAGAAAACTGTACACACTATTGATTGTACAGTGCTTTTGCTTGGTAGACCCATGTCTTTTGCTGAAATTGGGGCGTTTCTCAGAAAGTTTGCACAAAACACTGGCAGTATGATTATCTGCCATATCACAAAGCCTGTTCTGGCACTTTTATGGTATCCCAGTTAATGTGTTAAGATGGAAAGATTGTTTGTTGTGAATATATCAATTTAGCAGAGTTGCACTAGTTAGTTGAAGAAAAGTTTAGCCAGATGGGTAACAAATTAGAGGGAAAAACAAAATGAACTGTCTTGGTAAGCAGATTCCCTAGACCTGTACTGGAGTGTTTAGAACCAAGTTATTCCATCAGTTTGTGGTGGTGATGATGATGATGATGATGTCACTTCTAACACGTCACTCCAAAATCTCTCATAGGTGTCCAGTTGAGTTGAGGTCTAATGAGCATGATTACATCTGAGCAAAATTTGAACTTCATCTGAACAAAACATTCAGCGAGTCCTTGTGACCTGTAAAGTAGGCGGAGTCAGTATGGAAGAGACCACTCCCATCAGGTTAGAAATAGTCATGATAGGATAAAGATGATCAGCCAGACTGTTTGTTGTTGTTTTTCCCTTTAATTTGTTGCTCATCTAAAATGTGAGCTTCTGAAAACCATTAGAGTTTTTTTTTTTTTTTTTTCATTTCTAACCATAAACGCTTGATCTTAGCCTAACCTGAAGATGTTTCACAATTACTTTCCTAGACTGACCTGAGATGTCAGGGTTTACCTGTAGACATAGACCTCTAGTATTATTTGTTAGTACTTAACTTGTAACTGTAGCACTGTTGTAAAGTTTTCTTCAGGGATTTTAAACACACTGAAAACAGTGATGAGAGAGAGAGAGAGAGAGAGAGGGGGGAAAAATGAGATTAGTAACGTACATAACTTTCATTCCTTTTGGTACAACAAAACTTTTTGTACACCATTATTACAGGTGAAACAGGATCTCCTACTGGTTTTATCCACCCTGCTGTGTTTTGTTGTATATAATTCAGTGATCCATATCAGCAGTTGATTTAAGCAGTATTTATTGTATTTATGTTCTATTTATGTTTGCTGTGTCTGGGCCTGATTCTGCGTTTTCTTCCTGCTCTGTCATCCAAAAAAAACTTTACACCACAGACAACCTCTTATGCAAATGTGTAAAAAAAACAAACAAAAAAAAAACTTAATCTTTGTTTTGTTTCCTTTTGTTTTCTTTTTCTCACTGATACCAATAAAGTAAGTTACCTAACACGTCTGGGTTTTTTTTATTTTTTTTTATTTTATGTGAAGAGCTTTAAGTGTAACCTGGCTGAAATTCAGGCTCGGTGGAATAACTACAACTGGGTCTGATTTTTAGTTTCTTTCCTGATCCTGGTCCAAGGTGAGTTTGGTATCTGGATGGAACAAATGCATCACTGCCTACATTCAGGGCTTATAAACTACCCTTGCAAGAAAAGCATCCAAAGCCTGACTCATTCACTAATCCCAAATTAAAAACCACAAGCTTGTGTTGGGTTTTTGACTTGTCCGAGACCACAGCATGAGGCTTATAATTATTTTTTTTGTACATTGATGCATTGTGAGACAGCTGCAGTTCCACCATTATTTATTTATTTTTTTTAATATATGTAATTTATGGATTTATTCATCCTGAGAAATGAGGTCGATTCCAAGTCCTGTTTTATTCACGTATTTACACTGCCTCGCCAAAAAAAAAAAGTCACCACTTCAGAAGAGTCAAATTACCGGGCTACATCAAGCACTTGAAAACAACTAAAGACATTTAAATTGGGTTGAGACCTGTCTGACACATTAAAACTTGTAAGGACTGTGCTGAACCTTCAACTTTGTGTAAGAAAAAAAAAAAAATCATGAATATAAATCACTTAAACACGTAGTAAAGATGCATGGTGAATGTGATGAGAACTCTCAAGCCTGTTACCAAACAAATGTGTCATAAGAAATAAGGACATAAGAAAACCGTTTGTTAGTAAGACTAATCAGTAAAAAAAATAAAGATTAGACATTGGGGTCTGATGAGTTCAGAGTAACCCTATTCAAAGGGTGATTGTTGCATCAGGTTAAGAAGGGAAGCGCATGAAGTGATGCACATGATCATCATGCATAGTGGCCACTGTACACTCATTTTCATACATGAATTTTGGTGTGTGCAATTCTTTTTGGCCAGGCAGTGTATATTGGATATTTCTCACTTTAAAGGATTAATGAATGAATGAATGAATGAATGCCTTTGTCACTATACACATGTACAATGAGATTAAAGCAACTCCTACAGTACAAACATATAGATCACCAAAAAAAAAATATAAATAAATAAATGCGTTATAGGGTTAACTATATAATGCTATCCAATCAATGCAGGTGTGAATTTAAAATAGTTACTGTTTTTGGAAAAAAACTGTTCTTGAATCTGTTTGTCCTTGCGGTGATACACCTGTAGCGCCTTCCTGAGGGCATCAAGTCAAGCAGATCAAAACCCGGGTGCGATTTATCTTTAATAATATTTTTTGCTTTACTGAGGCAGCGTGTGATGTAGACATCCGTCAAGGAGGGGAGAGGGCAGCCGATAATCCTCTGTGCTGTCTTTACTATTCTTTGTAGCCTCACCCTGTCTGCCATGGTACAGCTGCCATACCATACCGTGATACAGTATGTCATCAGGCTCTCAATAATCGAGCGGTAGAAGGTCAGTAGCAGCTTAGGATCCAGATTGTACTTCCTAAGCACCCTCAGGTAGTGTAGCCGCTGCTGAGCCTTCTTGATAACTGCTGTAATATTGTCTGTCCAAGACAGGTCAGCAGAAAT
>JAOVVA010000051.1:11452049-11463673 GCA_028565275.1 Leiocassis micropogon
CGGTGGAACGAGTAGTTTTGAGAAATGCAGTTCTGTTGTGAGAAATGACTGAAAGCAGTTGAGAAAAACTGTAACACTGTGCTGCAAATTGTGGGTTAGAGATGGTAGTGAAGCCCAGTCATGATTCCAAGGTTTCCTGAGCTTGGGTTACACACTGTGTGGAGTTTAACATGTTCTCCCCATGTCTCAGTGGTTGCTAAATTGCTCATATGTATGAGTGAATGTGGGTGAATTTATGTCCTTGGGGTCCCATCTAGGGTGAATCAGATTGAGCCACTTTGTTGCCAGTATTCCCGGCCTGATCAGGATATAATGCTTACTAAAGATACTATGCAAAGTTGTCCTCTCTTTACATCCTGCTCTTAACGCATACAACACAGTACGATTCCATTCTCAAATCTGATTAGTCTGAAGGTCTTCATGAATTTGCTCATTCTGAAGGAAGTCTCCAGTGCACGTGCATGTGTTAACAATTCATTATTATTATTATTATTATTATTATTATTATAATGTTAGACCGGACAAATTTCTGCTAACTAAGAGGAATAAACCAGTTTGGGACGTGCTGTTCTACAAAAATATTAAGAGTCTCCATTATTCACAGTGCTTCTTGTCATGCTTTGTTCCTTCCTTAAATAACAACTTTCAAAATTAATTAATCAATGATTAAATTTCCTTCATATTGTTTATAAGAAGCAAGTCCACAACACTTTGTGAAAAATTGATGAAAAATTCAATCATTTATCTCTTCAGTGAAAATTTACCTGCAACAAATGTGTGTGTCTGTACAGTATACAGTATGTGTGTTATGTACTGTATCACCTGCCTAAGCAGATTCCATTTTATTAAAGATAAATGAAGTCACTCATTTACTTGTGTACACTTCACACGGACAGTTTTTAGGTATTGCGAAATATCCAGGTACAAATCTGTATATCCATCAACACTGACAGAGAAATCCATATGACAGAGAGAGAGAGAGAGAGAGAGAGAGTTGCACAGATGTTTCCAAGTGCATTATCAGAGAAAAGGCATTGAATACAGTATCAATGGAAGTAATTGAAAACAGTTCCTTCTCTCTCTTATGTTTGTGCACATAAGCGACCTCTGAACTTCAGAGCTTTGACCAACAGAGCATCAAAGTGGACGCTAGCCGGTCACCAAGGTGACACTATCTCCAGGGCAACCGTGTAGAGAGCTGCTCCTCCCTCTCTCTTTTTCTCCAAGGTGTGTGTAATTAAGCTTACATTAGACGGCATTATGTGAGTGTTTGCACACGTCCATCTTAAACAGTCCTTGAAGGTAAATACAGAAGAACAGCGTGACGACCTGGAAGCCCTCTTTAGCTTTTTTTTTTAGGAGACATCACTACCTGCACCCATTCATTCAGTTGTTGTTTCATTCAGAAACAACAACTGAAGCTGAGATGGAGTTTCCAATTTGAGTAAATCTGAAGATATATAAACTACATATCACATATTAATATGTATATATAAACTTACTGCTTTGGTTTATGAAGTATACATGAAAATGTATTACTACTACTAATAATAATAATACATGAAAATGCACTGGAGTACCTGGAAGAAACCCACCAAGCACGGTAATCAAATCCTTGACTGTGGAGGTGCAAGTCGACAGTGCTAACCACTACACCACCGTGCCACCTTCTGTAACACATTTAAAATGTTTTTTAATGCACAAATTTTTGTTGCTATTATTATAATTACCATTATTATTACTATTATAATTACTTGTAGTAGTAGCAGCAGCAGCATTTTTGTTATTGTGCTTATTATTATTATTATTATTATTATTATTATTTGTGGTAGTAGTAGTAGTAGCAGCAGTTTCCTTATTATTATTATTATTATTATTATTAAGCTATATTTTCCTCCTGTCCACAGACACACCCCGGCGTAACTGCACGCGACCCAACGGCACCTGTTGCCTAACAAAAACCTCATTTCTGATCCTTCATTCTGATTGGCTGCGTTTGAGTGGAAGGGCGGGGCCAAAATCAACGGACAACCCATTTTCACTCAGACCATTACTAGGGAATATTGACAAGGGGCGTGGTCTGAGTATGTTGTGGGCGTGGTGTGGTCGAGTAGTTTAATCAGAGACTCGAGCAGCCCACAGAGAGGCGCGCGGGGCAACACGGCGGAGCGCGAGCTTAGTTTGAAACCGAGTTTTGAGGTAAAAAAAAAAAATCAAGAAACTAAAGTCGGGTTTAATATCTGTGAAGTCGCCCGGGAGTGTATAAGGCTAAATAAGGGGGATTTTAGAGACAGCAGTGTGTGTGTGTGTGTGTGTGTGTGTGTGAGAGAAATAGAGTGAGAGAGAGAGAGACACACACACACCTGGAACCTGTTGCGGTGAAGCGGAGCGTCAGTGAGGGACAAATCGCTCAGCGGTCACGATGAACCCGGAGGAAACCCAAGAGGAAATTGTCTCCTGAAAATTCCACTAAACCCGTTAAAGTAAAACGGACTTTTAACGGTTGTTTACTGCGCGCGCGGTGAATGATTTACTCTGAGCAGGGAGAGTGTGCACGCGCTGCTTTTCCGGTAAGTTAATAACCTCTACAAACTGTTTGTTTATTATGATTATTTTTTATTATACTTGTTCTTCTTTAAACATGGGAATCTTTAAATTTTTAAAAATTTAAACTTTTTAATGAAAAACTGACGGTTTGTTGTTTTCTTCAGGAGAATGCTGCGCGTGAGCCGTCCTCGCGCACTTGGACCAGAGTGCACTTGGGGTCTGGAATGGAACTGAGCTGTGATTTACTGCACTGTGGACTGTGGATATGCTGCTGGAGCAATTACCCTTTCCTTCAGGGATTCCTTCTTTCCGAAGGGTAGCAATAAATTAATAGCAGGTTCCCGTGCTGAGAAAGCTCTCAAAGAAAAATTCCTTTATTTTATTGTTTTGGTTTCTTCTCTTTCTCTCTCTCTCTCTCTCTCTCTCTCTCTCTCTATATATATATATATATATATATATATATATATATATATCTTTGAGACCAAACTCAGTGGTGCAGGAACGTTTGACGATGGCGAAGCCTCCTGCCTGTGCTGTGGTGTTTCAGCTACTCGCGTTCCTCATCCCCCAGCTGCCACACCTGGCACTCGCCGCCTCCAAGGACATCGTGTGTGAACCCATCACGGTGCCCATGTGCAAAGGCATCGGCTACAACCTCACCTACATGCCCAACCAGTTCAATCACGACACCCAGGAGGAGGTGGGATTAGAAGTGCATCAGTTCTGGCCTCTGGTTCGGATACGTTGCTCTCCGGATTTGCTGTTTTTCCTCTGTAGCATGTACACCCCGATCTGTCTCCCAGACTACAAAAAGCCTCTGCCGCCATGCCGCTCTGTCTGCGAGAGGGCCAAGAAGGGCTGCTCACCTCTCATGATCCAGTATGGCTTCGAGTGGCCCGAGCGCATGAGCTGCGAGCAACTTCCCGTGCTTGGTGAGCCGGACCGGCTGTGCATGGACCACAACAACAGTGAGACCACCACTCTGTCTCCGTCGTTCCCCAAACCTACCCCCAAGGGCCCAAACAGGCACCGATCCACAGCCAAATCGGGCGCGCCTCAGAAGTGCGACCAGGAGTGCCTCTGTCGAGAGCCTTTGGTCCCTATTAAGAAAGAGACTCATCCGTTGTACAACCACGTGCACACGGGCTCGCTACCTAACTGCGCTCTTCCTTGCCACCAGCCCTATTTTTCCCAGGACGAGCGCGCTTTTACAACCTTCTGGATCGGTTTGTGGTCCGTCCTGTGCTTCATCTCCACCCTCACCACTGTGGCTACATTCCTAATCGACATGGAGCGCTTCAAGTACCCTGAACGGCCCATCATTTTCCTGGCTGCCTGCTACCTCTTTGTGTCACTGGGCTACCTCGTGCGTCTGCTAGCGGGTCACGAACGGGTCGCGTGCGGTGGCTCTGGCGACCAGCAGCACGTCCTGTACGACACCACCGGCCCGGCTTTGTGCACGTTGGTCTTCCTGCTCATCTACTTCTTCGGCATGGCTAGCTCTATCTGGTGGGTGGTGCTGTCGTTCACCTGGTTCTTGGCTGCAGGGATGAAGTGGGGAAACGAAGCCATCGCGGGCTACTCGCAGTACTTTCACCTGGCGGCGTGGCTGGTGCCCAGCGTTAAGTCGATCGCTGTTTTGGCCCTCAGCTCTGTAGACGGAGACCCTGTTGCTGGAATATGCTATGTAGGCAACCAGAGTCTGGAGAGTTTGCGAGGCTTCGTGCTAGCACCTTTAGTGGTCTACCTCTTCTCCGGATCACTCTTCCTGCTGGCCGGGTTCGTGTCGCTCTTCCGCATCCGCAGCGTCATCAAGCAGGGTGGGACAAAGACGGACAAACTGGAAAAACTGATGATTCGCATCGGGCTGTTCACCGTGCTCTACACCGTGCCAGCCACCATCGTGGTGGCGTGTTTAGTCTACGAGCAGCACTACCGGCCTGGCTGGGAGCAGGCGCTGGCCTGTACTTGTCCCTCGGAGCGCCAGCAGCTCGGTCTGGGCCCCGAATATGCAGTCTTCATGCTTAAGTACTTCATGTACTTGGTAGTGGGCATCACCTCCGGAGTGTGGATCTGGTCAGGAAAGACGGTGGAGTCTTGGAGACGGTTTGCAGCGCGCTGCTTCCCGTGCAGGGCCAGAAAGCCGCCTGCCTCAGCTTCCTCTATGTACAGCGAAGCTAGCACGGCACTTACCGCACGAGCCGGGTCAGCACCACTCGGATCCTACCACAAATCAGCTCCACCGTCGCACGTCTAAGCAAACGGGGTCCATCTGGATTTTAAATGAAGGATATTAACGGACTGCTTTCTTGTCTCTTAAGTGCTTGGGTTCTCAAATACGATCAAATGGAATTTAGACTTCTGAAATTGGAAAAAGGGAAGAAAAACTATTTTGGAGTTAACTGGAGAATGAACTCCTCCTGGCCCAAGTAATGCTGGGGAAAGAAAGGAGAAAAAAAATCACAAGCGCTACAAGACACTCTGTCCTACTTAACAATTCTTGTGGGCATGTTATTTATTTGTGTATGTAAATATTTGTTCTTTTTCGCATTGTGTTCTACAGGGAATGAACTCGGAGTGTGTGTGCGCGCGCATTTGTGCTTTTATAATGGAAACCAGAGGTTGAATATTTTCACTATATCGAGACCTTGTTTAATTGTAAATCCCACATCCAGTCTTCAAATGTGTCTTGCTGGTAAATAAGTGAAATTGTGAAAAGAATTCTAAACCGATGGTGGACGATGTTGCACTTGCACGTGGGTAACACAGGAAAAATTAAGTTTTATATCAGGTGGCTTCATGAAATTTAGTCCCTTAGACAAAAACAATTAAATCCTGAAAAAAAAGTGGAACAGAAAATTCAGGCTGGAATTCATGATGGATTTGGTATCGCTACTCTTGACACCCACCTAGTGGTCACTTCTGATCAGTATCATGTTCAAATCTTTTCGGTTAAGCGGGACCCTTACACATCATCCCCGTTGTATTTACAACCTTAAACCAGACGCGCATCAGATTACAGTTTACGCACTTCCAGTTCTTATGCAAGCCTCTCCTGGGTCAAGATAATTCTTCAGGACCTGTGAGTGTGTGTGTGTAGATCTGACAAAACATTTGTTCACTCAAAAGTGTTAGAAATGTACAAGTCTTTTGCTACAGTGCTCTTAATTTAATGGCATAGAAAGCATTTTCTCAAGCCTTTTGCATTCTGCTGCTTAACCCCAGTACCGATGATATGAGAATCAGATCTATCGTTTTCTTGTTTATACGCAAATGTACATATTTGTTTAATGCCATGTGTGTAAATCATGTAAACAGGCATTTTTTTGGAACAGGCTGCACTGCGGCTTTGGGTGTAAATACTTTTTTTTTTAACAATGTTGATTGGTTGCTGAGATTTTTAAAGAAGATTTAGATATTTATGAAAACTTGGAGTGTCGTGTTTTATTGGTTTCTCTTATCTGTAGAGAATAAAACTGTGGAGCAATCTGTGAACAAGTGCTTTCTAGATTGTTGTCTTCAATCAGACTAGTTTTAACATTTCAGAGGCTTACAATCACATGGACACGAGATTTCAGGATGCATCCTCCACTTACCTGTAGTACAAACACCATAGTAAGTTAAATAACTGATATTTGTGCCTGTAAAGATACTACTAAGCATTTAATGCATTTTTCACCCCTTCGCTCTTCAGGTAATACATAATTTTTTTTGCTGGCAAAAAGGAAGTGACCCCTACATTTTACGAAAGTCCTGATTAACCCACAGGCACAAACATCACACAGCTCTTTAACAGTTCGAAACACCAGACTAGTCGTGCGTTATATCGCAGTAAATATCTGATTGTGCATCTTTAGTCACGTGCACAGCAAACGTCAAGCAGGAAAACATTTTTACATGATTAGTGTTTATTTAAAATACTCCATCTGCAATTGATTTCAATTAAAAACTGACAAAGTTCACAGCTAGTAGCCTACATAGTAAGCAAAAAGAAAAAAAAAAGGAAGAGTCAGTTTTTGTTTCTATGTAGACAGGTCATTGGTTGTTGCAGGGCAGAGCGAGCGCCGGTGAGAAATCTCTACCGGAGGACAGGAAGGAGACTGTTTGAAGATGCTCGTGGTCTTGACTGAGAGAGCTCTAGGAGAGCACTGCGTTGGATCTGCGGATGCCCACCAGGTTGTCGGCGCTGAAGGATCTCCTCATGGCCGCTCTGCTCAAGAAGTCTTTGTACTTATCCTCGCAAAGTCTGGAGATCGCCTGTACCGCAAAAATGACATGCTTGGTTAGTCCTAGTTCTGTCCCTCCCTTTATTATCGAGCTGAGGGTGTAACTAACGGGTGGCTCGGATGGACTGACTTGTCGCTTACCTCTAGTTTCTGAGCACGCTCGTTGCTCAGAGGCTCCAGGGGGAAACTCAGGTTGTTGTCGTCTGCCAGCGAGCGCAGATCAAAGTAATACTTGGCGTAGACGCTGGCTGGAACGTTGATGTTGAACTGCAGAAGCTCCAGGAAGTGCCTCTCCATTTCATTCCTGATGAAAGGGTTGAACACAGGATGAGAATTTATTCATTTATTTATTTAAAAAAAAAAAAAAAGCACTGCTCGAAGTTCTAATTTGCACAATTTTCCACTTATGCACAACTCAGTCAGTCAACCGGAACGGCTGACACTTCAGGTTTGCTCTGGCACCACATGGTTGATGTAACTAACAAATAAGTGTCTGGAAGCCTTTTTTGACGACATCTTCATCTACTTCAGAAATCATTATTGGACTGAGTGACCTTCTCTTTATGAAACATTGTCGCTTAATTCCAACTAAAGTAGTAACTCCAGTAGTAGTTTGGACACAACATCTAATTCAACTTTATTGATTTATTTTCTACAATCTAGAACAATACTAGATTGTTTTAATTCTATGAAACACGTATAGCATTAAGTAATTAACACTCAGTTGTTATTTCAAAACATGAAGATTAGATGTTCTGGAACAGTTCTTGCGAGAACAGTATTGTGTCAAGTGCATTTGTAAAACCCTTTAAACACCATGATGAAATTGACTCTCATGAAGACCTTCCCAGGAAAGCAAGACCAAAACTTACCTCTGCTGCAGAGGAGACGTTCATTTAGAGTCACCAGCCTCAGAAATCACCAGTTTACAAACGGCACCTCAGATCAGAGCCGTTATGAAGGCGTTACTGAGCATAAGTATCTTAATATCAACTGTTCAAAGAAGATTATTGCATATTTTGGGCGCCTTCAGCATTGTTTTACAAAGTAGAAAAAAAAAAAATAAACATCAGGAACGACCATGGAATTAGAGGGTGTGTCCTAACTTTTGACTGCTAGTGTAGCTTAAGATTTAAGATGAGAGAAGCGGTTGTTACTGTTATCCTTATAGCTCTGGTGAAAATCGAAATGAAGCAACACACACTTGACATTAACACGTCACTTGTAGTAAAGGCTAAGTATTCCTCTTACTGTTCGCTCTGTAACATTTACATCACGTCTGTTTTCCTCTGCTGTCATGATTATTCATTCACTCCTAATACACAGGTGTCAGAGCCAGCCCCTTGAGAAGTATAATACTGTATTTTTATTTACCACGCCTGATTCAGCTCACCTTTTTTTGCACTGAATGTTATGCTTTAGCAGAAACACACACACACACACACACACACACACACACACACACACACACACACACACACACACTGCTCTGAGGGCTGGCGGTCAAGACTTCATTCTGACATTTCCATTACTGACTGACATTCAGACTGAGCTGGAAAACTCACTCACTTCACTGTCCTTAACGAACTCTACAGATGATCAAGTAAAATTCAGTCGTATTTCTCCTCGTTTCTCCTCATCACGTGCGCCCTTTTCTCTCTCGTCATCTCTGTACTTCTGAGAGACAGCGGCGATGCCTGTCGCCGTGGAGACGGCAGCCCGGATGCTTCAGGGAAAAGATACGCGGGGCAGTATGGGGAGAAAAAGCGAGGGCGAGGGGGCTACCGGTCGCCAGGGGCAACAAATGGAGTGGGCGAGAGCCTGGGCCATTATGTAGGGGTGCTGAGAGCACTCGAGTCCGACCGGCACGGAGACTCACAAAGCCAACTTCAATAGACAGGATGAAAATAGAGCCGACGAAGCATGGGGTTGTGGTGGAGAGGAGAACGGGGACATGGCCTCGCGCTCACACACACACACACACACACACACACACACACACACACACACACACACACACACACACACACAACAGAGAACACGGTGTGCAAGCTAATACTAGTATCCCTCATATTTTCATCCTATATTTATGAAAAGAGGACATGCACAAAAACTTCATGTGTTGTAGGAATAAAAAATAAATTACAGATGGCAATAATTTTTCTATATCATTTGGGTTTAGAAACCAAATGTGCTTAATAACTGAAGAGAAGAAATTTTACAATTTGTTGAATGAAATTTCTGCTAAGGGTGCCAATAATTTTTGGAGAAAATTGTGAGGAATGTCTGGTACATCTGATCTATACAAGATTTGTGAAAAAAATGGGAAGCTGGTAGGCGTGTTTATCTGTTTATCTGCTGTTTATCTGTTTATACTACAAGCACTCCACACTCACACACACGCACATACACACACACACTCGCGCAGACTCACATGTCTTCAACAGTGATGTCCTTGAGGATCTGGCAGTAGTCTACGTTCCACACGGCCTGATCGTCCCAGACTTTGGAGGCCAGTAAGATGGCACCCAGGACGATTCTCTTCCAGTTGCTCGGGCAGATGTCTATCTCAGCGTAGGTCAGGAGCCGCTCCAAATACACCTGCAGCACAGAGCCAAGAGTCACATCTCTCGTCCCCGCCCAGACTCTACAACGTGCTACGAGAGTGACCAGAACTATGAGGAACCGATGAGAGGAAAATTTACAAAACGACTTTAGCAGACGCTCTTATCCAGAGTGTCTTCCATTTATCGATCTCATTATTCAGTACTGTGCAGAAGTCTCGCGCCACCCCTCATTTCTTCATATTAAAATGAATTAAATGAAATAAATGAGAACAAATGTTTATTTCCTGATACGAAAGATACGATTGGTTGTTGGTGCAACCTCAAGTAGCTCAGAGGGCTAAGGCACCGAGTTACCAACCTGAAGACTGGCGGTTCAATCCCCAGATCCACCAGGTTGGCAAGGCCCTTAACCCGATCTGCTCCAGGGGCGCTGTATCATGTCTCATCCCAGTTACGCTGGGATATGCGAAGAAGGAATTTCATTGTGCTGTAATGTATATGTGACAAAATAAAGGCTTAACTTTGAACTTTAAAAGCAATCTCATTTCCCCTCTCGTCTGTTCCGACCACTCAGAATTCAGCATCACCGCCATCTGCACCCGTTTCTCACTGGTTCACGCCTTAAATTAAATTAGTTTTTTATATGCTGGAATGATTCATAGGTCACTGTGTGGTTTAACACACACACACACACAAAAAAAAAAAAACACATTTCTCAAACTGGTCAGGAACATGGACTGAACCAAATAAAAATTCCTCAAGAAGCCTGGAGAACTATTCCTCAATGGGAGCAAAAAAAAGGATGAAATGAGGGGTGGCTCAAGACTTGTACTTTTAACTGATCTAAAGAATGGCAGCCTGGGTTGGAGTTTTTTTTTTCCCCCACTGAGCTGCGCTTGCCTTTTCATTTACTTCATTTTGTATTTATTATTGAGAACATATTGTGCTACATGTCCACCTTGCTGTTGCTGGTTTTGTGAATTTCCAAGTGGTTCCTGAGTTTTGAGACATCCTGCAGAAAGGGATGTGGTGCATCAAGGTTCTTGTACTGAGGCACTCTGCTGCCCTCTAGTGGACATCAAGGGCATTCGTTTAAAAAAAAAAAAATGTAGCCACAGGGGGAAAAAAAAAAACTTCCATGGTGTATAATTAATATGGTTTATTCTTGGTCTACTTGGAAATATTAATCTTAATCATGCAGTAGTGTGCTTCAAACCCATCACATTTATAACAGCAGATTTTCCTCTGTTAAAAGGTGTACTTAAAAAAATTAAAAAAAACTTAATCATCTATAGTTTTAATTTTCTTTTGCTATATACTTTGCGTATGTGTGCAACTCATGTGATAGGCCAGTTTTCTGCTTCATATCACACACTATTGTGTTTCTCTCAACGCACTCACAGTATGTTGACTCAGCTACTATGTGCTTATCGTTGCTTTCTGTTGTTTACACACTTGGTACTTTGGGATGTGATACATGGACTGTGTGTTGTTACCAGTGTGACGATGGCACACTCGGCGGTGAGCTGAGCAGCACTGAACAGCGTCCTGACGAACCGGTAGATGAGTTTGTGTTCGGGGTCTGTGTGCGAGTAGTCGTCAGGAACTTGCTCCCTCTGCGAAGGTCACATTTCAAGATGTTAAAATCAAGTGTATTTGTTTGTATTAGGGTTTATTTCCATATCAGCTTCACAGGCTATTTCATGGCAGATATACATTAAACTAATTTATACGAACCAATATAATATTAAGTTATAGATATAATGTAAGAGATTTAAAAGGTAGTGAGAAGAAAAATAAATAAATAAATAAATAAATATCACATTACAACATTTTACAATTTTAAAATCAAGTGTAAAGGATTTTATGAATACCTGTAGTGTTCTTGTAAAGTTTGAGTAATACGGGAGTGAGTCAAAAATTATCCGCACTCTGGCTGTAGGATTTATTTTAATTTGTAACTTTTAGAACAGACAAATGCATTATTTTTCGACCTAATTTTCAAGCTTCTATATACTCCCTCATTAAAAATATTTACGACTGAGCTGCGAGCCACGAATGCACCGCTGTCTTCACTTCTTTTGTTGATTGTTGAACCTTTTTCCTGATAACGTTTCAATACTGGCTCTTGAGAATCCCAGAAAAATGTAAGCATCAAACTTTGCTCGGCGATTGAGGATCTTTCCGTTCCATACTTTACTTTCAGACTCGTAGTGGTATCTAAATGCTTCTGTTTCTGCTCTTCTGTAAGTTGTTTCGGCACCAGGTACACCACAAAAATAAT
>JAOVVA010000051.1:11464072-11510088 GCA_028565275.1 Leiocassis micropogon
TGCATAAAAATAGAAAGGAGCGAGTGTGACAAAGTTACCAGAAGAACTCATATTCTCCAGCAAGCTCAGTAAAACCTGACATGTTTAACTCTAACTTTATTTTTTTCTTTACAACCATGCATATATTCTCCTGTAATGTTATTTATTAATTTTTAAGTTATATATGGAAATACTGAATGATTTTGTACAGAATTACGCAGACATGATAAACATATACAACAAAAGTGGTACAGCATATAATAATGTGCCTAAGATTTTTGCACAGTATTGTATATATATATATATATATATATATATAAAAAAAAAAAATTATAAAAACAATCACTGCAGCTGCTTTTCCTTGGTGCAAATCAGCACAGCACAGTTACAAAAGAACTGATGCAACACGTTCACACCTGCGGGAGGCAGTAGGAAGGCGGTGATGAGACAGTTCGGCCCACAGTAGTTTTAATATAATCAGATCACGGATAATTTTTGACTCAGGCTCGCAGAAATGCAATTATGAATCACTATTTAAAACACCACTAGGGTTCATGAAACTGCAAAGCTCTTAATTAAATCTCACTACTAGAACCAGAAACGTTATATTCAAACCCTCGGCTGACAGAAATACTTTTCTCCTGTCAAAATAAGCGAGTGAACTGGAGAAAATGAGCCGTGAAAACAGCTGTACGTCAGATCACTTCTATCTCGGGCTGTGTGACAGATTATTTCTCGCTCAGCCATGTGTATTGATTTATTGCTTTAAATATAGCATACTGAGATAAAGAGCGAGCTCGGGCTGACTTTCAATAAAGTAAACCATCTGTCAGTTTCCAGTCGGCTGGAGCCGCGCGCGGGAGGACGCACTTACGGACAGAGGATGCTTCTTCTCGTCAAATATGTCCAGTGATCTGTCCGAGTCCCTGTACACAGACGAGCGAGAGAGATTGCCTTGTTGACACTGTAATATGCACAACACATTGTCAATTCAGTGTGATTTTGTTATAAAAAAAGCAACATACCTGTTTTTGATGTGGTAATATATTGCTAGAGTAACACTAGAGGGATACACAAAAAGAGAAAGAGAGAGAGAAAAACTATTAATAAATATATTATAACAGTTACTTATCACATTACTTATTGCAGTTATTTGTTACATTACTGTTAGCTTTGTATCTTAGGGAACTGTGATGGTGTGAACTGTGCCATGGAGCAAAAAGCAGAAATTTACCTTCACTGCTTTATCACGCATCATAACACGAATCATACACAAGTGCCACATCGACAATAAAGACATCAAGCGGTAATAAAGCCTGCATGCTGGAGTTATGAAACTCACCATTTTATTGTGCTTTTCAGGTTAGGTTGGCTGACTGTACTATCATCGATGAATATCGTCGAGCAGGAGCTGTATTTTTTGGAAAGAGGACCTGGAGATACCTGAGGAAAAAAAACAACAACAACAACAACAACAAAACAGGCTTTAAGTACATGCATACTGGATGAAAAAATTGGAAGTGTAGTGTATTGAGAGAACTTACATGGTTTATATGATTGCTTTTCCTCTTGTCCCGGACTGAAAGACCAAAAAGAGGTGTTTCATTTCACATCACTATATGTTGTATAACAGAGATATTACAGAGCACGCACGCAAACTCCATGTACACAGACTCGAGGCGGAAATCAAACGCGGACCTTGGGGGGGTGAACTCCTTTCACTAGAACATACATTCCACAGACCCACTCAGCATGGGTTTAATATTATATATGAACACAATTCATTTTTTACTTTAAAAAAATACTTTTTTAAGCCACAAAGCTTTCTAGTAGTGACAGCAGATGGTTACTTCATGGTTGTGGAAAGACCAAAATAAACCAGCTAAGATTTTGTGCGGCTAACTAATAGGTATGGGGAAATCACCAGTAACCAAGTAAAGGCAGATCGAGGGCTTTTAACGCTCAGGAATTTTTTGAAAATGTAACGCCATAAAATGTGTTTCTGTTGCGCCACTCTGAAGCTTCTGCACCCGTACAAAATACTGCTATATCTGAGGCTGATTGGCCGATCACCGGTCACGATCACTGGCTGGTTTCTACGACAAATGTAAAGAAGTTTCAGATTGTTTTTGGAGTCAGTATGGCGATACATGAATCGCTGCACAAAATAATCGCTTTTATCACGCAGGACGTCAAGTTGAGTTTCGAGACTTTCTGGGGCATTTGAGGAGGTAAAACGTCGCCGTTTCTTTATAATCCTACAGTACAGGTGGCGCGTATTCTGAATTAGTCACACACCGGCATCCCTTGTGGTAGAAGGGAATTATTTGCAGAGTTTGTTTAGAAATAATAATTATGGCAGATGACAGACATAACATAGATGTTTCATTTAATTGTAAATTGAGTGTTAAACTCTTGTATTTGAAGTTAGTTTGTATTGTTTAAATGATGCCTCTTGGTTTTTAAGTGAGAAAAATAATGTTACAGGCTACCAATCAATTTATTTGATATACTGCTTTAGTGATTTAAAATTGTAACAAAATCGGCCCCTGAAATTCGCGGGGGTTACGTTCCAAAAGCATCAGTGAATTGTAATAAACCGTGAATTTTGGATGTGGTAATTTTTTTTTAAAAAGCCTATTTTTATAGTTTAAACCCTAAATATGCTCCTAAAACACTTTCATTCTATTTTAAACTCAGCTTAATACATTAACCTTTAAAAAAAAGTGTAAAAAGTAAACCCGTATATACTGTACAGTACTGTACACCGCTGTGTCTCCCGCAGTGTTAGAATGTAAAATACTGATGTTAACCCTGCTGTATACATACTGTTATTCATGCAAGCGCATTATTTGGTATGCACTATTCTCTCTACAGAAACTCTGTGTTCTCTCGACAGTACTAAAAAAATGTATACAGTATTATATTTTCTTTAGAAATTTATCTGAAGTTACGTTAAAATTTAATGTTAGAAAATTACTAAATTATATTGCTCTTAATAGTTTAGTGTTAAAATGCATAAAAAACGAAAAAAAAACATTAAAAATTGCGGAGGATATTTGCAGTTTCCGCGAACTTGCGCTTGTTCCCGTCAATAATTATCAGTTGAGTTCTAACGAAAAATCTGAAAACAACTGAAGCTGCGAATGTGGCGTGTACACAGAAAGTAAAGCACTAACTGCAGTGAGAGTAAATAATTAAAAATAAACCACATTAGGATAACAATCAAAGACTGCTTTTGTGCTTTATTCTTTATGGCAGGAGCGGAGTCGAGTGAAACAGTTTGCTGGGAGCTGTTGATAACTCACCATCTGTTTGTGACTTGCTGAGGAAGATGGTGCTAGCACGAGCGTGGTCTGAAGGATTGGACTCTAAAGCAAGATCTACAACACACACGGGAGAGAAAAAAAAGAAAACAGGAAATGTTTAAAAGACAAAACAAATCATTTCATAATAAAACGTAATAAAAACATTTCTCACTCTACTGTGTTAACAATAAAATTCAACACAAATCTTCTCCAAAATGTAAATGAAAAATATTTTTCAGAAGCACTTACACTGCCAGAGTGACAAAATTTTGCAACGCAATACACTGGAAAACATTTCATCACACATCAAGTACATTTACAGAGCTGTGAAAAGGTATTTGCCCCCAGCATGGTATAATCCACTAGCCATGTTTAATACACTCTGTGAAATGTGACAAGAGTGGAATATTAATACGGGAATTTATTTTTTATTTTTTTAGTAAATATAATTAAACAAAGGAACACCAGACACGTTTTCTACAGAGAAAAAGAGAAAGTCTTCAGAGGCTGCCATGGTCAGTCATTTTCAATCATACAATCGTACACCATGTGAAAACACTCCTAGACTATCCTCCACATGTATTCAGATAAATATTCAAGACTTTAATTGGACCCTTAAAATTATAAAGTGCGATTTAAGACGGCGCCCGAGGCGAACCAGCTCGAAACGGACGCTTCTGCCGCACTGCTGACACAACGGGCGCTTTGTGGAACCATGATTACAGTACACAGTACCGTTACTTACTACAGCTCTTCTACACCACACATACCATAAAATGAGGGAGACACACAGTGGAAGTTTAAATATTTAAATTACGCTGACGACATCCAGCAGACGCAGTTGAGGGTTACGGGTCTTACTCCAGTGGCATTGAATTCACGAGACAACAAACTGAGGAAGGAAGAACGACTGATTTCTGAACTTCATATCTATCTTACGAACTGGACTCCAGTTTAACTTAAACACATCTCCAGTTATACTGAACTTCCAGTCTCACACAGTATGATGCAGATCAATCCCTGCTATCCGTTATCACCCAAATGAGGATGGGTTCCCTGTTGAGTCTGGCATGAGTCTGCTTAGCATGAAGCAGCGCACTGGGTAAGCATCACTCACACATCTCCAGTGTCTCTGATTCGCTTCTAATCTGTCAGATTGGTTTGTTTTTTTTTTATTTGGGTTTCCACTGGGTGTCCCACCCAGGACCCTGACCAGGATAAACCGCTTTCTGAACCTATCAAGGCTCCTGGCTCCCTTGTCACTGCTGTGCAGGTGTGAATGTGTTACATCAGTTCATTTGTAACTGCAGTGCAGGCACAAACGGACACCCCACTTGTGACTTACACAAATGAAGAGCTGCGTGAACTGTTTTTTTTTTTTTTGTGGTCTGAGGGTGTACCTGGTGATGAAACAACTCACAGAGGAGCATAAACAGAAGTGTTAGGATGAAGTGTTCTGCAAAACAAATTTAAACCGATTCTCTAAGGAAGGTAAAAACCATGACTGGTGACGAGACACGGATTCATCACTACGAGCCTGAGAGTAAATGGCAGCGTATGGAACGGAAACATCCTCAATCATCGACCGAGAAAAAGTTCAAAAGTCATCCAGCAGCTGGAAAATTCAGTTTCCTGGGATCCTCAAAGAACAGTATTGGAACATTATCAGGAAAAAGATTCAAAGATCAACAGTGCTTGTTACAGTGAGATGCTTATTAACGAGCTGAAGCCTAAACTTGGGATTAAACGGCTATCCGATGGCGTCCTGATCTTGCATGATGATGCACGTTGTTTTTTTAGGTTAAAGCATCCTCCCTATAGTCCTGATCTCGCTCTATAGGACTTTCACCTGTGTGTCCCTGAAAGCAGCCCCATGAAGACGAAGATTCATTTCTGACTCACAGTTCAGCCCAAAACATGTTTAATGAGGGAATAAGGAAGCTTGTGTACAGCTGGTAAGATTGTATTGAAAAGCAAAGAGAGAAAGAAAGAATAAATAAATTCTATAGCCAGAGTGGGGATTATTTTTCACTCATATATAAAACAACTGTAATATAGACTCTAATATTTATAAAATCATGATATCACAATACAAATCGAATCAGCACCTAGGTACCATGATACACATATCATTCATGTTTTTGCAAAAATATCTTCATGACCAGTTCTGGTATATAATGCCAGATGCCCCACGGACCTGCAACAGCGGATCATTACTCCCTTTTAGTGCTTTGCTGTGAGAGGTGAACTCTTGCTGATAAAGGACATATAACCAGTCACATTACAAAGCTTGAAGATGATTAAAATCTACTTATTGACTTATTTGGTCAATCTCATCGTGCGCTCTCTCTCTCTTTCTTTCTCACACACGCACACTGATAGCTTTCACACATGTCAATTTCACACATTGTGGATCAATGGGATCAAGTACCTCTGTAGAACTACGGGACAATTCTGACCTCTGACCTTTCACAAGGCACAGCTGGAAAAGCAAATATCTTCGCTTAGCATGCTTGTTTAGTGTTTGCATGCTACTGTTACATCTCTGACGAAGCACACGAGGCAAAAAGGGGACATTTTCGAATATGAACAAGGTGTCGCTTTTTTTTTCAGTTATGACTTTTAAACATAATGATTCGCAGCAGGGTTGCCAAATCTGCCAAAAGTCACACAATACCACTTTAAATCCTGCCTCAGGAGCCTATATTTAGCCACTGGATGGTTTTCTAATTAAACTGACGGATACTCAGATCTCTTAATGAAAGCTAATATGTATTTATAGTCATGTGATTTTTACATGATTATGTGCAGCTTTTGCTTAGCCGATCACATTCCTTTGTGTGCTTTTACCAATCAGACAAAAAAAAAAAAAACTAACCTAATTTGCATTTAGCTGATGTTTGGCAGGAGTGTGGCCTCATATGCTGTTAAACACTGCTCTAACAAATCACAGGGCTGTAAACCTAAATATTTAAAAATAAATAAATAAATACAAACATTTTTAATTGAGTAAATGCAAACCTGGCAAGACTCTGGGATGCATTTCTTTTCATTTGTAGTGTTAAACTGTAAACACGCGTGTCGTGGACACGTTTGTGGTTCAGATGTCTGACCACAATCTCACGCTTAAGCCGTATTTGGCACGGATGACTTGATTCAAAAAGGGTCAATCTTCCAACAGCTGAGTGTGCTAAACTGGGAGCGCCGTGCGGCCATGTCAAAAATAACCCCAGAGAGTTGGAGCGGGGCACGCTTATAGAAGAAGAAGAGATGCCCGGGTTCAACTTGCCAGGTATGCTGGGCATGGGCACGCTTCACTGAGTAAAATGCTTTCTCAAGCTCACCAAGGCAACCGTATAAATAACCTCAGTGATCCGAAGCCAGTCTTAGTACCCGAGTGAGCGCACAACTCTGGTCTTGCATTCCACATCCAGTGCCATCGTAGCTGACGTATCTATGCCAGCCGATTCTCCAGGACAGAGGGAGGGATGAAGGGTGAGGGTGTAGCCATGACCAACTTCACTGGAATGTCAAGAATAGCAGATATTGGAGTGTCCTGCCCAGCTCACTGCACGTTCCAGTTCTTCTCTTGCTATCTCAAGGGA
Organism: Leiocassis micropogon; assembly: GCA_028565275.1. NCBI lineage: Eukaryota > Metazoa > Chordata > Actinopteri > Siluriformes > Bagridae > Leiocassis > Leiocassis micropogon. The sequence continues at coordinate 11,470,965 of JAOVVA010000051.1, forward strand.
ACAAGCTGGAATGCCCTTATCACACATGAACTACAGCAACTGTACTCATGAATGCCACATGCACGGCTGTGTGTGTTTAAACTCAGTGCTAAGTCTGGAATGTGCAGCCCCCACTGGGGAGGCTGTCCAATGTGGCAAAACAAACAGTCGTAAAATTCTGCAAACTATAAGTGCATCTTCATATAAGAAGCCCCCTTTCTTATGGGTGATTTCTGAAAGCCTATGTTCTGATGTCCCCCAGTAGCTCAGTGTTGGTTTTGTTGTGTTCCTAAACCGTAATCCAAAACATCACCTGATTCATTTGTGATTTATTTTAACTTTGCAAAAGTGTTATGTGAAGTGCATGCAACAACCTACTACAACAAGACCTCTTGTGGAAATGACAGGAAGGGCTCGTGCATGAGCACAAGCCGATAAATTACTCGGAAAGAGTATAAACGTGTCAATTTAGATTTTTGCGCAACAATGCACCAGCAGTATTAAAAGGTAAAGTTATTGAAGAAAACAAAATTGAAACACTGGAGCAGATCAGAAATAAAAAACAATCGCCAGAGTCCATGAACGCAGAAGTATGATCAGTAATGCTCTGCTGCTCAGGTCCTGGGCCTTGAGTGTAAAACTGCTTCGATGACTGTAATGAGAACAGACTGTGCGATACTGGTGCTTTCATGATGAAAAAAGCAAAACATTGTTAAGTCCCTTGACATTTACATGGAGTAAAGCAGTCTGTGGGGGTAAAGCAGTATTTAGTGGGGTACTACAATACCAGACATGTGGGGTAAATTGGTTCCTGACCTGTGGGGTAGATCAGTACCACAATTGTGGGGTAAGTCAGTACAAAGCATGTGGGAGGAATCAGTACTGAGAATGCAAGGTAAATCACTACCGGACATGTGGTGTAAATCAGTACCCGGACCCGGGGGGTGGATCAATACCAGATCCGTGAGGTGGATCAGTACCAGACCTGTGGACTGCCTGGGAAAACGTAATGTAAATGTAGAATAGCACCAGACTTGTCGGGGTAGATCAGTACCAGGACCTGTCAGTGTCAATCAGTACCAGACCTGTGGGGTGAATCAGTACCAGGACCTGTCAGTGTCAATCAGTACCAGACCTGTAGGGTGAATCAGTACCAGGACCGGTCAGTGTCAATCAGTACCAGACCTGTGGGGTGAATCAGTACCAGGACCTGTCAGTGTCACTCAGTACCAGACCTGTGGGGTGAATCAGTACCAGGACCTGTCAGTGTCAATCAATACACCAGGACCTGTCGGGGTGAATCAGTACCAGACCTTTCGGGGTGAATCAGTACCAGGACCTGTCACTGTCAATCAGTACCAGACCTGCTGGGGTGAATCAGTACCAGACCTGTCGGGGTGAATCAGTACCAGACCTGTCGGGGTCAATCAGTACCAGGACCTGTCAGTGTCAGTACCAGACCTGTAGGGTGAATCAGTACCAGGACCGGTCAGTGTCAATCAGTACCAGACCTGTGGGGTGAATCAGTACCAGGACCTGTCAGTGTCACTCAGTACCAGACCTGTGGGGTGAATCAGTACCAGGACCTGTCAGTGTCAATCAATACACCAGGACCTGTCGGGGTGAATCAGTACCAGACCTTTCGGGGTGAATCAGTACCAGGACCTGTCACTGTCAATCAGTACCAGACCTGCTGGGGTGAATCAGTACCAGACCTGTCGGGGTGAATCAGTACCAGACCTGTCGGGGTCAATCAGTACCAGGACCTGTCGGAGTGAATCAGTACCAGGACCAGTCAGTGTCAATCAGTACCAGGACCTGTCAGTGTCAATCAGTACCAGGACCTGTCGGAGTGAATCAGTACCAGACCTGTGGGGTGAATCAGTACCAGGATCTGTCAGTGTCAATCAGTACCAGACCTGTCAGAGTGAATCAGTACCAGACCTGTGGGGTGAATCAGTCCCAGCACCTGTCGGAGTGAATCAGTACCAGACCTGTGGGGTGAATCAGTACCAGGACCTGTCAGTATCAATCAGTACCAGGACCTGTCGGGGTGAATCAGTACCAGGACCTGTCGGGGTGAATCAGTACCAGGACCTGTCGGGGTGAATCAGAACCAGACCAAACTGGGTAAGTCGGTACGTACCATCGGGCAGTTCCCGGTCGCTGATGTGCTGCAAGTACGGTCCGGTGTCTTCACTCAGGTCCGCGTTAATCTGGTAGTCCTCGAGGCGCTCGGTGGGCCGCGGGAGTTTGGGACTTCCGCTGGGAGACACGCAGCAAGACACCGTATTCCCCATGATGCACTGCGCTCAGTGCCGAGCCCCAGAGCCAGTTCCTGTGTAAGTCACACCGCGCGCACTCCGCACATCAGCGGCGCCTCCGTGAAACGGAGCTCAGGGACCGAGTACACTCGGCTCGGTGCTCGCGGAACAGACAGACAGTCAGTCAGTGTTTAGTGCGCTCGACCGGACAGCATGAGGAACGGCGCGTGTCTCCGGCGTGTGACTGCGGCAGCGCGCGCGCTCATTCGGACAGGGTACGGGAGCCCGCGCGCGGCACTCTGGATAAACACAGCTGGCTAACTTAATCCAGCTAACGACCTACTAACACCACTCAGACACACACACAGAGAGCTACCGCAAAGTTATCTAACTACCGTCTAATCCTAAAATCCATTAAAAAAAAACTCGCGGCTACATGTCAGTTTCCTGCAGAGCTCCCTGAAGTGTCTCTAGCTAATCTGCCCATTGTTATTCATTTAGCCCGAGATGCTAATTCAGCTAGCTAACTACTCATCATGTCTGAATGGGAGGTCAGTTAGCCTCCGAGCTAGCAGGCTAGTCTGTCCCTGTAACTGACAGTGAAGTTCTGAGCCGCGCGCTGGATCCGTTGATCAACAAACCGTATATATGTAACGTCAGTTATTCACGCCGAGCCAGCTAGTTCCAACCGGTAAAGTCCGGTTCAGAGTTGGGGCTCGGTCCCGGATCCCTCCCCTGAGTGTCGGCGCCGAGGCCTGGGCTCAGCCCCACACCACCCGCGGGCTGATCTTCCGCTCCGGAAAAAGAATGAATGGACAAACTCCCGGTGTTCCTGTGACGAGATACCACTCGTATTCTTTTTTTTTTTTTCCCGAAGTTAAACTTCTCGCACCCGAGTCTTTATTTAGCCCCCCGCTGGTTATCCCCTCCTCCACTCCACCGGCCAGTATCGCAATCCGCTGCCCGTCTCCGCCATCTGTTCCGCCACCGAAACCAGCAAGAACCGCCTCCTTTAAAATTCCATCAATTCCTATTGGCCGGCTAATCATAACAAAACCAGAATCTTGTCTATTATTGGATGAAATCTCTGCCATTCAAAAACACAACCCACCCTTTCGCCCCTAAACTCTACATTTAGGGATCATATTAGTTGAACCCGTCATCTGGTTCATGCTCGAAAACTCTCTGCAAAGAAGAGTGGGGCAAAATTTCTCCACAGAGATGTGAAAGACTCATTTCCAGTGATCACATAAGCTTGATTGCAGTTGTTGCCTCCAAGGCTGGCACAACCAGTCATTAGGTTTAGGGGGCAATTACTTTTTCACATAGAGCCAGGTAGTTTTGGACAACTTTTTTCACTTAATAAATGAAAAAATCATTTAAAAACCGCATTCTGTATTTACTGTACTTGTATTTGTGTCTGTCAAGTATGCAATAAATAAATAATTTAGGAAGGGACCTATTACTTTTTCACAGCAACTGTTAGTTTGACCAAAGACCATCTCATTTTCCAAAGTGCTTGCAAGACTGATGTAGTTTCGTGAAATTCCTAAATCACCTTTTCCTTACAAGGCACTATATTGCATGTTTTAAATATATATTTTAATAATTAATTTTTCCATAAAGTGTGTGCATACAGTGAGTACCTTTTAAAGATATGGGCTTTATTAAGGAAATGCAGTAATACTGATATAGTTTATTGTAGTATTGCTCATAAACACATTTTATAATTACAAACACAAACTCGGATTTTGACAAGAGGATACTGTGACAGCACCGAGATTATTGTAGTATTAACAGAATTCATTTGTATTTAAAAACAAACAAGGCGGCACTTTGGTGTAGTGGTTAGCACTGTGGTCTTGCACCTAGAGAGTTTGATTCCCCCTTGAGACCCTGTATGTAGCATAAAGTAGTATATAAGATGAATGAACAAACAAAAACCCTACAACAAAGACGAGTCTTCTTTTAAAGTCCACCTAAATGACCTGACTCAAGGAGCCGACTGGGCCTTAAATAACACGTGCACTATAGCTCAGTGGTTCCCAGCCCTGGTCCTGGAGGACCCCCTGTCCTGCACATCATCCTTGTTCTACAGTACAACACACACTTTAATTCAGAAAAGGCTGTTAATTAGTGATTAGTTAAATTTGGTGTGCTGGGAGGAAACATTGAGGATCGGAGTTGAGACCCATTGCACCAGTAGATCCATCTTCTGTGTACAGCTGTACTAATTGAACGAATATAATGATGAGTGGTTCTCAACTCTGGTCTTGGAGGACCACCTGCTTTACACATTTAAGTTTTCCCCCAGCTCCACAGCCTTTCCTCAAAAAAGTGGACGAGTGCATGAGTGGGTAGAGTAGAGAGAACACTGAAATGTGCCGGGTAGGTGGTCCCTTCTGGACTGGAGAAATTACACTACTACTGTCATTCCAGGGTTGAAGGTTCGAATCTTCGCGTGCTTGGTGGGTTTTCTTTTGGTACACTGGTTTCTTCCTATAGTCCAAAGACAAACTGATTGGTGTTTTCAAATTGCCAGTAGTGTGTGAGTATGTGTCCTTGTACCCTGTGATGGGTTGCACCATAACCAGGGTGCCCCCTGCTCTGTGCCCTGAGTTCCATGCCCTCTGTGAGATAATTAGTACAGATAATGGATGCATGGACGTTTTTGCAAGACTTGCAAACAACACTTTTATTTAAGATTAATATCTTATGCCTTATTTCAGCATTATATTCGATTGAGGTGAACATGGTCTCATATAATCTGCTGCCAATCTTAGGACGCTATCTACTCATCTAAATGTGTAGCAATTCATTAGGTTGTCATTATGTATCATGTATTCATATAATAGTGTGAAACATTCTCTGGCATCAACCTCACTGATTCTCATTTTAGTCCATGTGCTGTCCACTCATTAGGTCAGTCTGTGCTGATTAATGATATCTAGTGCTGCTTTAGACCACATCTAAATTTACAGATCTAATGATGCAAAAATAGGGTAGAAGTGTGACTGGTTATTAAACAGCCAGCTGCATGACTTTTTAATAAATATGCCAGACCATTAATCAAATTTGATTAGGCACACATTAAAAAAAATCACAATGTGGTTATAATTACAGTCTAAATGAAGTCGAATCTGTATTTCATTATTTTTGCTATTACTGTATTTAATTGAGACCCACTGAAGATGATAATGAAGGCAGTAAAAAAGCTTAAGTTAAAATATAGAAAGGTTTTTAATAAGTGTTAGAGTGGTAGAAAACATAGGCAGCATGGTAGGAAGTGCTTAGCACTGTGGCCTCGCACCTCCAAGGTCGAGAGTTTGATTCCTGCCTTTGCATGTTTGCATGTTCTCCCCGTGCTTGGTGGGTTTCCTCCGGGTACTTCAGTTTCCTCTCACAGTCCAAAAACATGCAGGTTAGGTTAAATAACATTCCAAAATTGCCTGTGGTGTGTATGTGCGCTCTGCAGTGGATTGGCACCCTGTCCAGGGTATACCCTGCCTTATGCCCTAAGTCTCCTGGGATAGGCTTCAGGCCCCCATGAGTATATGTGGTATAGAAGATAAATGAATGAAATGAATGTATTTAATTGAGACCCACTGATGATAGTAATGAGGACAATAAAAACCTTTTTTTCCCCCGCAAAAGTTAAAATACAGAAAGGTTTTTGAAAAACAAAGGTAGCATGGTGGTGTAGTGTTTAGCACTGTGGCCTTGCACCTCCAGGGCGCAGGTTTGATTCCTGCCTCAGGTCTGTGTGCGTGGAGTTTGCATGTTCTCCCCATGCTTGGAGGGTTTCCTCCCACAGGCCATGCAGAATAGTGCATTGTGTATGCGTATGTGCTTGCGTGCCCTGTGATGGATTGGCACATGTTGGATTGGCGTAGCCTGCCTAATGCCTCAAGTCCCCTGGGATAGGCTCCAGGCCTTTTGTGACCCTGTATAGGATAAGAGGTATAGAAAATGAGTGAGTGAGTGAGTGAGTGAGTGGGAGAAAACATGTGAAGAAAACATGCTTGGATCAAAACAGAAAAACACAATCAAGACCTAAAATTAGTCCTGGGAATAATCGAATATTAATAATCATAAGGTAAATAACACCATATTATATCAGTGATTATCAATATGGAGAAATGCAAAAAAAAAAAAAAAGCCTCCAGTGAAATGTATAAGAAGTGGCATCTTTACCCTACAGTAAGTTCAGTTATGTAATCTTTATCTACAGGGGCTGAACTGTTTCTCTGGCAGAGCGGAGAAACCCTGTCTGCAGGCTCCAGCGTGTTCACCTGTCAGAAAATAATTGGTTTTATGGATGAGACCGGGTTCAAGGTGTTCTGTGTCACATTGCATATGCTTTTTCCTTCCTTTTTTTTTTTTTTTTGGCAAAAGCTCAAATCTATATTGTCGAAAGCCTGCTGGTGAGAGATTACTCTAAAAAAAAAAAGCCATGCTTGAGCCAAGTATTACTGCAGACTGTGGGGAGAAAGAGCAAACCACGGCATCTTCGGGGCAGTAAGCTGTAATAAGTTCGCTCCTCCCTGATAAAACATGAACCATCAGAGTTATGCTTTTTGGATAAGACGGCATTGTTTACTTAGAATTTAAATATACTGGTTTTCTTGTCTTCTTTATTACGCAATCAATCATTGTGTGTAAATCAAGCCCCAAAAGCATGACACATGGATAATACCCCTAACTGTCAGTTTTCTCAGTGATGGATTTCTACTTCAAATAAAATTGATCTTGTGGTAAATGGCATTCCTGGGCACAAACCACAGAAGAGTGCCAGATGAAACCAGCTTTGATATATTCGATCATACTGCAGCACTGCTGAATTCCAGAGGTGATGATTTATTATATATTAGAGCAGCACTGACAGGAGGCGAATCATAGGATTATATTAATACACATTTCCATTTTTTTCCGCAGTAACTAAAGTGGGGAACTCTACGGCAGATGCTCCAGATAAACGGATGAAAACGACAATGTAATCGGTGATGTGTTGAAGTTTTCTTCGAGGAGATGCTTATTTAGAGTCAGTCGGAAGAGATGATGTAAGACATCTGACATGGGGAAAGCCCTCATGAATGATGAAGGACGGTTTTTAGGATCATGCCAAGCTGGATGTTTTTTTTTGTGTGTTATTAATTAAACGGCAGAGAGAATTTATTCAGCGGATGTACAATAACTTCTATGAAACTACAATCAGATGAAGAAGTATCAAGTCTTATTCATGTCATTGATTTTTTTTCTTTTTCACAACAGTTAGCTCTGACTGAGTGATCTGATTGGACGAGAGGAATTCCACGAGTGATGATAATAGACGGTAACAGCACTGAGACGTTTAACTATATGCAGAATCTCTGTGTCCCAGGTGACCTAATAACCATTAGTTACAACTGTTAATTTACTATCGGTCACAGCCTGAGTAAAAGTAGGTCTGCAACACTGAGCGGAGAGCAACCGCCTGCCAAAACCCACATTCCAAACCAGTCACAGAAGCACTTCCAGCAAGAAAACACAACTGGCAATGTAATTTCATCCTACACATTTCGTCTCTTTAATAATTACTTCTAATTCGTACCGAAGGCCGTATCCCAAATCCCTCCCTAACCCCTGATCAAGGGTACTACTTCGTATGTGAGACAAGTGAATTGTACACACTACATAAAGCACTTGTTTTTTTTAGGTTATTTAGGATTCAACCCTGGAACCAGGAAGTTAACGGAGCTGACATTCTAAAGCGGGATAATTGGAAATATAAAGAGAAACATATGAGATTTACAGCACTGTCCAACAACACCATGGTTTATTCTCCTCACCTTTTGGCTACATAGTACCGCTAACAATTTAAAATTACTTTCACCCCAGTTAATTACACTAACCGTCAGTCGCCAACTCTGTCAGTGGCGGTTCAATAATCTGTTGATAATAAATTGTTTGTGGAACAACTGTAGAAAAGCAATATCATACTCAAGGTGCTGTTGTGCTGGATATCATCACGACTATTTGGGCCTCCTCGTACCTACGACCGGATCACAGCTGTGCTGAAAACCAGACAAAAGCACTGGCTCTCGTTTGATCATGCGGCATGCTCCATCATGTCAAGCCTCAGCTTAAAATTTTAGAACATTTCAGGAAACAAACCAAAAAAAGAAACAGAGAGAAATTGCATATTTTCCACACACTTGTTTTATATGAAATAGCTGCCAAAAATGCAACAGTCATGATAGACTAACAACATATATTTGTACCCTCTATTTATGTGTTGATGCATCAAATACAAAGACATCAAATCCATATCCATTGTGACGTAATGCAAAAATAACCACAGCGATATCAAAGTTTTTAAAAAAATGATATACAAAACAAGTTTAAACATGCTGTAATGACAGATAATAATACTTATAATACAATATGCTAATCATTAGTTTAAACGCTCGAGACAAAAGCAAAAGTTAACATATTTGTATATAAAAAAATGGCAGAAGAATCCGTGACATTTAAAAATCTTTATAATATTAAATTTTTTCTCTCATCACTCTCTATGCAACCCAAATGCCCGAATTATTAAGCCCACCGTAACACTTTGTGCTTGAGTGGAACAGAAGCAGCCTGACTGATATACAACATCCCATTATAGCCTTGAATTCAACCAAACACACTAGCATCCTCCGTACTCTTACGGCATACACTGAAAACCTAGCTATTCCAAACTGCACACATTAAACGCATCAGCCTTCGCCCTTTTCGTGCCGCCCTCTTGACAATCCGCCCTCGGATGCACCAGAGCTTGAAGCAAATATGGTTTGACAAATAAGATTTAGGGCGCCTAAATTCTAGAAAATGTGACACTGAGGAATGTTTTCCTGTTCTGAAGGGAACAGGGAACCAGGAGCAAAATAACTTGATTTAGAACAAGTTTGATTTCCAAAACAATTGAAGAAGTCTGATCCAGTGCAGTGGATCGCTATTACCTAGAAGCGCGGCTTCTTTCTTAACAAAACGCAGTTACAAACTAAAATCCGAATGTACGTGACTAGAATTAGTTTCCTATCGATAGTACAAATATTTTTATTTATAAATGCCTTAAATTCTCTTGATCTGATTTCATACAGTTATTTTATAAGGCATCAAAAATAAATGTAACAATATTTTACAGTAAAAAATATGTTTAGGTAGGCAAAAAAAACAAACAAATGTTTGACACTTAATATTAGTAACAGTCAGACAAATATAGCTCAAATCTGATGCTTGAGGATACAAATGTTTTTTGTTCCAACTGACATCTGGAGATGATTAGAGATATTTAAATAGTATAAAGGAGTTATTTGCACCTTTTACAAGTTATTCAGATTTGATAAAAACTTCCCTCATCTCATACTTGTTTCTAAAACAATATGTTTTCCAACAAACCCGGGGACAGGAGAAAAGTAAATCGGGGAGTTATTTAAGTCCTAGAACACCTTGACCCGATGTATTTGTAAAGACATGATCCGTTGGTGCGGAGATTTTGGCCATAGGGTTTCATGCCCCAGTGTGTTCGTGGGAATTTCCAGGCAGTCTGAAGAGTTTTTTTTTTTTTTAAGTCCTTTTTTAAAAGTATATTTAGAAAACATGCGTTCCTTCCAGGAAGACCTCACACACAGTCTCTGTACATGTACACTGAAGTCCACCTAGGACAAGTGGAAGAATGAGGACGTTACTCGGATTTATGGCAGTACAGGTCTTTGAGAGCTTTCAGTTCCTCAATGAGGGTTTTGTTCTGGTTCTCCAACACAGCCACGCGGTTCTCCAGACACTTCACGTATTCCTTCTTCTTCCGGCGACACTCTCGGGCCGCCTCCCTGCAGAGACAGAAAGAGCCCAAATCAGTGTGTATTAATGACAACTCTCCGTCCAAAACCTGTTTAGGGAGATTATAGCCCTTTGTGTTAAGGGTGGATTAAAGCCAAATAGCATTAGACATAAACATTATGATTAATTTTGTGTAATCAAGCAAAAATTGTAGATCATACTCAAGTCCTGTGACTCTGACTGGCACAAAAAAGTTTGTACAATGGGCACTTACTTTGACGCACCCACCGCTGGGGAATAGGGTCAATCTGAACTCATCAGAACACATGAGCTTTTACTTTGCTCCAAATTCCAATCTTTATGACTTTCTAAGAATTTGTTTTTAAAAATAATATTAATAATGATAGTAATGATACATGATGTACACTGGTTTTTCTGATTAGTCTAATTAACAAGTGGTTTTCACTTGGCCACACAGCTGTTTCGTCCCATAAGTGTGAAAAAGAAATGCTTTTACTTTCACTCTTAAACAGTGATTTCTACTACTATTTTTAAAAAAAATGCAACTTCAAGCGTTTAAATGATCTTAATTCATGATTTCTTTTTTTTCAATTAACACATTTTTTTGTGACCTTGACGGTTCAGTTGGACAGTTCTTAACTTAATTCCTTAGTTGTTTTCTTTGCTTGATGTAGACTAATAACTTCCCCTCCTGAAATGGTGACTTTTTTTGTGTGCGAGAGAATTCACTTGATATATAACTTGTCATGCAATTCTTAAAAAACAAAAGTATGCCATTATTATCTTTTATTTATTATACCTGCAAATGAAATATGAACACGTTATTTTTTTTGGCCCTTCTTTGCTGTATAATATTATGTTAATTTTTTTTTCATGTAGCAGTGCCTCCTAGAGGACACACAAGTACATCAGGGCTGGATTTCATTAACTAAAGCCTGTACCTGTTCTTCATGAGGCGCACTTCTCGTTTGCGCGTGGCCTCCTCGGCACCTCCTTGGCTGGGCAGGGCAGGTGATGAGGCCATGACCACTCCGGGGCCGATAGTACTCGCTGCTGCCGTGCGGATCTGATACGCCTGAACATCACCCGAAGCGGCTGAAGGACGAAAAGCGCGAAGGTATAATCAGTTATTTTATCAAACATCTTTTAAAGGAAATGCATTCTGCTTGGTCTAGGACTGCTGAACGTTAGACTAGTGTCTTTCTCTTCTAACTTGTAAGTGTGTGTTTGTGTCAGAGCACCTTACCCTGCACTACGACTTGGTTGCTGGGCACCAGAATCTGCTGCCCATCACTTGTCTGGGCATACTGGAGGATAGTGGTGCCTGGCTGTGCAGCCGCCGCATTCGTCATGGTCAGCGTTTGCAGCCCTTGCACACCGTCTGTGCCGTTATTGGCCAGCTGGATGGCTCCGCCCTGTGTGATGGCAACTAGAAGACACAGAGAGGCACGGTGTAAACAGTCCTCATTGTCAACGTGTACAATGACAGATGTACAGTCAGTAATGAGACTGAAACCTACTGTACTGGCCACTGCTGGTCTGATAAATGGGGGTTGGCACGGTAACTGTAGTGATGGCAGGTGCGGTGTCCTCCTCAGATTTCTCCTCTTCGATCCTTGCTACTCCTGGGGCATCCAACGACAAGTCGTTCAGGATCTTCCTGTGTGCCAGGAGAGAGCGAACGCGACATCAGCCTCGGAACACACAACCCTGAGATGTGTAGATAACGGCAATGCCGCTGTGCTCCCACATACCTGTAAGAAGGACGTCTGGAGAGGATCTCTCTGCGCTTCTGAGAGTCCGTCACGCTGTCCACGGACTCCTGCGAGTCCTCGCTCTCTGCGACTGTAGAGATCTGACCAAAACATACAATTTTTGTGACGTTAGTCGCATTAAGTGTGCTTGCATAAACAGCAATTACCACCAGCGGCATCGCTATTTATAGCAAAGCCACAAAAGGTACTTGTGTAGCATCTCGAATGAGTCGTTCCAGCATTAGGATTGAAGTGTACTTCATCCAAAATTAATAATGTAACTCGTCCTCTCTCTCTCGCTCTAGCCAAAAAGCTTTTTAAACATTTTATGTCATTTGGCAGACTCTTATCCCGAGCGATTCACATTCATCCCACGAGCAGTTCAGAGTTAAGGGCCTTGTTCAAGGGCACAACAGTAGCAGCTTTGTGGGTGCTGGGGTTTGAACCTGACACCTTCTGATCAGTAGGCCCACACCTTAGTCTCCATCCCATTAGATTTTTCTTCACACTGAAATCATTCGCAGAATGAGAGAGACTCACCTGGACCGCCTGCACCTGTGGGGACTGGATGACCGAGGGCTGAGCTGCCTGGATCACTCCGTGCACCTGAACCGTCTGCCCGTTCGGCAGCTGCACCAGGGTGACGGTGGGGGCGGTGGCGGTGGCGTGCCCTGCTCCCACAGTCACCTACACACAGCAATGAAAATACGCCGCCATTCAGGACTCACAGACACACCCACTGCCATAAATGCATGTGTTATAATGTCTGGCTTAGTCAGTTTAGGTTTAAGCTTGACTTCTGAAAAAAAATTCTGGTAAAATGCTATGAGTTGCTAAGCTCCACCCAACCAAGAGAACATGATCGTATGTAGCCTTGTGGTGCTCATGGTTACCTGAGTGAGAGTGGCAATCTGGGCCTGGGTGATCTGCTGCGCCTCAGTCTCAGCCACAGCCGTGTCTGCACCCTGCTGGGCCTCCGCTCCCGCCTCCATGGTCATTGAGTTATCTGCAGACACAACACGTCATGTTAGGTACCATGTACCAGTACCATGCTTACACTTATTTAAAGTCAAACTGGAACAGAATACAGTTATGAGAGTTAAAAAAAAAACCCTTTATTTCTCTCTATACTGTACATATAATCCCCTGCTACACTAATGGACTTATCCCAGACGTGATCGGATAGAAAGTTTTCTTAACACACAGGAACCATGATCGGAGTTCTTGGTTATTATTTGAAACGCTGGCCTCCCAGGAACAACTTTAATGACCCAAACATGTGGAAGTGACTTGGAGCGAGGTTAGGACTGCAACTGGAGATTACGATAACTCCCAGCCGAGTTTCTATGATGTGTGAGTACGGTTCCGACAGGTTATTCGTCGATTTTCAACAATCAAGCGTTCTACTCACGGAATGTTCACAAGAACGAGTGCAGTGGGCTCCGAGCCACCTCGGCCCCGGGGGACCTCGTCATTCACGGGTGTACCGCCTTTTTTAAAGCGTTTGCACCATTCAAATGTTTTACTGCGGCTAAGAGTCTCATTACCGTACTGTGCTTGAAGTCTTTTGTAAATGTCAATCGGTTTTATGGCTCCATTCGCGAGAAACTCGAATGCCCCCTCGTAGTAATACTCCACACCACTATGATCCGTATTCATTAATGTTTCCCTAATCATTTTTGCACAACAGTGCTGCAGGGTGTGCGTTTTATGTAAGGTAATATCAAATACCAATTTTAATAACAGCATAATTTATCCAAAGCTCACATTTCCAAATGCACAGTCCACCAAAGAGCTCATTTTTAAACAACAACGGAGGCTTCTCTGGCAATCAACTTTAACAGGGGCGTATTTGTATATAGAAGCAATTAGCGAATTATTCCACATGAGATACTCTACATGATCAAATGTATGTGGACACCTGACGACCTCACGTGATGTGTTAACTTGTTGTATTTTTGTATAAAATTGTAAAATGTCAGTGCATGTGGCAGCATTACAACTTCCAGTGTAAAACCTGTTTCAGCATGACAAACTGAGCTGACTTGCAACGCCGAAGCTGAAGGGGAAGAATTTGAGCGACCTACAGACAGATCCCTCACCTCAACCTCCTCTGAACACCTCTGGAACAAAATAGAAGACCGACTTGACCCCAGTGCCTGGCCCCACCATTGCTTTTGAGTCTGAAATGAATGGCAAGTCCTCACGATGCTCCACGATCTAGTAGAAAGCCTTTTCAGAAGAGTGGAGCTTATTATAGCAGCAAATAGGGGAAATAAATCTGGAACTGTATTTATCTGACAAGCTGCAGATTATTTATTCTGCATTCTGTAAGAAACTGATTAAGGATTTCAACTTGCTCAGCCTGTTTTCCCTCACAAAGCTTGAGGTGTTTTTATTTATTTATTTTTAAATATGTACCCCTTCAATCACATGACAATTATGCAAAATATTCCCACCTGGGAACTCGTCCAAAAGTTTAATCTGCAAAGACCGTCCTCTCTGGAGTTTTCCTGCTTCGTTCTATAATTCAGCGCATTGTAGACAGTGCCTGGACTGTATGTCTGTGCGTGTGTAATTCCTGTCAGGTAAATTAATACAAACCGAAAACACAAAGCCACTTATCATGATCGTGTTCTCAAAAGCAGACAGGGACAACAGTGATAAATCACCGCTAACTCCCAAAATGTCCACCTTTCTACAGCTCCACCTTTATTTATAGCTGCAGTCAGTTCATCCTACATCCAGGCACAAGCCTGCTGACAGCGTCTTCCGTCCACTGGGGGAAAAGCACAGCGGCGAATCGATGCTTTCAACCTCGGTGAACCTTCGAGCAGCTGCTGTGCGTGCGCAGAGACAGGACGACTGCGCTGCTGTCTTGCGTTAGTGGTGCGTACCTGTAGGTCTGGCTAAACAGGAGATATTTTCCCGTCTCTGTCAGTGCACCTGGGGTAGTACTGAGACCCAAAGAAGGGTGTGTTCATTTCTGATCTGAGATATGGAACAGACAACACTGCATCTGGTCTTAAGACTAATAAAGCAATTTCGTCTGGTCCATTAGTCAGGGGTAACTAGACCTGTCGATCAAAAAAGGATAGAAAGTGCCTCATGAAAGTGAAACACATCATGATACAAAAATGTGACTGACACTACAGCACTATAAAAACTGGATCTATGTACAATGGGAAGGTGAGATGATGCAATTATTACTAGGGAATGTATTATATCTGGGAATGTAGTTCTGTCTCAATCTACAAAGTCGTTTTTTTTTTTTTTTGTAAAATAGTTCCTTTTTTTCATTCTATGAAATAATTAATACAAAGTAAGTCAATGTGTGTATGTATACACCGATCAGCCGAAACATTACAACCCAAAACATTAAGCCCAGCACTGTGTAGGTTCCCTTTGCACCTCGCAGGCCGCCCCGGCCCATCGGTATATGACTCCACGAGTTTCCCACCAAGGCGGTTCCGGAGAGAGAGTTTGGAGCTGGTGCCCAATTTCAAACCAGTTAAAAAAGTGAAAAAACTGGTTACATGGCGACCCCAACACTTTGCTGGGTTCGAACAAAGAACCACTTACGTCAGGGGCTGGGGTAGGGATTATCACTACCAATTAAAAGTGTGTGACAGGAAAGAACTCAAAATGCTATGGGAAGCTCGAATGCTTTCTAGTAAGGATAAAGCCAGGAGAACAGCTTGCAAAGCCAAGTTGTTCTTGTGCTTGCCGCTTGTATTTCTTTTTTGCCGCTAAATAGCATTGCCATTGCTAACAGTGCTGGGAAAGTACACGAGACGATCACGAGATTTGCATTACTAGCCCGTGGAAAAACAAAACCAGTTCTCAGGAGGTTCGCTACTGAACTGGCACTAGAAGCAGACATCAACTAGCACCTGGAACATTTTGGTGGAAAAGGGGCTTGGGTGTTCTGGTGCCTTTCTTTTGTGGGGGGTGAGAATTGGACCAGACAGGCTAGCCTTTGCTCCCAGCATGTATAAATGAGCATTGGGTGCCCATGATCCTATCACCAGTTTATTGATATATAAGTGATAATGTTAATGTTATGGCTGATTGGTGTATATATTGGTGTCATCTCCAATTCTGACCCGTCCAGTCAATGACTGCTACCAACCAGTTAGAGTGCAAGACTAACATGTGCTTCCACTTCCACATCATTTCAAACTGCTGCTCACGCACCGCTGGGAGGTGCCGTAAATCACTCGGAGGAGAGCGCTATCCGCTCCTCTCGCTTGCATAAATTCACAAACACTCATGTTTGGCCAGAATCGCTATGATTAACGTGAGAGTGCCAATATACAGTACCACCCGACCACAATGACCGTGTTAACTCATTCTTACAAAATGTCAGATTTTCCCTGACTCTTTTTTTCCTTTCCATTGAAGCATATAATCGGAAACCACTGTGATGGATTTAATCTAACATGCACAGTCATAGTACTGTAAGTCCAAACCACACACTAAGAAATTCTGCAACTCCCTTTCTGAAACTTCACTCAAGTTACTGCTAAAAATATAATCTGTGATTAAAGATTAAATTCTCAAGGCATCAAATCGAGAAAGAATTCAACAGAGGATTTTTACATTTAAGCCGCTTTGTACTGCATACATGCAAGAAAAACTGTATTTTTTTGTATAAGGGACAATCTGTCTCTTATCAAAAGCAACCTAAAACAAGAGGGCCCGCACACACTACGATGACATAGGGCTGATGTCATAGTGCTTGAAATTGAGTTTACACTGCATTTAGACCGCATTTGAAAGGATGCATCAGAAAGCAATGCTTAAGATTTTTAGATAAATGACTGACTCAGTTTCTATTATGTGGGAAAAGCCTACATAATGTTCTAGTCATGTGACCGTCTAATGATCAAGAACCCTACGAGAAGCGCTTTAACAAAGATCTACAAAAAAGATCTACCTTTACTACAATGAAGCATAAGGAGAATTGCGTGCACAGAATATTTATGTGATCAATATAAAATTGGTACATTGGGCACATTCCCATAAAACAAAAACACTCCCATCTCTGTGTTTCATACACAATGCACATCCTGTGCTAATCGATTGTTATTACTACAGTCGTCCTGCACCAACATTACTTAATGGCCCGGAAATCCCATCTGATCCAAACAGCACTTAGGACCGCAATCAGTGCATATAATCATGTATTCTAGAGATATGGGAATCGCCAGGGACTGCATGATACCATATCATCACTGTAGGTGGTGATTTAATTCGCATTGCAATTCTGTTAATATCTTGATTCGATAGTATTTTCTTCAGACAATTCCAAACAAGCGTAGCAAATAATTCATGATGACGTGCTGTCTGAATAGTTTAGAGTGCACCACCTGCAGGATTGTAGAGAAATGGCAATACATCTCCACCTCAAACGCAAAAATATATACATTTTAAGATATTTTAAAACATAATTTTTATGCATTTCATACATAAATTGCCAAAGAATTATGCAACATTTTACAAGCCGGCAATGGATACGCGACAGGATTTTTTAAGAAATCCTTCATCTTATATGAAAGACAAATACGAATACAAACTAGCTACCATTGTAGCAAAGCAACACATTTAAACGATAAATAGTATGTGCTTCTGCCAATGAGCCAAATCTTTCCATATGCAAGGGACAAGAATGTTCTCCTAAAATGACTTACATATTACAGATTAAGTTTGATACTTTGGCTCGACAGTTATTAAATGACACTGTTTAGTCCTGAATCCTCACAGGTGTGTCACATTTTCATTACATGTTTGATGTCACAAAGGAAGAACCGAAACTGGAACGTTTAAGTGCTCGCTCACTCCCTCTCTCTCTCTATTCAGTTTATAGAGTAGATATGACACAACTGCTGAGCACACAGGAGTCTGTTGAGGCCCAACAGCATGCCTGTCTAACAGGAAACCTGACAAATCGGTTCATGCACAAATCCTTTTAAATCATCTCATGAAAGGTTGCAGGATGGATCTGCACTCCTGTAGTAACCTTATAGAGGATTAAGCCTCAGACAGACATGTACTCTTTTATATAAATCTGACATCGAATTAATGTGTCGGCTTCACGTCTGAAGAACGAGCGCTGGTCACTTTTGTATAATTTATTTTTTTTTTTTTAAAGTTACAGCAGTAGTCTGTCTAGGTCGGTCCTGATAGCATTTAGGTCACCGTCACATTTAGATGAATACCATGAAGTTCCCACTGCAGGGTACAAGTACACAGAGCGAATGGGTTCAAAACAGAAAAACGTGCAAAGGTTCATGATCCTATCACTCGCTTACTACGCTGTCATTGCATCCGACGTTGTGGTACCACGACATGTGCAATGCTTTTCATCATGGGAGTGATGGTGTGAGGAATTGGATCCAGTATTTTTTTTTTTATGTGACATATATGCGCTAATGATAACCTAATGATCATGTGCCATAAATATGAGGTAGCACTAGAAGAACGTAACGTGAACTTAATGTGGCCTTCTAGATTGCAGCATGGACCTATCATGGTCATAGCACAAGCCTGGAAAGGGCGTTGTGACGCAGCAACAATGCTGTGAAATCCCAGTAACAGCTAATGCCATCCAGTCTCTCCTATCTGCGCCATGCTTGTAGTACGTAAATAAAAGTCTCTAAGAGGGGCCAGTTACGCTATAAACTGGTTGATGCTGTCGTTACTACGTCCTTATTAAATTCTTGCTTCGACCATGTGCTTATCAGGCATGGCAACTTCACATTAAAGGAGAAAATACTATATAATTACCGGTTTCTAAAGTGCTCCAGCTAAGTTCTTATTGTGTTCACCCAAATCCTTGTGGATGTAGTGGGAATGTGGATAAGTTAGACAGGTGTTATCAATCACCTTCAACACAGCCCCAGTTGGAACCGCATGCAGTCACACTAATACATAAGCATAATACGTACAATATAAGATGTTATAAGGCTGTTATTACGTACAGTGGGCCTACTAATCATCAACAGTCTACGAAGCTTTAAAAGCTTGCGAGATTGTGCAGTTTACCACTCTATTTTTCTTTCTTTATTATTATTATTTTGGGCTTGAAAAATGTGTCTTAGACAGATAATATAAATTCGCGCTGACTTAATTTTTTTTCATTGCAAATGTTTACAGAGAGTAAGCAAACAGAACAACTCTCGAGCATTATGGGCAGGATTTGGTCAGTTTGACCTGGCAACCTGGACTATGATCTAATCCCAGGCATTAATTCTGTAGCTTCATGTGTGACTGCAGCAAAGAACTGTTTTTGAGAAACATCGAACACAAAACTGGTGTGACTCTTGATTGAGTATTGTGAATATCACATGCATCCTGTGTCATCTGTAATATCTGTCTTTCGCCTGGAAATGTGGACATGAAATATGTTCATTCTCTCTCTCACACACACACCTTATTTCCCCATCATTCCCACTGCATAAACAATCTCAAAAATGATGTCTACAGAAAAAAAATTAATACTTCAAGGATAATCATGAAAAACACTGACAGTCCACAGATTATGGTCTTTTAATTAAATATTACTTAAAGTATTCACATATATGTTAAAAACAACATGTTTATGGAGCAATGCTTATGTAAATCATGTTAATGTATCCTTGTTATGAAAAAGCATTTCCGTTTATTATTATTACTAAGAATTACTACTAATATGGCACCACAGTTATACTCTTGCTTGTTTTAACTCTTAGGAATTAGCC
This sequence comes from Leiocassis micropogon, assembly GCA_028565275.1. Taxonomy (NCBI): domain Eukaryota; kingdom Metazoa; phylum Chordata; class Actinopteri; order Siluriformes; family Bagridae; genus Leiocassis; species Leiocassis micropogon. The sequence continues at coordinate 11,490,528 of JAOVVA010000051.1, forward strand.
ACCTAGCCTGCTATTTATAAACCGATCAGAATGAGTGCTTAGTCATCGACTTGACTCCATTCGAACATGAACAAATAAGCACTTTCACTTCACATTTAACACTAAACACACTTTTAACACGTTATAGCGACTAGTTTAGTTGCCTAGCGACCGAGTGCGCGTGCTAAAACTATAGCTAGGTAGCTAGCGCAGGGTGGCTAGTGATGTTACACTGACGAAACACACACACACACACCCGGAGATGACACAACCATATCTCTCTCTCACACACACAGGCGCGCGCGCATCATTGTTTGCTCGTTTCCGCTGCGCCCTAAACTGTGCTCCTGACTCGACATGTTCCCCCTGTGCCTTGTTGCCTCGCTCCCGGGCTCTACCACACGCTCCCCTCCCTCCGTGTATCTACAACAACCCCGCCGCCATGATCTCTTTGTTTCCTACGGGCCGAACCCGACCCGAGCTCGGTCTTATCCGGGACATCTGCCCGCGCGCGCTCCCTCCCCGCCGGGACACTTTGTCTCCTCTTACCGATACACACTCCTTCCGTCACTCGCGAGCCCTCGGAGCTCCACTTTTATTCGGGCCGACACGTAAGAGACCGCGTCAGGCTACACCTCCGCCGCGTCACCGACAACAACAACGACACACTCGGAACTGGGAGACGGAAAGCCGATCAGCGCGCGCGCCTCGGCCGAGCATAGCCGAAGCGCGCACGGAGCTTACCGAACAGCACACGAAGGTGGCCGAAGTGAGCGCGAGGGTGTACGAAATTGTACGAAGGCTGTCGAAGACGAACGAAGTTTGTAGCGTGAGGATTCTCGAGAATGATCAACTTTGTTCCAATGTTTAAATGGGCATTAGGCAAGATTAATTAAATCGGAGTCTACTGTAAGTCTCTAATGATTAGGTAAGCGGAAAAAGAACATTTTAACCTTTATCACATGAGCCTGGCAATTCCCAACGATATAAACAAAGCTCCGCCCCCAGAGCCTGGTTGGGTAGAACTACTGAAAATGGTACATTGTGTGTACACACACACACACACACACAGGGAATCTGGCCTAAAACCTGTGCCAAGATGCTGTGCGGATCGGATGGTCCATGGGTACAGGTGCATAAAATCAAGCACTTAGGCATGCAGACCACTTCTACAAACATTTGTGAAAGAATGAATTCCAGCACGGTACGGAGATAGGATGCCACCTATGCAGTACAAGTCCACTTGTAAAATTTCCTCGCTACTAAATATTCCACAGTCAACTGTTAGTGGTATTATAACAAAGTGGAAGTGATTGTGAACGACAGCAACTCATCCACGAAGTGTTAGGCCACGTAAAATCACAGCGCGGGGTCAGCGGATGCTGAGAAGCATAGTGCACAGAGGTTGCCAACTTTCTGCAGAGTCAATAGCTACACACCCCCAGACTTCATGTGGCCTTCAGATTAGCTCAAAAACAGTGCGTACAGAGCTTTATGGAATGGGTTTCCATGGCTGAGCAGCTGCATTCAAGCCCTTGCATCACCAAGTTCTATGCAAAGCATCGGATGCAGTGGTGTAAAGCATGCTGCCACTTGTGTTCTTTGGAGTGACAAATCACGCTTCTCTGTCTGGCAATCCGATGGACGAGTCTGGGTTTGGCAGTTGCCAGAGGGAAAGCTACTTGTCTGACTGCATTGTGCCAAGTGTAAGGGGGGGGGGGGGGGGGGGGGGGGGGGGGTGATTATAATGTGGGGCTGTTTTTCTGGAGTTTGGCTTGGCCCTTTAGTTCTAGTGAAAGGAGCTATTATTGCTTCAGCATACCAAGACATTTTGGACAATTTCATTCTCCCAACTTTGTGGAAACAGTTTGGGGACAGATCCTTTCTGTTCCAACATGACTGAGCACCAGTGCACAAAGCAAGGTCCATAAAGACATGGATGAGCGAGTTTGGTGTGGAAGAACTTGACTGGCCTGTACGACGTCCTGACCGTAACCAGATAGAACACCTTTGGGATGAATCAGAGCAGGCACTATGAGCCAGGCCTTCTCGTCCAACATCAGTGTCTGACCTTACAAATGCGCTTCTGGAAGAATGGTCAAAAATTCCCATAATCACACTCCTAAACCTTGTGAAAAGCCTTCCCAGAAGAGTTCAAGCTGTCATAGCTGCAAAGGGTGGGCCAACATCATATTAAACGCTATAGATTAAGAATTGGATATTACTCAAGTTCACACGCGTGTAAAGGCAGGCAAGCGATTTTTCAGTGAAACCTTAGATTGAGAGTAACTTGGTCTGCGAGTGTTTTCCAAGACGAGCTCAATTTTTAAATAAATTTTAACTTGATAAATGAGCGAGGTCTTGAAATACGAGTAGTACGCATGCACTTTAGCTGCCAAGCGCCACATGATCATATTTGACCCAATGGTTCATCTCCTTCACGCACGCGCTGCAGGATTGTGGGTAATTGTCTCCCATGCATAGGCTCAGTGTGCATGCATTACTCATGTAGTCAACATCCGTGTACACTTATACTGTTTATTATAACATTGTGACCAAGTATGTGTGCACATGTAAAGCAAAAGCAAGTGTCATTAGAGAGGTTTCTTGTTAAACAAGTTTCCTAATAGAGCAGTGTTTCCATTAGTGTGTGTGTGTGTGTGTGTGTCAGTTGTCTTACACAGTAGCCCCCTCCATCCTCCTCTCCTCTCTCGTCTTACTTCAGTTTCACACACACACACACACACAAAAGGCTTTTTTTTTCTATTTAAGGATAGTGGTCATGTGAAGTCATAAATTATCACATAGTTGTTCGACTCCTTTGAAATATCTAATGATAACTGAAATGACACAAGCAACCCTGATCAAAAGTTTACATATCTTTAAATATTTGGCCACATTATAAACACACAAGTTGAGACACACAGGTTTAAATGGCTATTAATGGGGAGTTTCCACACCTGTGACTCAGTGTAATTGTATTTATGCACAGACACTAATTATAGTGTCTGTGCACAAATAGTCAGTGAGTTTCTCAGCTCATGAAGTGATGCACTGACTTGGCTGAATACCGCATGGGGAAAACAAAAGAACTGCCAATGGACCTGCTTAATAAGGTAGTTGAAATTTATAAAGCAGGATATAAAAATATTTTAAAAACGATATATAAAAGTTATAAAAATATATCTCAACACTTGAACATGCCAGTCAGTACTGTTTAAACTGTGATAAATAGGTGGAAAATAAGAGGTTCTGTTGATACTAAGTCTTAGTCTGGTAGACCAAGAAAGATTTCACCCACAAGATTTTCACCCATTTCACAACTGCCGGAACAATTTTTCGGATGCAAAGAAAAACCCGCAGACAACTTAGAGAGAAATACAGGCTGCTCTGGACAAAAAGTGGTTTCCGGCGTGGTCAAATTGTCAGGAGAAAGTCATTACTGCGCCCATGCCACATTTGGAGTGACCGAAACTGAACTTTATAATCACAATCGTAAATTATATGTTTATGGTGTGAAAAGTACACCATCCACACTGTAAAGCATGGTGGTGGATGTTCCAACATGACAGTAAGCCAAAGCACAAGGCCAAGTTGACCCTCCTATGGTTACAGCAGAAAAAGGTGAGGGCTCTGTAGCAGCCATCATGGTTTCCTGATCTCAATATCATTTAGCCACTTTGGGGAGATCTCAAGCATACAGTTCATGCAATATAACCAAAACATTACAGGAACTGGAGGCATTTTGCCATGATGAATGGGAAGCTATACCACCTGAGAGAATTAAGGACCTCATGCACAATTATTACAAAAGACTCATACACAATATTAAGATCTTAAGGTATGCAAACCTTTGAACAGGGGTTATTTCCTCATTTTCTTTAGTGTCATGTTTGGTTTGATGATTGTGCGATTCTGTTATGCCTTAAATATGAACTTGAGTCCTATAGGAAATAAATGAAATTTGTTTTCAGGTTACAAGTGAGAAATAATTCAAAATATAGTGTTCCTTTTAAAATTCCAACAAATACAGCATGCCAACTGACTTACATGTGTGGTGTCTAAATGTTGTTTCTCCAATGCTGTTTCTAGCTTATTACATTTTGCTTCCATAGAATGTAGTGTATTGATTTAAAACCACTTTACCCATGTGTTCATATGAAGAATTGATGCCCATGCCTAGGCATGGAAAATATTTGTTTTTGATTAGCTGGGGAATCGCTATTAATTAAGACAAATATAACTAAGTACATGAATGGATTTGTTTTTTTTAATGGCTCAATTTTTCATTTGGACTCTGCAAATAAATAAAATATTACTTTATGTTCCTCCTGGAGGTAGAGCAGGTAGCGCTGTTGGCTTGCAGCTCCACTGTCCCTGGGGAAGAGCCATGAAAATAATGCAGTTGTAAATGTACAAATGTTTTCTATTTGACAATGCATCCATCTGACTGTCACACACACACATACAGCCCTCTGCTTTATAAGAGAACAAACAAATCCAGTTCCAACTGCAGAACTTGTTGATGTCCCTGATGAGCTGGACCCCATACAGTGCTGTGCAACAGCCATGCACAGACACAGTCAGGGCCAGAACAATAACGCATCAACACACTGACAGCTCTATCTCAACTGGCGTTAAGAAGTATCCTTTTTATCCAGAGGACCCCCCCGCCCCCGCCCCTTAAATATTATGAGTTACTTGGTGTAGATCCATGACATCTAATCCCAAATAATTCCTTTTCTGTTTCAGATTATAATACTTCAAAAATATGGGATGACTATCTAATAGAAGACACTGTATCAGTACTGTTAGACCATGAATCATAAGATGATCGAGGTGCAGCGTGTTCCTTCCGGGCTAAACTGAATCCTTCACTGCTGTACTTACGTTTTGTCAATACACTTTAAGTGAGATTATTCGAAAGTATTTGTAGATATTTTTACATCCCTTATAACACAGGCCGGTATTAACTGCGTAGTGATTAATGTTTCCATTTCTAAAGGTTATATAAACACAAGATCTCCTGCTTCCGACAGTGGGGGGCAGCATTAACCCTCTCCTGGAAGCTGTTGGATGTTGGACAGTTCCTGCAGGTTTACAAGCCCTGCTCTGTTCACTCCTGTCCTAAAGGTGGCGTCGTAGTCCCAGGGTGCGTTACAGCTCTGCACTCAGTCACCTCTATCACTGAAAGGATTTGGCTGTGGGTGTGCGAGATATTTTTTTTTTTCTTCCATGGCAATTCCTTTTATAATCCTCCAGATGCCAGTTTGGCGTGTTTTATCTGTTCAATAGTGCTTCACTGCTACAACCCATAAAACCTGCTTTTTATTGTGACACCAACCACATTGTTTGGGGAATTGACCCCCGCCTCGTTAACGAACAGCCACGAATTTGTGCCTGGCGGAAGTCTTCAGGGGAAAGTGACAGATTTGTCCAATATGTGAAATTATCTTTACGACAGTGTCTTGGCGTAGAGGGAACCTGGAGGGAAACCTGCAACTCTATATTATAAAATCAATACCAGCTTTTTGTCTATTATCATAAAAACATAACATTTATGCTTCAATTGCTGAAAGCCTTCTGGTGCACATTGATGTAGCGAAGGCAGGAGTAATGAAGCTATTGAAAATATAAAGATGTCAGAGCGAAGGGCCAGGTGTCAGCTATACTGTGTCTCCCCAGTACACTGACCGAGTGTCGCTCCTCTGCACTGTGTTTTTGAGTGGGTGTATATATTTTATGTTAGGTTTCCTGTACAAATGATTCCGTGCCTGCCTGTGCGCCCAGGTTTGAGGCCGACCTTGAGAAGGGAAACACAATTCATAGTTGGTCATTCATACACCATTCCACCACCACTCCTCCCCTCTCTCTCTCTCTCTCTCTCTCGCTCTCTCTTACACACACACACACACACACACACACACAAATTCTGTTACTTTTTTCCTTATGACCTAAAGAAACCTCGCTGCATTGTGATACCTTGTTTTCAGGACATTATTTGACTCAGTACAGAGCTCATTCGGTCTAAAACAAGTGCTTTATTTATTTCATATTTTGAGTATCATTTTCATCTTTTCATTCACTCACTCACTTTCAGTTACTGCTTTATACACCTTGGCTGTGACATCAGTCCATTGCTCCATGCACACACACACACACACACACACACACACACACACACACACACACACACACACACACACACACACACACACACACTCAAGCACAATTAAAATTTCTGTTGGAAGGTTGAATGAAACCAGAGAACCTGGAATTAACCCACTTGGACATAGTGAGAAACTCCACACAGACGGTAACCTGAGATCAGGATCAAACCAGAGACCCTGGATGTATGAGGAGTAACCTTGGAGGTGTCTCTTTGTTGTAGCTGTGATAAATGGTGTAGTAATGAATATGGATTATTTCAAAGCACAGCCTTATCATCTGATTTCGACATCTTCATACTGGATTGCTTAGTAATCTAATTCATTTGTTACTGTTAAAAACTAATCTGTATCACTGTAAGGATTGCTGGTCAAGGTCTTTACACCATATTTGGTCTTTTTTCTGCTTCTATTATTCACATTTTTTGACTTTCAGTATATATATGTGTGTGTGTGTATGTGTGTGTGGTGGGGGTATAAGAAAATATTTAAACCATACATTAACAATGATATTGCTATAAACTGGTCAGATGATCATGCGTACCCAAGGCACACCCATGCCCACGGGGACCAAAAACCAGCCCATCTGGTCCTATACCACAGAAAAGCAGCACAACGCAGCACAAATCACTGAAAAAAGTCAATACTTGCCACGAAGGAAAGGTACCAGAACAACCAGTGCATCACAGTAAGGGGCTTAGCAGGCTGTTCAAGGTTGTTGACCCCAGCCTCCAAACTCCACAGATCCCAATCCGATCGAGCATCCATGGGATGCAAAAAGCAAACAGGTTTGATCCATGGAGGCCACAACCCACACTACCCAAAGGATCTGCTGAAAAATTACTAGTGACAGCCCCAGGGGCCCTGTGGAGCCACACCCTCTGGGGACACAAGGGAAACCCAAAATCTAGGTGGGGTATAATGTTAATGTTTTGTAATGTTATGGCTCATCTGTGTATTTTCTCACTCAGTCACTTACTCACTCACTTATTCATTGTCTTATAGTGGTGTCTATTCACCACTTTATACCAGTCTACACTGAAGACCCTGGACGGAATGCCAATCTATCTCAGGACACACACACACACACAATTCACACACTCATTTACACACTAACGGAATTTGGGAAGCTCAATCGAAATGTTTTTGGATTGTGGGAGGAAACCGGAGTACCTGGAGGAAACCCACCAAACACGGGGAGAACATGCAAACTCCACGCACACAGACCTGAGGTGGGAATCAAACCTGGACCCTGGAGGTGCAAGGCTACAATGCTAAACACTACACCACCATACTACCTATGTTTTGTAATTTTCAAAAACCTTTCTGTATTTTAACGTTTGTCGATAAAAAAAAAGTATTTACTGGCTTAATTATTATTATTATCATCAGTGGGTCTCAATTAAATACATTCATTTCATTCATTCATCTTCTATACCACCCATATCTGTACAGGTCATGGGGTCAACTCCATGCTCAGATAATTTATTATTAACTAAAATGGTCCCAATTTGTAAAACTAAAGCAGACCCTTTTAATCTGCGTTTTTTTTTTTTTAGTTTAGGATTGAATATAGAATTATAAATAGAATTAATAAATAATTAATGTCTGCGCTTTGCATTTACAAATAGCTTCTGTGATCAGCCTTAAATCCTATTTGCATCTCATTATATATTTTTTCCCTTTACAATGCCTCAGACATTATGGGAGTAAATCTCCAGAGTGCCAAAGAAGCGTTTCTCTCCCAGCCATGGCTTCTATTTAGCTAATCGTGGCTGCAGATGATAGTGAAGTCTAGGAGTTTTCCCATTGGAGTAACGTTCCAGACGCAAGTTCCAACCACACAGAGTTAACAATCACATCAGGTACAGACGACAGTTAAGAATACACAGGAGCTTTTTACCTCAGGCTGTTTCACTATTCAGTACCTGATGAGGAAAGTGTCAGGAGAAGTGACAATCCCAATTAAATATGGATTCCTCCCAAAAACTGTCTTAGCTTAACTATCAGATTTTAGAGATCTTTCCTACATGCCTGTGATGAATTAATAATAATTTTAAAAGCAATTTTTGAATCGAATGAGCCTGCATATTGTTTTCTTCTTCACATTAATTCTGATGCTGCTCATGAAAGCCTTGATTATACCGACCTGAAGTTTGAAACCCCTGTACGTTAGATCCTCTCACATCAGGGTCACAGCATGAATCGAGTGTGTTTGGCTTTCTGACATGAAATATGACAAGGGCAAGAAACTGTTTTCATATCTCTCAATGAAGAAATGCCTATTGCTTTCATTGAGACCATGGGTAGCTTGTATTCCAAAAAAAAAAAAAAAAAAAAAGTGTGTTTGTCTGACACCGTGTCTCTCTCTGTCTAACTCTCCCCACTTTCATTTCAGCACTGCTGATAGCTCTAGTCTCGCAGACAGGGTGAAAGCCACAGCTTTATTGATGCGTGGGCTCAAAGGCTGCCTTACTGACTGCTCCGCCGAGCTCTTCTCGGCTTTCATACACTGTTGTTCCTTATAATAGACATCACAAGTAGAACAACAATAGAACAGGATACTGTAGTCTGAGACTTACTGCTCACTCATGGAATTTTATTCCTTCTCCGCGTTTTTGTTTCAGATAAAGCGGATAACCCATCAGAGTTAGACTAAATCTCATATTCTTCCATCACTTTGAAAATGGAAATGATGGAAATAATAGATAAAGTCTTGGATAACATCGGCAGAATTGAGAACGTGTCTTATTTTAAAATATATCAGACTTGTGCGGTGTTTCCAGGCCCTTTCAAATTTCATCTCTTTGCTCGTCTGTAACAGAAAGGAGATAGAGAGAGAGAGAGAGAGAGAGAGAAAAGAACATAGAGGTAGGCGTTTTAATAAACCAGCAATAAAAAGCTTGATAGCTCGGGATCTTTGACATATCCATCTCCTTGTATGGCTTTCTCCTGCTCATCCTAATATGGTGGTTATAGCAGTGCTGGCAGAATGTGTGTGTGTGTGTGTATGTGTGTATGTGTGTGTGCATTATATAGGCTACAGTATGTACGCTTTGGGGGAAAGGATAGCTATAATAAGAGCAATAAGGAGCTGGGGAGGGTGGCTCAGCCGCAAACAGTGGAGCGAATGCTGAAAGTTTCTATTTTTGCCGCAGCACAGGAGGAAGTGGCATGGAAATGTGATCACTGCATAATGCATGGCCCCTGCAGAGCAGCAGCGGGACGTTACACAACCAGGTGCTCTCTCAAGACCAGCCGCATCACATCACATACCGCTACTGCAGGGGCCAAGGCTGAATGTACACCCAGCGCAGACCGAAGGCGAAGCACTGTATTGAGGGTTGTGGGGTTGGGGGGGGGTTGCAGTTGCAAAAAAAACCCAGGGTCAGCTAAGTGGATGCGTCTGACTGGCATCACGACATCTGTTCTTTCCTTTGAAAAATAAATTCTTCAAGAGATTTGAGGTCTTGAATAAAGAGCTTTAAGTTTGGCGTAAATACAACAGAGTGAAGTATGAAGAATGAATAAAGCGAGCTCACAGGGAGACAGGTTGTACGCTCTGCGTTTAGCAGCGAGTTATGGGAACGAGCCAGAATAAAACATTCATATGCCAGTGGAAAATGCAAGACCATTAGTATTCTGTGATGAGATGCAGCAGGTTATGCTCTGCTGCATTCATCTGGCTCTATCTGAAGATATTTGGATCATGGCAGTTAATCTGTATCGATGCCAGCAGCACAATTTAATTGTGCTCTATGTCTGTGATAGAATTGACCCAGAAAGCAGTGTTAGTGAGTATCTCGGAATCGGCAGTCAATGGTTATTTTTAAACCACAGCAGACAGGATAGAGAGGGAGGGGAGTCTGTGGGCTATGGATCAGCAGAACCCGAGACCTGAGCACATGTGCACAATGAATAGTCGCTGCATCGCGCCCAAAAGTTGCCCAGTTAATCTGGTCTAATGTTAGGCAAATTGAATGCAGAGCCCCTTCTTTGCATAATAAATAAGTCTCAACCTGATTGCAGATACAGAGATTGGCAGACACACAGACGGGACTGTAGACGGGCAGCTAAACAAATGAGTAAGGAGAGGTCAGTGCATACATGTATGTCCAGATATGTATGTGTACAGTATATGTACTAGGGTACTGTATAATCTATTGAACGGGCACTGGCTCCTTTGACCTTGTACGGGTGTTTCATTCACCTCACGAACATTTCGACCTGGACAGATATGAATATTAAAATGTAAACTATGTCTGAGGGGAAAAAAAAAAGAACCATATCATTTCTTCATGCTGCTGAGAAAGCTGTCAAATATTTCTCCATTTGTGCCACACACAGAGCTTTGCTAAAACCGTAAGTTATTTTTTCCACACGTCGTATAAAAAGAGGCGTGAATAAAAGACCAGCTTCAAAAGGCACAGTGACATAGCAGAGAGCTAATGGAACATACAAATCTGTCAGGTATCGCTCGCATTACAGACGACTTGCTGTAACTCTACGGGACCGCATAAGTAAAATCTTGCCTAAAGCAGGTGGACTGGTGACTTATTAGTGAGCCGGCACTCCTCCATGCTGATTGGGTTTTAATTACAGCAGCTTTGCCTGACACTTTGCCAATAATTGGAAATATTCAGGCCCCTCTCTTGCTTTGGGGCCATGAAGGAATACATTAGAATCAACAATGAAAAGGAGAGGAAAGTGACCTTCAAAGAGGAGACGGACTGAATTTCTAAGCCCCGTATGCTGATTATATATTAAGACTCTTGGATTGTTAATAATTTTGGAGATCTGCTCCACAAGGATGAGATTCTAAACCGAACAGTTCATTTCGGGGACGTTTTAAACGGCAAAACAGCGTCTGTGTGTTTTTATTTTTATTTTTTCCATGATCAGAAGAGCATGGCTCTTCCCGTGGCACCTCTAAATGCTACCCATAAGGCTTTGTACGTAAGGGATCTTCTGAATGACATTAATGGTTCAGCATATGGCACATTACTGCGCAGTTTGTCTGTTATTACTGCTGCGATGGGTATTGGGTTATGAATATATTATAAAAAAGAGACTGCCATATGGGCCGCATATATCCGCGGCGATATTCCCGCAACATCCAGTTAATCATTGTTCATCTCTAATTGGAAGCAAACAGTGCCGAATCCTTTTCTCACATCTTAAGGCTTTGATTTTGTTACAGGCTTAAAGCGCTGTGTACCCCTTGGTATTCCTTTTGCCGATCTGATACATGATATGCTACATCAAATAACAGTCTTTTAAAACCTCCCAGTGATGGAAGCCTTAATCCAATTCATTACCTTCTCCTTTCTCTGCCTTCGCTAATGCACACTTAGCTCTGCAGAAAATTCGATCAAAACTGCTTTAACACTATCCCCGAGCTGTGTTCAGCTTATGGGTTAAAGCAAAAAAAAAAAAAAAATGCTATCCATCGAATAGACACGAATTCAATGGACAGTGATGTCAGTATGTCAGGATAAGAGTACAGGTTATTTAGCTTTACTGAAAGCTTAAACAAAGTGCTTTTCATAGTTTTTACAGATTCTGCACAGCACATATACATGGTATTTTTTAAGGACCTTTCGGCCAAGCACTGGTTTGGACCATGGAAATGTGAAAAATAGAAAAATACAGACATAGCCTAGGCTGGGGACAATTTTGTGTAAATACACAACATTTCAAATGAATAAATCAGTGCAACACTAGACTGGCAGATCAGCAGAGCACAGCAGAAGCTTTAACTAATGTGAATCTGGCGAGACTTGGCAGACAATTTCTTTTTGCATTATTTAAGCCCTGAATTTTATAACCTTGTACCATTTTGGGCTTCAAAAATAGAACCACATTCAATATATCCTTTAAAGGTTGAATCGACGTAGCCGGGATCACTTACAGGACGTCTAGGTTTCTCCAAAAACCTCACGGAGAAAAATATATTCGGATGTTCATTAAAATTTCTTTTGTCACTTAATAGCTGATTGAATCTGCCTGATTACCTAATTACGTTATAGGAGACAGAGAAACGAGAGATACTGAGAACGTACTATTATTAGCTAATATGGACATGCATAATTCATATATTTTTTGGTTTGGGATCCTCGAATTCCTGAAGTGACTGAACGTCTTTTCATTTCTCAAGAAAAAAGGACAACAGTTCTCCAATCACTCCGATGCGTCTATATGAACAAGCAAACAATGCAATGACATGCACCAAATTCATACACGTTTATCATTTTAAACACTGGTTGCCCTTCATGTGTGGACTTTCCTGTTTTTTTCCCACATCCTCAAACCCCCATCGAACTGAGCCAGGTTTCCACTACGTTCTCACAAAATTGCATGAATGCAAGAATACCATCTTAGACATGTTCAGAAAAAGCCTGGTGAGGACGTGGTCGAAGCAAGACGCAGGAAGGATTTAATAAGGATGTAGTAATGACAACATTGACCAGTTAATGACATTACTAACACCTCTCAGAGACTTCATTGATGTACTACAAGCATGACAAGAAGAATATAGGAATGATTGGATGACGTTCTGATGTTGAGATGGTGAAGTGCTCACAACAACCTCTTCAGGCTTGTGCTATGACCACGGTAGGTCCATGCTGGTATGCAAGGCCGCATTAAGTGCTTGTTACATATTTATGCCATGCATGCAGTAGGTTATCAGCCCATCACATGAATGTCACATAAAAAAAAACATTGGCTCCAATTCCTCACCCAATCACTTTGTGATGAAAAGTAGTGCATGTGTCGTGGTACCAACATGAATGACGCATTGAGAACATGACAGGGACGTAGCTAGAAAGTAGTATTAACTTAATAAATGCACATTTATTCCATTAAAGATGCAGTAGGAACCTTCTTGTCTTCCTCAAAGTGTAACCCTTAGAGTTTTCCTTGACATTTTAATAGTTTTCTTAAACCAGGTTTAGTGTGTAATTTCCAAACCAACAAAAAACATTATCAAACGCTCTAAATTCTTTCATTTTTAATTTGCTATGTAGAATTCCCATTGGCATTCAATTACATTTTCTTTTTTGTTAGCCTTTTAAATTTCTGACAGAGGTAGGTAGATGACCTATTTTTATTATTATTTTTTTCTAATGCCAGTGCACACATCGTTATTCCTGAATTCCCAGATGTAGTTCGGCCCATGAGTTACACCACCTCCCTGCAGCAGACTAATCAAATCCCATCAGCAATTGTTATCCGATGCCTTCCTGGGAGCACGCTGCTGCAACTGGAACAGTTAGTTATGTTTTTATGTATAAAGTGCTTTCAGAAGTCCCTTGCTATTGCAGGCCTTGTCAGTTTTATAGAATCATGCAAACATAATTACTTGCATGTGCACGCACATAATTGTAAAAGATAATTAGAGTCAGCTCAAATATTCATCTACACTCAAATATTACCTATTATATCTTCAGCAGAGGGCAAATGCTGTAGAAGATTTTAGTGTTCTATTAATAAACAACTGGTAATCTGGTTATGTGGCAATAACAAGCTTTGATTTATGTGAGTAACCATTCAGAGTGGGACTGACAATTTTCCCTTGCCTAGACTTTCCTATACGCTGACTGGGATCCATATTTAATGTCAGGTTGACTATATGATAGAATGTTTTTTCTGCCTTAAAACCTGTAATCTAGTTTGATTCATAAGAACACACACACTATATACCACTATATACCCACAGTACCACTTCTCAGTTTTCCTTTGAGCATGAAGATGATGTCACACATGTAAAATATATTTGCGAACCATCAACTTTGGGTAAATAATAATAATAAAAAATACAGTAAATAAAAAAAAGAAACTTTTAATACAAAAGATGCAGGTACAAGTCAGATGCCTAGCAGTTAATAAAAGTCTGCGAAGAAGAAGAAGCATGAACATTGTGTCCTGCACATAGAAAAACCTCACAGTTTCAGAACTGCACGCTTTAGTTTATCCCTATGGTTAATCCCTGTTTTCACCAACAGGTTACTTTTATTCAATCCACTTCCTTGTTACAAGTTAATTGACAAGCTGAGGTACTTACCAATTGCAACTCTTGAACTCTTTCCAACATCACTCAAACAGCTTTAACTGTGTGTTTGGTCAGATGAAACCACAAAAGACCTTTTAGATGGTTCCCACTATCAGACTTTTAGTGAAAATGAAACCAAATACAAGAGAAATGTTGATGGAATCACAAACACTCAGAGGATAGCGTTTAACTGTCCTCTTCTCTACACACAAGGCCACAGATGCATGAAAACGGTTAGTGTTACTCTATTCGACAGGGGAGAAAATAATCCCAGCTATCCCACCCAGAAGGCATGGCAAATCATGCAGGCCTAGTCTCTCAGCCACAGAAAGCTCTGGCTTCACAATTTTGTTACAATAAAGTGATCTTTTCGTGCTAATACTTGTTGTTTTTCTCACAATGTGGTTGCCTCTGGGATGAAATTAAGATTTGGCTCTGGAAGGCCTGTTCAGTAAGATAATAATCCCAAATACCGTACACATATAAATCAATGAAAAAACGGTTGTATGAAAACAAAACCAGTGTTTTACAATCACCATCTCAGACTAAAATAAAAAAATATCCAGATATGAAGAGAGTGTCCATATGCGCAAACCTATAAAGCACCCTAAAAGGCTGTATGTACTGTAGATGACATTCGCGGCAGTTGACAGATTATCCAGAACAACCTAAAATGTATTTCACTCCTAGATGTGCCCTCATGTTATTTAATTGTACAACAACAGCAAAAAAAAGTACAATGGCATCTGTTGAATTTGGAATAAACTAACATTTTTACGTGTTTCCATAAAGTGTGCAGAATGAAGGTGTGAGATCGCGTTTTTTAAGTCGATTTCAAATGCACACTCATAAGCGAGTATTAAAAAATGTACAGCGCCATCTGTTGAATTTTGAGATGAACTAATGATTTTTTGGTGGATTTTTTTAATGATATAAGGGCGTTTTCCATTTAAATTTCAAAGCAGCATATTTTCTCTTCCTGTGGACCGATAGCGTTGAAACATAGCTTGTATGTTACAGTACCTCAAGCTCGACCAAATACACCTGTGAAACCCTATTAAAATTATTTTATTATGTGATGCGTGCACAAACAAACAGTCAGACAATTCAAAAAACATCATGATTTATTCTATTAATCATCTTATTTTTCAAATATCTTCAATATACAGAGCATGGGATGTTCCAAACAGTGGTCTAACACCTTAACCACTGAGCTACCCCAGTCCCCTACTACAAAATAGTGGTCCAAGATCCCCCTATAGGTGTTTGAAACACTGGTAGACAATAAATGAAAAAAAAATTCAGTTCATATCCAGTTCGTCTAGATTTCAGTAAATTGATGGAGAAGCAAGCGACTTGAAGAAAAATGCACGACCTGCTCCCTTTCTTTAGTCTTGACTGGTCAAGATGCTAAGAAATGTAACCCATACCCGTGACAAGACATTGTTTCTGTTTTATCATTTCATTTCACAATTGCCGTGGGTCAAAAAAACTGAGAAGCAAAACACAATCTGTTGTGCATCCGTATGACAAAAAACAGAAAATCCACTTTAAATAAGAGACTGGCGTCATCTGCCAGAATCCTACATTCAGGCTCCCATTTACTGTAAGTTTGATTAGGAAATATTACAGTCATTGTGTACAGAGGGGAAAATCACAGCCACTGTGGGACAAGTTGTTGGTGTGGGCATACACATTGGTAGTCACTTCGCATCCGGTTCCACACGAATGCGACAGGAGTGCTACTGATGTCCATGTTCACACAGGATCTAACTCATTTCACCGGTTTATGCAGTGAATGACCTAATACTCCTCTGGTTGGTGTACTGACTATCCATATCTCAATGACCCTAGCCGCCTGTGGTCATAGACTGAGACGGATTGTTCTCCCTTGAATGCTTTTACTACTATCATGGTGGTAGTGGACACAGATTCTTCAAGCCATGTAGAATACTGCCACTTAAATCTCTGCCTACTGCCTTTCAGGTGTCCAAATTGATGTTCAAACAGATTTTCAAGATTGGATTTTCAATAGCAGGGTATTCTTTTAAACCTCAGTTCACCTTTTCAGTGTGGCAGGCTTGAATGAGGAAGCAGGGTGTCTGAGTGTACCTGATCAGAAAAATTATCCGTAATGCTTTGGCAAGGGCAAAAGGATCGACCAAGAGCCATCCTTAGGAGCTACTGGCATGATCGCCACAGGCAGTTTATGCCCTGACTCTGTGATTCATTCGTTGACAAGTTTAAGATTTACAGTTCAAGTAACACAGTTCTAAATGACCATCCACCACAAACCTGACACTAGCAGAGTAACATGCATTGAATTAGTTGTTCTGTAATCAAGAAGAGGTTTGGAAATCAGCTACCATATATTATTTAGATTTAGTCAATTACAGGTATAAGTGAATGTAGTAATTTATTAGTGAATATTTAGTTAAAGTACTAAATGCACTGGAATCCCAACCAGGCAGAATATTTCTTCCTCATTACCTCCTCCCAAGTGGTACTGGAATTGGCAGATCAAACTCTTACTAAACACGAATGAATAAATTAATTAATGTTTAGTTGAGTGGAAATGTTCAAAATGTTCTGTTATATTGGTACATTCAGATACAGATCAGAACAGGCCAAGAATTAGGTTTTGTGCTGTCTATTACTCCTTTTCCACCACTAGGTTCTAGTGCAGGTTCAGAGCCGGTTCTATAGAGAACATTTGTTTTTCCATGGGCTAGAGAGTCACGTCATTATATCACTGCATACGGCTGTGCACCTCTCTACTACCCCAGCAGTGCTAGCAGCAAGGCTAGCGGCAAAAAAAAAAAAAATGCTAATCATAAGCACAACAACAACAACAACAACAATAATGAACTTCAACATGGCTTTACAAGCAGTTCTCCTATCTATGTGAGTCTACCTTTGGATCAAACCATCATTACTAGAAAGTTACATGTGACTACACAACTCTGGTTTAAAGATGGCGGTCACAAACTTTCAGTTGGTTGTGATAATCCTGCCCCCCAAATCCCCCCCAATCCCTGAAGTTTTTTCGGTCTCAGGGCCGGTGGGTCGGCTGTCTGAAAACAAATAACTCTTTCAAAATTGAGCACTGGCTCCAAAGTAGGGGGCTAGGGGTAGATTAGGTTAGTAGCTTAGTGATTAAGACATTGGACTATTAATTGGAAAGTCTCAGGTTCAAACCCTACCACCACCAAGTTTCCACTGTTGGGCTCTGGATTAGGGTGTCTGTCAAACACTGTAAATTTAGCACTGGGACTATCTTGGTGGAAAAGATGTGCGTCTTTTATTCATGTGCTTAATGGGTTTACCCTCCAAATGTGTCTGGCTTTAATAAAACACTCATGTGGAGTCTTGTTAAGATCTAAGAGCAGACATTTGCTATTTAAGTGATATTTTGTATGATTTTGTTTGGTCTGTAACGATAATAGTGATTATACAGCTACAACCACTGGAGATAACTGTAATTAAAATTAGAAACAGGAGGGTATTGATTGAATGATGCATGTAGTTTTATTGGATGGAATATATCTTTCAAATTCACTGAAACATTCACACAATTACTTTTTGAGTTTTGGGAATTGGAACTGAAACTTGTTGGTATGATTAAACTTAACATTTTGCTATTCAACATTGCATTGGCAAGTCATACATGAGTGAAAATCATGATAACTGTGAATCAGGTGAGTGGTGCCAAAGCCCTTATAGGAGAGTCTGTCCACTCAGTGGCCATCTTGGTAATGCTCCCAGGCAGATATTTCTTAGTTGTACAAGACCAGACTTGTAGTTGATGGAGAGAGACTTATACACCAGAAACATTTGTAAGATAATGTTTCAAATAGAAAAAATAAAATTAGATTAAAAAAAAGTCAAGATAATGTGTGGTCTTTGGCTCCAATAAAAAAACCAAACAAGAAACATCTACATTTTTCAGGTTGCTCCGCTACTGTGCATGCTTTTTTAAACTCAAGATGGTGATTGCTGAGTGATAGTTCTGTCTTAACACATCCTACATGTTGAGCTACACACCAATCAGCCACACTGATTATCAGTTAGTAAACTGGTGACAGGATCATGGGCACGCAAGGTTGCGCCATGTCAACAGAGACCGTGGGCAGCCTGTCTGGACCAATCCCACAGAAAAGCCAATGTAGCACAAACTCTGCTGTCAATGCTGGCTATGATAGAAAGGCACCAGAACATCAAATGCACCACAGGCCACTGTGTCCAGCAGGCAAAGAGTCCAAGGCTGCCGACCCGGTCTTTAACCACTCCAGATCCCAATCTGATGAAGCAATTATGAGATATGCTGGACAAACAAATCCAATCCATGGAGGCCCATTGCCACAACCCACAGCACCAAAAGCAACCGCTGCCAACATGCTGGAACCAGACACCACAGCACAACCCCAGAGGTCTTCTGGATCATGCCCCTCTGAGGGATGGCACAAGGGGAACCAAAGGTGTCTATAATGTTAATAGTTTTAATTTTATGGCTGATCTGTGTACATGGTGCCCCATTTATGTTTTAAACAGTGGTCTGTCTTTACTAAAATTTTCTCTAGTCTTACTTATATGTCACACATAGTCCTATATACAAGTCACATAGTCCTGAAGACTCTGACAATATGCTGCAGAAACAATGCACTCAAATGTCAAGAAGCACATTTCAAGCTTTTAGAGGTCATCAAGACAGTCTTTGTTTTTGACTAGGAACACTATTAACAAAAACTATTTGTTCACAAATCATCCTTCACCTGTGGCTGTGACTCTTAGCTTGGAGAGGCATCGGCAGGAAGGTGGTAGCAGTCTGTTTCTAGTGGCAGCGTTGTCCTTAATCTGCCTCAGACAGCCTGCCACAGATCTGACAGTGTGTACTGATTTTTCTCCTACGTAAAAGCCGATAGATAAGAGCTGTCTGAGAGGTGGCTGAGCTGAATTACTACACCCTGCCTACAGACCACCCTCTCTCTCTTTTTTTTTTGCTCCTGGCCTGAGATGCTTCATATAAACAATAATAAAACACTATCTCTCCAGGCTACAGAGTGCCTCAGTGCTTCCAATTTCCTGCCATGCTGCTTTGAAAATGTTGTGTTTGCATTTGATTTGCTTTCCTTTTGGGTTATGGTAAGGTAATCTTCTCTAATATTTGGTAATGTGTTAATTTAGTCCACACGCTAATCCTACAGTCAAGATCATATCTCTTGTATGATAACCAATGAGGTGTTCTCCTGGTTGGCATTGATAGGATGGATGCAGGCAGTTTCTCCTGTGTCAGCGCTGGATGGATGCAGGTAAACAGACATTATCATGGTGTGTATGAGTGTGTGTGTGTGTGTGTGTGTGT
>JAOVVA010000051.1:11524134-11544076 GCA_028565275.1 Leiocassis micropogon
TTGTATATTGTATATACTATTACTATATACTAAATAGCATCATCAGTATCTCCATAACATCTTCTTCTTCTTCTTCTTCTTCTTCTATACCGCTTAATCCTGTATTCAGGGTCGTGGGGACCTGGAGCCTATTCTTCATAACATGAGAATTAAAAATTGTTTTAGGGACATCACAAATCCTTATCTCTTGCCAAGAGAGCAAAATTGTCCTGGAGTGTAATGGATATTATACTGTTTGTGTTGTAAGCGACAGTCGTGAGCATCAGTGAGCTCATGTATGCAGAAGAGGGCGGACAGCGCTTCCTTCTGAGAGTGATACGCAACCTATATCTATCGATATCTAACCTAAACTAATTATAAGTGCTAGCGCCGTCCTTTAGACTTCTCTATGACCAACCAATACATCGTCATGAAGTGTCTTTCTTCTTGTGCCTCAAAAACAGTGTAGCATATTCTTAAAAAATATTTATAGCTCATTTCAGAGGGTTGAACTTATTCACTCTAGTAGCAACCTCAAAAGGTTTTCTTCGTTTTTTCTTTTGCGAAGCAGTAACCCAAATTCGTAGTCTAGTGGCCTCTCAGAAAACAAAGGAAGAGAGCTTTATAATGTAGGCCATTATGCTACGCCAGCAGTGGTACTATTTATTACAGCAATAGGCGTGTGTGGTTTTGGACGTAGCCATTCATCCCTGCGCCAAGGGGAGAGGGGTGACTGCTCTGCTGAATGGGTGGGCTGCGCTATGCACATTAAGTAGCTGACACGGCCCTCAAGAGACCGCCGAAAAATGACAACAGGCAGAATCGAGCGTCCTTTCCTTTCGCATGTGTGTAAGAGTTGATGCGTCAGTTCATTAAGCACTCGCTGCCACATGCTACCCCTCAATTACAGAATTTTGCTTAAGATTAATTATTGCTCACGGTTCTGATTTTAATCAAGGCATGCAAAATGCATGTTGTGGTTAGGTAAAAAAAAAAAAAAGAATCACGAGACTCAAAACTGCTTCCCGTCCCATTAGCTTTTATTCATTTCCCCCTTAATGTCGGACAAACCTCGTCCTTCCATGCATCAGTCTTCATTTAGTGCATCGTTTTTTCCCGCCAGAACTGGATTATGACTGAACCTTAATTGTAGATACAGAATTACGCAGAATGACGTATAATCTAAATGCTTTAAAAGAGACACTAGTGAAGGAGGGATTTAATATTTTAAATTGAACTGGGCCTCAGAGTCCTGTTGGAGCTCAACAATGATGGTGCAAATTTCAATTACAACCATAAGGAGGGGGGGTCCATGCGTAGATGTCGCTCTCTGAACGACATTAACATGACCAGAGTGCTGTAAAATCACCTTTTTCTTCCTTATAATTAGTCTCTAATTAGCCATCAGTTACTTGATTACGCCTTCTAATCTGTAAGTCATGGCCATGGGTTTTACAAATGGCGGCCGGTGCAGCGGTAACAGCTCTAATTAAAGGACGAGGTGCACAAAGTGTCCCTAAGAGACAAGTTGTTGGTGGGAAGAGGTCGTATGTCCTCACGAGGGGGTCTAATTTGTAATAAAGTGTTAAAACCGCTATGAACGCATCGGGAAGGAGCACCAGTATTTGTACATGTGCTCTTATGGTGAACAGTAGTGTGCAGTCTTTCCCTTCTTTGGCAAAATGCACTGCTGGGCACAAAAGAAGTCATTAATAGAAGCTGTAAAGAGAGCCATTGTTGCAGAGCGTTCCTCTTTCCTAAGAGAGGCAAAAAAAAAAAAAAAAAAAAAAGTCAGATAATTTTGTAATGAGTCTCGACTCTTTGAAAAAAGCCCTGCCAAAAGTTTGGTAGCTACATGAAAAGACTTCCCTTGTTAATTTTCTCCCTTTTTATCTCCCTCCGTCCCAGGGATTCGCTTTATTTGTCACAAAAAAAGAAGAAGAAAAAAAAAAGAAGAAGCCAACAACAGAGAAGCAGTCAGATTCTACCATTTATTACACATATTACATTCTTAAATAAAAACGCTCCACTGAACAGTTCTTGCATAGATATCTTACAATACCAATTTAAAAAAGAATTATGAAACAGACCAGTAACAAAAATAAATTTCATCTTCTTCCTTAATAAAGAACATTACCATACTAACATTATATCATACAAATAATATTTAAACACTTTGTACAGCAAATAAAAAGGAGAAAAAAAAACCCAAAATGAACGGAAACAAAACAAAACAAAACAAAAAATCAGAAGGAACCGATTCGAAAAAAATAAAATAAAAACAAAAAACAGAGAGGAAGTGAGCACGAAGGAAGCGGGAAGTGAAGGGTTGATGGGTAGAGTGGGTGCGGTGTGGAGAACGGTTACAATGATGAACATGGTGGTGAGGGAGTGGGGACGGTGGTGGTGGGGGTCCTGTTATAGTGAGAAACGTGCTGTACAAGTGGTGATTTTTTTGTTGTTGTTGTCGTATGTATGTGTATGTTGTGCCACTGCGGATGTGTATAAGTGACGGCATATACTGTATTCCCTTTAGTTCTGACACAACCTGCGCTAAGCTGTCGTGGCCGGCCATGGCAGAGGAAGCGGCCGAGCAAAGAAAAGCACCTGTTCTAGGAACTGTTTTAGCTGAGGTCTGTCGTTGGGTGGCTCGCTCCTTGGTTATTGACTGCCTGCGACGGTATGATTCTGCACACGCGAAAGGTAGAGATCTAGTGATTTGAATACACGGCAGATAACGGACCGGGGGTTATGTGATATGGGAGCAGCTTGCGGCTTGTCCAAACCAGAGGGGACACAATAAGTGAGGGTATGATGTAGATATATATAAATATACTTATATATATATATATATATATATATATATATATATAGCAAGAGGAAAGGAAAGTACTGGTGAATCCGGTATATACTGACACAGAGTTTAGACAAGCACAGCAGACAGAGACTGAATCCAAGATGCACAGATCGTCACAAGACATGAGCAGAACCGAATCGTCCACGAGGATCAAACTGAATCGTGTCCGCTGACACACACTGTACCAGCGCTTCCTGTTCTTGCCAGGACTGACCCAACTTTGACGGAATAAAAGACTCAAATGTCACACCGAGTGTGATTTTACTACTCAGTGCTCTGTGCGACAGGTGCATCTTGAAATCTTACAACATTATGAGTTATGTGGACGATCGACGACAGTGGTGCGGAATAGCAGACTACGCTAGGAGTACACGTGAAGTGCGCGTGTTTTCGTATCGAAATGCTTATGTTTTAAACTAAGAACTGCAAACACCTACAATCTGTAAGAGGCGCTAGAGTCGGGTGGAACCGTTCGCCTGTTCATAAAATCCCTCTGCTTCGCCGTAATCTTTGTTACGCAATCACCCTGTTTAAGCCAAAATATAACGGAAGGACGTTTTTTTTTTTTCCCGTAATTTCGCTGGAAGGATTGTACCTGAGATCAGGGGTTCTCAAAGTGGCTTCCGATATGGATAGCCAATGGTTACACTGGTTATTAAAAGTTCTTATAGTTAATTGACTGGTGATGAGATCCAAATGAAAAACAAATAAAATAAAATAAAAAAATCTTGGATGTTGATTCAGGGAATAAAAATCTCCAATAAATAGTAGTTACGAGCCAAATATAAGAATAGTTCTTAAATTGGAAGTAATAAAGTGAATTTTTTTTAAATACTCAATTTGGTTCAAATTTTTTCCCCCCAAATGGTACAACTTTGTAAACAAAAAGAAACCACCAGTCATTTTCCAAATGACAGGCAATAATAATAATAATAATAATAAAAATGAATAAATAATAATAATTTTAAAAAAATAATAATAATAACAATTTAAGCAATCCACCCCTTCCAGATATTTGTTCCATTGCGTGAGCTTGGGATTGTATCTCAACAGGCGTTTCTCATGTTCCCGCGGACTCCGTTGACCTCCTTAAGAAACAGTAAACTCCACTGTATAATAAGTAATGTACTAAAACCGATGCGACTACCTCGCTGTTACTGCACTGCTACTTGAAGAGGACGAAAAAAAATTGAGAAAAATTACTAAATGACTATATTACAAGCACACATACCCAAGACCATGACAATGGCCACACACTGATGCTTAGGAGGAAATAGAAGAAAAAAGAAGAACAAGGTTTGATGCGTTTCAGCTGATATCGGGTGGAGGTTAGGGGACAGCGTCTGATAAGTGATAATAATGAGGGGAAAAACAATAAAAAAATCCTCATTCTCTCTCTCTGTCTTATTTTTTTTAAACACTCAGCAGTTTGCTTGCAGACGCATAAATCTTTGGGCAAAGTGTGCATTTGATGTTCCTGCTGTACTTGATTGTGCATTGATCACTTCTGTCGTTGCGTTTGGAGAGAGGAAAAGAAAGGGGGGGGTGGTGTGAAACTGTGTGATCAAAACTCAAAGAGAGCACAGGCGATGTCTGGAGCATGCTGATTGCTATTTTAATGGAACGGGCCTTTATTTTCATAATCATTTGGTAGGTTCTGGAACGTTATAATATTTCTACGCAAAAAAATAATTGTCTTCGGTTGAAGTCTTGTAGTCTTTACAATGGCAAATTTACAGGTTGGAATTATGGAAGTGATTAAAATGTTTCTTTTTTTTTAGGCTCGTTATCGGACAAAAGGAAAGAAAGAAAGAACAGCGAGATGTTTTCTGATCCACATATCTTAACATGGGAAACTTCCGTTCGAGTCTTAAAAGCTGGAGGAAATCGTGCTGGTTTCTAGGACTACGCGCCGAGAGCCGGTCGTATTTTTTTTGACTTGCATCAGAATGATCTGAATTTGTTCCCGTTGTTTTTCGGGCAGAAACCTTGACGCCCTACGACTAAGTGATACGATGCTGTTTATACTTTATACCAGCGCTCGTTGTGGAATGTGTCCTGCTTTGCTTGCATCGCTGTATAGATGCCGTGGTCTAGACTAAAGTGACACGAAAGCCCCGGACTGATTGTACAGAAAGTTGTTAGAGAGGTCGAGCGTCTATTGTGCCGATGATTTCGGCATCCTCTGCATCTCAACTCAAGTGAAAACCAAAAACCTGGAGAATAAAGCAAGCATGAAAGACAAAAAGAAAAAGAAATCGAGTGGAAACAGAACATACGATTGAGTAGATTGTGTTCAAATAGTAGTGAAAGTGTGTGTATTAGTGAAGAAGAAAATGAAGGAGGAGGAGCAGGCCTTGTTTTGAGAACAGTGCCCAGAAGATATGAACCGTTTTTTTTTTTTTTTTATCGGGTCAAGCCCGATGACCTTAACGTTACAGCTCAATTTTAAACAAAACGACGGTTTTGATTCTCCTCCTCCTCCGATTCTCCAACGTCCTGCTCGACTTTGCGACCTCGGGAACGACGATTATAACCTCATTCACAATTATTCCGAATCTGATTGTTATGCTAGAGCTCATCCTAGGCCTGGTTCGGCATAATAGCTCGAACATGTGAATGAGCTCTCATCATCTGACTTCAAAGCTTGACTTCAGGCGGAAAGAAATCCTACTCCAAAACAACAATGGATTAAAAATCCTACTTTGAAGATATTGGAATAGAACAATACTAATAAAAAAATAAATAAATAAAATAAAAAACAAGAAGAAAAAAATAAATAAAAATTCCGGGAAGCAATCCGTGTGCGTAAGTGTGTATGTTTGAGAGAGGCTGCCATGCAGTGTTTTGTTTCTAATTCATTCATTAACATGATAATTATTTTTCCCTTGATTATTTTTTTCAGCTTTATCTCTGAAAAAGAGCCACGAGCTAAAAAAAACCCATTCTGTGTGTTTTTGTTGCGTGCGCGTGTCTATGTGAGAGAGAGATTAATTTTTCTGGTTTTTTTTCCTCGTAATAGTTTTGTGTTTTTTTTCATGTTTTTTATTGTTTTTTTTTTCATTTTTGTCTGTATGAAAAAAAGCACAGAGAACGTTGAAAAAAGTCAGTGCAGACAATGGATACGAAACAGGCAGGCAAAGTTCGTCTGGCGCGATGCCACTGGGTTCCTTTTTTAAAATTTTTTTTGGATCCTGATGCCAGCGGTGTCTCTAGTCCGAGAGTCACGTGACCTGCCTGCTTCCTAAATCCTTATCCGGGAGCTGCAGCCGGAGACAAGCCCCCCCCCACCATCTCCCACGCGCAGGTTCTGAGCTCTGCTAAATGGGATCCGGTCTCAGCATCAAGTCGGCCAACGTTTCCAGTGTTAATGCGCATCGCACGTGCGGTGTCCGTGCCGAAGCCAGGTTTGCGAAACAGTCTGCATCGAATTGGAACGGACTGAAATTAAAACACCCCCCCCGTGTTATGAGTCCGATCACGGATTCTTTTGGGGTTTCATGTGTTATTCCTTGCGTTCTTCAAACACCTCGCTGTCAGTGCCAAGATGTGAACTGAACCTTTCGCATGAACTTGCTGCATTTCAACATCACCCCTTCTACCCTCCCCCCCCCTCCCCTCCCACCCGAACAACCCGGTGCCCGTATGTGCACATTCACGCTCATGTACGCAAAAAAAGTTGTTGTTTTTTTTAAGTTTTAAGACATCAGTTCACAAAAAAAACAATCTTTTGTTTTTTGTAACACTGTCTTTTTAAAAAAAAAAGAAAAAGAAAAAAAGAAAAGGCAAGAAAGTGTCGCTGCGCATTGTTTCGGCTGCCTGCGAGGTGACAGGCGTGAAGAGAGGAGCACGCTCTGAAGCGAAGAGCAGAGGAGGTCAGCGCAGGGGCTCCTTCCAGGGACTTGCTTTTGGCCACTAGCTCCATTGGTCACTGTCCAGAATGTTTGGCAACGTCGTCCTCCGAAGTGGCAGCTTGCTGTACATGGCGTGAACTGCGGCTCGGTTTCTATTATGAGTCCTTGGTGCAGACGGAAGAAGAAAGAAGTTTTTTTTTTTTTGTGTGTGTGTTTGTTTGTTTTTTTTTTTCCCCTTGTTTAGTCTGTCAAACTGTGAGCACAGGTACATTTTCAGAGCTGAAGTGTTGTTTTCTGATTAAATGTGATGTGTTTTGTGAGCAATGCAGTGTTCACAGGTCTTCCGTCCCATACTTATGATGTACTGTACAAAGAAGAGCAATAGTGCGGAGAAAAACAAAACCAAAACGCCTATCGTTTGGCAGTGTCTGATTCCCAAGCTAGTGGCTTGAGCTACGAAACCTTTTTTTTTTTTTTTTTTAAATGAGAAAATGGCATGAGTATACATTTTGAAAACTGTCAAGAAGTGAAGAATCCAGCAAGCTCTGCTCTTGTGATCTCGTTGCCTCGCGTTTTTTTTTTGCTTTGCGTCGGCCTCCGTTTCCTTCGGGTTCTTTTTGAGGTCTCCACAGGAGTCTTCATCTCTGGACGGGGCACAACTCTTCTTCTCCTTAGACGTTTTTCCCCCTCTCCCCTCTCTCTCTGTCTCTCTCTCTCCTTCTCTCCTTCACTCTCGTCTCATGTCTCCTTCTTTCCTCAGATGTGCCTCTTCATGTGCAGAGCCAAATGGTCAGACCTGGAGAAACACCTGCAGAGACAGAAAGAGAGAGAGAGAGAGAGAGAGAAAACGCGCATGTTAGCTAATCATGAGATCCTAGCCCAGCATAACAGCGTTTGATGAATCGAGCCGGGGTCTCACAGTGATGGGGGACCATATGACAGTCAGCCCAGGCTTTGCAGATGGAGTCTTTCGGAGCAGAAAGAAAACAACATTTGGCTTTCAGGGGAAAAAAAAAAAATGAATATTTAAGCGGTAGATTCTTCTCCCTAAGTTAATGACAGATCGTCTCGAGTCGAAAGAGTGCCAGCTTACTGATACACGCTGCGACTCTGCTGTTCTTTGTTAAAGAAACTGAATAACTTTTTTTTTTGGAATGTAGTAGAAAACTGAAGACGGGCTGAAGTATTGTTTTTTTTTTTTGAGTAATTTTTTTTCAACCACTGGTAGTGAGACAGCTCTATAAATCTCATTACATACACAATTCTCGAATCACGGCGGTCGGTTTTGACCCGAGCCATATGCTTTTTTTTTTTTTTTTTTCTGGTTGTACTTGATTAATCTCACAGCTGATTACTGCTCCGGAGAAAGAAACGCTGCAGTGGAGACGTTATAGCTATTTTCCATCCATACAGGATCACCAAAGACTGAACAATCATATACACAGTGATGAATCACAGCTGGTAATAAAGAAAAGAAAAAAAAAAAAGCAGCAAAACGTGTGTGGGATTGAAATGAGAAATTAAAATTTGAATTTGCCTTCGGCTGTATGCATTATTAATTAGCGCTTCTGGAGAACAGGCAGAGGAAGAGCGCTGAGGAAAAGGCGTACAGGTGGATGGTTACGATGGATTTATAGATTTCGCTTGCTTGCGCCAGTGTTGCTTAAAGAAATTGAGGCAATGTGCAAATGATATGATGTCAGGTCGTTGTGAGATTTCGGATAGACTAAGCGATTGTTTTTTTGTTTGGTTGAAATGATCCAGACGTCTGTGATGCGCAGGTTTCTGTAACAGGAGCACGTCTGAATAATAACGAACCTTGAGCTTTCTTTTCATATTGTGTGTTAATGCCTAAGCTGTGAGAAATCAAAAGGTTGACTGAACAGAGATGTGTGCATGCATGTGTGCGTGTGTGCGTGTGTGTGTAAAGGCTACTGGACAGATGGCCCTGTGACACTGGCCGCCATACCAGCTGGCACACCCATAACCCCCCTCTCCTCACCCTCACTCAGCCCCACTCCACACCCAACAGGAGGGCTGGACTTGATTAGGCAGGATTAATGATGAGCCATGTGTGTGTGTGTGTGTGTGTGTGTGTGTGTGTGTGTGTGTGTGTGAGCCACAGTAACAGTATGTGTGTTAGCTGACTGTATTAGCTGTTAAACTTTCCATGGCTGCTCTCCACTGTCCATTGTGATGGTAATGTGGGATCATCTTGACACACACCCACACACACACACACACACACACACACACACATACACACACACTGGGATGAAGTCCCTCAAGGAGGCAGAACAGAATGGCTCAGGGAGAGGACGGAGAGAAGCAGCTGTTTGCCTACACATCACTTTTCACACATTAGCGCACGCGAGAGGCTGTTCTATTTAGGATAAATTAACTTCTAACTTAACTCGCTGGGGTGCGACTGGATGAGCTGATATTAGCTGTGCATCAATATCTGTCTATTTCCATAACAAAACTGAAACGGCTAAACCTACTTAGCGATAATCGATCCGGGGAATGTCACGCATCGTTTTATTTATCTGGTTATGTTTCTGTGGTTTAAACGATACGATGAATGTGCTGCTCTTGTTCTTTACAAGTGCGTCAGCCAGCATGGATTGTGCTATTAGTAAGATTCATTTCATCCCTAATTGCCAATCAGAGTTCCTGATCGCTGAGAACGTCCTGGGAAACATTCCATACCGGAACGGTTATATTATTTCTTCTTCTAGATGTTTATTCACTCTGCACCGTCGACTGCTGTTGTGTGCTGCTTGCAATAGAGTAGGAAGGCGTTCTAGCTGCTCCTCTTGATGTTCTCAGACAGCCCAGTTAGCCAGTCTGCTTCGCTTTGATTCATTAATCTCATCAATTTCATGTCATCCGTCATTAGCGTGACAACATAAACTAGGCACACGTCACATAGCCTCGTGTGGTTTTGGAACAGATACCTGATACACGTAGAGCACGGATAAATTTCTCTCTTTGGTACGAGTCCTTCGCCATCTCTTCGTGAGCCACGACAGTCAGAGTGCACCTTCTCGTCGTCGCGGACCTACTGAGCGACATCCGCTCCGATCAGATTAGCCGACTCTCTAGCGAGGTTCTGCACGGGTTAATAATAAGTCCGACACGAAGCAGAGGGCCCAATTTAAAAAGCTCCCCAGGGGTCGACAGAGGCAAAGGAAGCGGACTCAGTCCTAACTTCCATTCCCAGATCCAAAGCAGCTGTTGTCAAAAGCTTGGCATCGGACAGAGCCAATTACAGCGCCGCGTTCTACATCCATGTGCCAACAGCTCTGGTCTTCCTTTTCTCCCCTCACTTGACGTGTGTTCTGACTTTATCGACGAGTCCTGAATCAAACACCTTGCTGTGTTATCTTTAAACCCTAGGCATTAAATGTCCTGGGACAGACGGTCTTGGAGATGATCAAGAAACCGGAAGAGGTTTTCTTGATCGAGCAGGTGAGTACATCTGGATGGATGGGTTTGCGAAAGCATAGGATGAGGCCCTGGTAGCATGCTGGCAGCAGGCTGGGGAGCCGTGTATAATTGTACTTCCACCTGGAGCAGGCTCAGTGTGCGCACGCGGGCGCGTCGTGTAATTTGTGCCGGGCGGCCGGGCCGAATGACAGCATCCTACTATTGTCAACTGACAGGCTATCAGTCAAAGCTACCCCTGTGCGTATGGAAATCTCGCTTGCGCTCCTCTTCCCTTTTGGAAACACACACTCCCTTTGTCACTCACACACACACACACTCGTGCTCACAGACTCGCACATGCTCAATCAGTCCTCCCCAAACCCATCACTGTCACATCACACGGAGACAAAGAGAGCTTTCATTTCTGACAGGACTGTGGGATGTAATGACAATGTTTGATGTACTGTGTTCGCGTGTGTGCGTCTGAATGAACTATTTGTGTGTAGGTGCTCGTCTCTCGCGCGATTATTCTCTGAAAGGCTGAAAAACTGGGGAGAAAAACACAAATCCTGAACTGATTCAGCTGCTGCTAGAACATATATATAGCTCAAAAAAAAATGGAAAGAGTTTGGACTGATAAGGTAGAATTTAAAGTTTTTAAAAACTTCTTTCTTTTTGTATCTGTAATGTCAAGCACGGCCTGGTCCATCTTTTTAAACCATTGGAATGTTCTTTGTGCGAGTCCTCCTGCGCCACGCCAAGTTCCTTTTATTGCCGTTATATAACTTGCGTATTTCAAACACGCCCCCTTATTTTTCCCTCTGTTCTCTCGAGTTGAAACATGCTGCACCAGTGGGGAGGCAGAAGGGGGCAGATGGAAAGACAGAGAGAGAGAGAGACGGTGAGAGAGCGCAGCAGTAATTTGGTAATGAGTATCACAGGACCGGACTGTGAATGAACTGCTCATGAGGGAATGGGAGTCTTAAACTAACTGCCAAAAGATCTATCCTAGCACGTAGAAAAATGCTGCTGTGCTTCATGGAGAGTTTCACATAGACAGGACGGAGAGAGAGAGAGCAAGAGAGAGAGAAAGAGGGATGGGGTGTTTGTGGATAGCGTGAGGGAGGGCAACACTTCTCAGCGAGACAGTTTAGTGTTGCTGATTCCCAGCTGAAAGGAATTTTATTTGTGTGCACGAGGGGATTGTGAGGAAAGCGAGTTTGATAGACAGAGAGAGACAGGTGCTGTGCCTGCTGCTCAGACGCCGCGAAAAGGATCTGCGAGAGAGCTTTCTAATCACAAGCAGGAAGCTGAGTGCGTGTGTATGATAGTGTGTGTCTTACCTGTCGCAGTGGTTGCACTTGAAGGGCTTGGCGCCGGTGTGCTTGCGGTAGTGCCTAGTCAGCTCGTCGCTGCGGGCAAAGCGCCACTCGCAGCCTTCCCAGGAGCATTTGTAAGGCTTCTCACCTGCAGACACGTGAAATGCTCCAGATTAGCAAAATCTTTTGCTCTTGCATACCTTTACACAAAAACAAGCGCACACACACACACACACACACACGCCTATGCAGGACAGATCCACTGCATTAAACAGGAGATCAGAATTATGTGATATTAAGTAGTGATTTCTATCTTCCACCCCTTCTTTTCATTCTCCGTGTGCCGCTATTCACATCTCTTACTGCAGCCCAAATGCCTGGAACACTCAATGAGCCAAAGCAAAAGCAATTTTCCTCTGTAAAAAAAAAAAAAAAAAAGGAAAAAAATCCACGGAGAAAAAAAAGAAAAAAAGAGATAGGACTGTGCAAATTAACTCATTCACTGTGACAACATTAATTTATAATCCAGAGTCACGTTTCCAAAACATGAAACCGCTTCCATTAACTGTTCTCCACCCCCTGACGAGAGATCTGAATTTCAGATGAAGTTAAGCAGATGGGGGAGGCGATCTCCATTGTTCAACATGCTGTATTTTTTTTTTTTTTTATCTATCAGGCTTAAAGTGATGGGTGGGGTGTCTGCTGTGGTCACGGTTCTACCCCAGCCTCGAGCTAGCGTTTTTGCGCGTGAACAGACGGGGCTCTGGCCCTAGGCCGCCTGGTTTTGCAGAAGGAAATAGAGGGGTGTCGGCGGTGCTGATTCGGATCCAGGGGTGGTAAGGGTAATTGGGGTCCTAATGACGCTTAATGGGGAGTAATATCGTAGTCGCAGTGAGCCAGCTGCTGGCGTTACTGCTCTTCCTCGTGTCCGCCAATCTTCCTAACTAGACTCAAGAGTCGTTTGAAGTGAAATTTAGCTTCGCTCGATCGCAAAGTGTAGTCAAAGAACGGCTGCGCTCATGTGTTGTAGCGCTCATGCCTAAGGATGCCGACTGGTGGTGTCTAATGCACGACCAAGGATCTGTCAGGAAGGAATTAGTGACGAGACGATTTATTTTTCCTCTACTCGCTAAAATGCGAAATTGAAATCGTGTTCCTTGCTTAATGGCATCGCGACGTAGAGAGGATATCCAGGAACACGGCTTTGTTTTCTGACATAAAGCGCTGAGTGTTTGTATAATCTGGGAATATCCCTTGCCATGTGGAAGCCAAGTGATGAAGCAATATAATGTAAAGGATGACGCAGCAAAGGGAATGACGAACGCAAGCTGTTTATTCCCTTCCCTCTTTAAGCATTACAGGCAACAAATGGAAGAAATTATTTTAAATGATTTCCACTAAACCTCCTCGGCACCTCATGCAACCATGAACAGACTGCGGTGTCGCTCTCTCTCTCTCTCTTTCATTCTCTCTGGTCAGGTTGACTGAGACGCATAGCGGTCCATGTGCTTGTGCCTTTTTGCTTTATTGGATTTGCCTGTCCTTGAGCTCTCCTGGTTTATAAAATCAGCGGTGAGTAATATTCCCAATGCGTCCTCGTGTATCTACACAGATGGACGGAACCAGAAAGGAGAGAGCACCCTCCCTTACGCTGAGATTTGCAAAGTAGTGGGGCCGCAGGTGCGAGACACCAAACGTTTCACACTGCACTTTGGGTAATTGGCCAGAGACCCCTACCCCCCTGCATCCATCTACACACACACGCGCGCACGCACAAACATGCACCATCTCCCTCCTTCTGTCACAGCCCCCCACCTCTTCTCCCCCTCTTCTCCTCTCTCTGTCAGACAGCATCAAGGCAGGCTTGGACCTGCAACCACGGCAACCGCAACACCAGCCAATTATAACTTAGGAGGCACAGATGCATGATGGAGTCGCTTAGCAACCGGTCAGAGAGAGAAAGTGCGAGCGAGTGTGTAAAGTTAGAGCGAGGGAGAGAGCTGTGCAGTTGCAGCATGCAACGGAGGGACACTCGGCAGCACCAGCCAATTACTGTTCGCTTTCGGTGAGTGGGATGTAGTTGCCTGGCAACCCAAATTGTACGGAGACGGAGTGGGGTTGGCACTGGGTTGTTAAAGCTGGACCCTGGGCTGGAGAAGCTCTGAGCTCTGGCTGGACTGGCATACTAAAGGCTTAAACTGGTGCCCGTAGCCAAGAGCCAGGCTGTTCTTGCCTTTCTTCGGCATGTGATAGAGTTTCCTAGCAACATGATGTATTTTAATCAACTACCCCCTGCTGCCTCCCCCCATCCTTGTCAGTGGCCTGGGTACTAATGCCACAATAAATTACATTTCTTCAGTCAACAACTACAATGATCTCATAGGATCAACTTTCAGCGATTACAGAGTGTGGGCATTTCTACTTCTGTCTCCTAGAGCTGGAGTTATAGATCACACCTCCGTCATCCATCTTTTGCTGCATTTCAGAGCCGGTGTTCAGGCTGTAACCTATTTCTTCAAAATTGTGTATCAGAAAACACACCTTGCACATACTGTTTCAAAGCCGTAGCCATCCTTTCCGTTACCAAGTAGGACTCCCTTGGATCCTGCACTAACTGTAATTTCCCTGTGCCAGTAATCTATTGAAATAATAACCGAAGAAAGAGGATTAAACTAATTACATCATTGAATCCGGCGTGTAATGAACATGACCGGGATGTTGGCGTTCTGTCTTTGGGCTTATTTATTTTTTCCTTTTTCCCATTGTTATTTGGTTTTTGTTCCCTGTCAGGATCACTGCCGGTGAGCTAGTATAGTGATTAACATTGCTATCGCTGGCAGAAACCCGCTGAGTCAACAGCCGGCCTCAAGAGCGAGATTAGCCACGGCGAGGCCATCAACGCAGCAGGACTTAAGGGCACGGTGGAGCGCAACTCGCTCTCAGGGTTCAGCGAGAGGGCACCAGCAGCAAAGCAGAGGTGGATGTAGCTGAATTGGCCAAGATACGAATTTTAGCCCAGGCAGCCTCTCAGTCATCCTGCAATTACTGACTGTGCTGATGGCTTTTGAATAGCGGGGCTGAACTTTATTTATTTTAGCTTGAAAGTGAGTTGTGGGTCTGACCATGCTTGCAGAGAGAGAGAGAGCTCACTTATTGCTACAGTGGAGCAGAATGCAGGATTTATGACTCGGTGTGCATTTCATCATCCTGCTTGCTTTTGAAGAGAAACAGACACCATTAAATAGCCTTGATTGTGTGATGGAATCTCACCTGTGTGTGTCCTCTGGTGTGCCTTCAAGTGAGAACTCTTAGTGTAAACCTTCCTGCAGCCATTGAACTGGCAGCGATGGACCCTCTTCTTGTTCTCTGGGATGTCACCGAGTCCTGCCGATCCTAAGCCTCCTTCCCCGTCGCTCTGTGCTCCCCGGGCCGGAGGTGAAGGCAAGGACTGCGTCGCCACCAATTTGGCAGTAGCCAGCCCTACTTTCTTTGCAACCAACTTGAGCGTGAGTGTGCCGTCAGGTGTTGCGGTGAGGGTCTGTGTCGGTTTGACCAGGTGCCGTCCCAGTTCTGGTGATGAGGGTGGCGTTAGCGAGGTCACGGCGCTCAGCTGAGCTGGGTGGACGCCCCCATTGCCTTCTTTCGCTCCTGCCTCGACGTTCTTCCCGCTGGCTGGAGTGTGGAGGGATTTGGGCAGAGACACGAGCAGTGGCGGCGGACTAGGTTGGTCTGACAGGCTGGGAAGCAACGGATCCATTAGGTCCTCGTCGCTGTCACCTTTCATGAAACCCGGCGTCAACAGGCAGTCCAAATCCTCATCAAAGAGATCGGAGAGGCGCTTGGGCTCGGTCTGTAGATACCGCTCCAGCTCCAGACATGTCTGCAAAAAAGAGAGACATAAGGTCAAACATAGATAACTCTAGTTACCTTTCAGCTTGACAGTAATTACCTTGTACTTCCTGATAAATCACATGTTTAATCAACTCTTTAAAAGGGGAAGTCAAGCGATCCTAATGTTGCACAAAGTCGAGCAATACAACATTAAACACGGGGACAAAAACAGGTCAGGTTTAAAAAGGATGCCATTATAATAAACATATCAGTAAAGTACATTAAAGACTGGATGTTTTTTTACTCTTAAAGAAGAGGTAACAAACCCAGTAGGCTAAGGACTAAGGCCCTTGATAGTTTCATCCTTAATCGTTGAAGAAATATCATATCACAGCACAAAAGCTTACTGGCATCACTTTGCCAAGACCAGTGTCTGCTGGTGGGTTGCGTTTCACTGTGGGGCAGTCAACACACATACACACAAGGGGGAGAACCAAGTATTTCGACGTGATCGATCACAGGTGCTTGGCTTCTCTGCGGCCTCTAAGTCTCTCTGGGAGAGAAATAAAACATCCCCGGAATTTTTATTACTTGTTAACCACAAGGGAAAGGTATTTAACCATGCGGGTTATGGTTCCCCTCAGCTTTCTTCATGGTATTTCACTAGAAACAAGCACCCTGCTTAAGATAATAAACCTTTAGTCTTATTTCGTGAAGGGAGGATTCATTAAAGTGAGAAATACTTGAGCTGAGCAAGAGTGAAAGAGAATGAACAGGGGAGAGAGAGATAGAGAGAGAGAGTCTATGGCTCACTGACTGCCTATTCAGCAGTTTCTTTTCTAAGGGTCTAACAATATTATTCTCCAGTCACATTGACTAGTTTGGATATTAGAGCGTTCCGTTCTGTGTGTTGCAGTAAAAGCACTTTGGCAGCAGGGTCGAAGGAGAGGAAAAAAAGAAAAAAAAGAGAGGCCCTCTGGCCCATTCCTTCATGTCATCAGTACAGATTATAACGGCAGTACCTCCATTATCTTAACGTTAGAAACATAAAGAACTCACACATCCTCTTATACTCCCTTAACCGTACTACACCAAGTATACTGTATGTACTAGAGATTTGGGTAAAAAAAAAATTGTTACGTTTTACGATTTTTTCGTGTGCCAATTTTTGTACCGCCACACACACATTTTTTTTTAAATAAATTAAATAAGATATATTTGCATTTGAGGTGGTAAAATGTTGCAGATTTTTTTTTGAATTGTAATGAAATCTGAAAAAAAAAAATCAAATATCAAATTGGAATAATTATAAAATCGCAATAAAGGCGATACAAATCAAATCGGCACCTGGGTATTGCAATTATATCATATCAGGTGATCCCTGATGATTCCCATTCCTAATATGTACTTGACATAAATAAGCTGCGATTAACGTTCAGCAAAGTAAACGTATAGGATTGTGTTTTTAGTTTTGCTGTGTGATTTATTCGATTATGCAGTTTAATCGATCTTATGTCGGTCATCTCTTGGGTGATTATTGATTCATTTTTAAACGAATACCTTAAAAATATACCACAGCTTTTGAAAAAAATAAAAAAATAAAACAGTTTGTATTTTCTGCATATACTTGTACTTTTTGTATTAGTACTGCCCCCTACTGGACTGGAGTAGGGAGTAGAAGATCGGCAGGAGAAAAAAAGATGATCAATTTGTAGAAGAAATGGCATTTAAACGATTAACACCACAACTTACACTGAATTTTATTGTTTATTACATACTTTTAGTAGATGGGTAACAGTTTAAAACCTGACGAAATATAGCTGCTTGAAATAAATTACACAATAGGCTTTAATGCTATTGAAACAAATCCAAAATCACACTAAAATCTAATCGAATTGACAGTCTAAATATGATTCACCGCTCTATGTAGGCTACTACACGCCCCCATATAGTTGGGACGTCAAACCTGGTTAAAAAGTCAGTGACTTGGTTTCAATTCAACTCAAAAGCACTATTAATATGCTGAAAAAAATATTAAACATATTTTTTCTTCCCAACCCTATTGTTCATTATCCTGACCTGCATCATAAACCCTTTAATGCACACGTTCTATTTTAAAGACCGAATCTTCCTAGAAAGCGTGAAATCTCACAGCGATTTAAAGTGAAGCTTTTTTTTCTTCCTTTTTTTTTGGGATGGTTGCGTACGTGCTTCGGTTTAGGCAGCAGGTGTGTAAATTATCCATGTCAACTGAGAATAAGCGGCGTTTTATTCTAATGTTAAAGAGTGAGAATTTCTGCAGAAGACTCAAGGTTTTTTTTTTTGCATCTTGAATCATTTTAGTTTTCATAGAGCTTATTTTGCAGGCATAGATTATTTTCAGGCAACACACAGAGAAGGAGAGAACGCTCAGTTAGCTTCCCGAAACAAATCAAGCGAGGGTTGAAAAACCCTGTAATAGCACATATTTATCTGAGCAACACTACAATAGACCTGCTTTATGAATAGGAACAATCAGACGGTAAAGCCAATAATAATATCCTTGTGAAATTATACAATTTCTTTAAAATAGGTCTTAAAAAAAATAATAAATAAAAAAGTGCACACTAGTGAGGTAAGTGCACCTTATCATTTACATCAAGCACACTACGGTATTAATGCATCATGGGAATCTGGAGGGTGAATAATGAAGGAAAGATCAAATTGGATCTCCTGCTTAGATCTCGCTCGTCAGTGTTCCTATCAAAGACAGAGTCGTAGGTTTGTATTAATTGAGTCTGATATCTGCTAAAGTGAACAGACGAGCGTTATACTTTTCTTTGCTGCACCTGCAACACTGAGCTCCATCAATAATAGATGTGGTGCTAAGAGGCGTTATCACACAAAGAGCCAGCGAGAGAGAGAGAGATAAAGAAAGCAAGGAGGGGGGAACGCCAAACTGCTATTAGCTAACACGGCTCGGGTCCAAACTAGACACAAAGAGAAAATTACGGCCAATCTCGGAGCCGGATCCTCTCACTGTCTCCGTTCCCTGCGTGTAATAAAGTCAGCACATTATCTAAAACGAATACTTTTACATCTCCGCCTGCATCTACCAAAACGGTCCCCTTTGCTCCCTGTATCCTTGGATTGAAACTATATTTTTCCCCCTAAATACAAATAGGTTTTAATTAAAGCGATTTGGCTTTCATCAGATGCTGTTTGAAGCTCTACCTCGTGATGAAACACTGATCTCTCTCTCTCTCTCTCTCAGCCTCCACAGCATGCGTTGATGACTAATTAGCCACTCAAACGACCCGGCGAAGAGAGGCTCTTTATTCAGCTAATTTGCTGATGGGAAGCCCAAGTGTGTGTACTCTTGCATCATGTACATGTTTGTGTGAGTAAAATGGAGCAGTAACTAAAAACTAACCCTTGATTTTTATGGCCATTAGAATAAAAAAAAAAAAAGAAAGAAAGAAAGAAAAAAAAAACGTCTATCGCTTGGGATTTAAATTTTTTTAAACGCTTACTCCATGGAGGCTGAAGTGGGAGGCCGAGGCGATTTGCTATCCAGCTCGCGCTGTGATTCTACATGGAAATGGTGTCGTTTTCAATGAGCCGCGTTGACGAAATCTGTCTACGATATGCCGTCTTTGCTGTCCCCTGCAGCGCCCAGAACGATAACCCGTGGCTTCGGTCTATCCACTACAGCTATTACCACCCTTACATTTCACTGATCATAACCGCTCTTCTGTAAAATTGCGAGTCTGTCCTTGATATGTTTAAGGAAGGCTTTTGCTCTGTTTTCTGTCTACCATTTATTTCGTTTAGGGGAAAAAGGACCTCCTTTTGCCTTCAGAACTGCCTTAATTCATTGTGGCATAAATTCAACAAGGTGCTGGAAACATGCCTTAAAGATTTTTCTCCATGGACATGATAGCATCACGCAGTTGATGCAGATTTGTCAGCGGCAGAATCATGATGGGAATCTCCCGTTCCACCACATCCCAAAGGCGCTCTACTGGATTGAGAACTGGTGACTCTGGAGGCCATGTGAGTACAGTGAACTCATCGTCATGTTCAAGGAATCAGTTGGACATGGTCAGCAACAATGCTCAAGTAGGCTGTGGCTTTTATACCTGCTGTGGTACTAAACTGCTCAAAGTGTCCCAAGAAAATTTCCCCCCCACACCTTTACACCACCACCACCATCACCAGACTGAACTGACAGAAGGCAGGACGGATTCATGCTTTCATGATGTTTACGCAAAATTCCGACCCTAATGTCTGAATATTGCAGCAGATCGATCGAGACTCAAAAGGCAACGTTTTTTGAAATCTTATGTTGTCCAATTTTGGTGAGCCTATGGTAATTGTAGCCTCAATTCCCTGTTCTCAGCTGCGTGTTGTGTGTTCAGAGATGCTCTTCGGCATACCTCGATTGTAACAAGATGTTATTTGAGTTGCTGTTGCCTTTCTGTCAGCTCAAACCAGTCTGGCCATTCTCCTCTGACCTCTGGCATCAACAAGGCAATTTCGCAAAGAGAACTGTCCCTCACTGGATATTTTCTCTTTTCCAGACCACTCTCTGTAAACTCTAGAGATGGGTGTACGTGAAAATCCCAGCAGATTAGCAGTTTCGGAAATACTCAGACCAACAACAAACGTGCAAACATCATATGTGTTTATAT
>JAOVVA010000051.1:11544176-11575859 GCA_028565275.1 Leiocassis micropogon
TACACACACACACATACAGTATATATAAGAGATGGGTGGAAAAAATCAATCATTCTTTATTTTAATAAATTATCTAAATTTTTATCAAATTACAATTCTTTTGTGTGCCGATTCATGTATTGCTGCATGGACTCCGAAATCAATTTTTAAATGATTTATAACATTTATAATACAGATGCACTGGTCGATTAGCCAGTGACCAAATTTGGCTGTTTGCCATGACCGATCAGCCACGAACTTAATTGTTTCTGTGCTGAGTGCATTCACTTAGGTGCAACAGAAATGCATTTTTATGGCTTTACATTATCAAAATTTGCACACTTTAAAAAGGCTCTGGTCAACCTTTTACTCCAAACTCCAAATTAATCTCAAACACACTCATTACACACACTTACATCGGTCTCGACTCGATGTTATATAATGTTACAATGTTCCTAATGTTATAAGGAACGGGCTACTTTTAATTACTCATGTTTAATTCTGTTGTGAAGCAAGTGAATAAAGCTACAGTATAAAACCTTTGAATTTTGAACACTTTTTCCTTTAAAAGGTTTAATTGCTTTAAAATTGTAACAAAATTGGGGAAAAATTTTAATACTGAATTGGGATATTTATAAAATTGTGATATTAATCGAATCGGCACCTGGGTATCGTGATAATATATATAGGGACTGAGGAGCCTGTGGCGGCTGCTGCACCATTACCTCTGTAACGACATGACAATTACTGAGAAACACTGGGAAAGTCATTGCGCGAACTGACATGCTTATCATCAATTGCAGCATGCGTTTTGAATCTCTGCTGCACAACCATGACAGACTACCCCTTGGGTCGCAGAAAGACAGTGAGAGAGAGAGAAAGAGAGAATGAGGAAGCTAGTCAGCCACACACATTCTGTCAGAGGTAGATCCTATCTGTCCCAGTGACATTTAAACCATCATCACCGCCACAGGATGAACATCACAGTAATCTCAGGCCCATGCTGTCATGGATAGGATTTTATGGATTTGCTTGGCTCTTTGGCTGGGTGGTAGGACCCCAAAGGCCAAGGCTGGCACTTTTGGACTGTTGTTCAGACAGTAGCAATGTGGAGTGTGAGTAAGGCAACACATATACACACACACGGCCTGAGACCTTAGTGTGCCTCGCTCCATTCACCATCATCTGCCCATCCCCCTGGTTCTAAGCCCCAGGAATCCTGACATTTAGAAGATACAGTTACACCATGAAGCAGAGAGCATTTTATGATTTACTGTCCATGTGTGTGTTTGACTGTGTGAGCCTATTTATTTTGGTACGGGTGTGTGTGTGTGTGTGTGTGCGAGTTCTTTTGGTTGCCCTATTGAAAAGTGGCCATAAAACCAATGAACTGGCGTATCTAACAGCCGGTTTTCTAACAAAAGACCCAACAAAAGCATGAAAAAGTGTTCCAATAAAATGGTTAATGAACAAATAAATTGAAAGGCACTTATGTGAAAAGTCAACATGCGTCGGCTTGATACGCCGCTGAGTGGCCCGAGCGATTCTTTTTGATCTTGCTTGCAATACCCTGCATCAAAGAAAGGCTTCTAAATGAAAGACTCGCTTGTTCGCAACCGCTGTCTTACAAAGGGGATTTCAGCATCTTTATTGCATTTTATTTATTTATTACTTTTTTTTTTAACATGCTCACATGCGTAACCGATCACCTGATCCTTTCCGGCAGCCGTCACCAACACTAAACTACAACATTTTGAACAACAAACTGTTCGTGGAGCTGACAACTCCATAACACAAGGCATGCAGATCGCACCTAAGGACGAACAACTGTGACTGATGCCATGACAATGCTCAGTGTTTAAACTTACTTCAGCTCCGTACACTGCTGTCCGGACGCTCTTCCTCGTTCTCGCCCCTTATGAAATTTTAATGAGCACCGTATGATGGAGTGAGTCCACTCAGACTCTCCTGCTGTGTAATGGCCCTCCTTTCTGCCTGGTTCTGCACCTGGGTCACCCCCCACGTCACCTCCTCCCTCCCGCACGGTACAGTAGCTATACTGTCCCCCCTCCTCCCCCTCAACACAGAACACACACATGCGGACACAATAGCGCAGTGAGTCAATTAGCACCTGGGCACTAACCGTCCTCTCTCCACTCCACTCCACTCCACTCCGCTCCACTCCGCTCCGTCCTCACCATGCTCGGCCTAATAAACATGGGCCATAAAATAAATGAATGTAGGCGATCCATGTGGAAGAAAAATGCTAACAGCTGTTAGTTGGGACAGCCCAGATATGCTCTTTTAATTTGGACGGATAATTTAATCCCGTTTCATTTGGCTTATGGCCACCGAGGCAGAGGCTGCGCAAACACACGCGCACACACATATGCTGGCTCATTCATACTGGGTTGTGCCCTCTGACATTTGTCCACCAAAAATCACCACACACACACAATGTCATCAGGAATGTATTTCAGTGCAGAGCCAATAAAATGCAAACAAGACAAATGATTTTAAGGCACAGGACATGCTTCGATGATTTTATAAAATCCTGTTAAAGTCTGTTGATAAGAACCATATCTTGTTCCACTGCACTTTCCTGGATGACGTGATAATAACTGCCTGGCGCGAACGCCTTGTTTTTCTACCTTGCTGTCTAAAATGCAAGCTGTGTTGTCGGAAAAAATCAAGCATTTTGCTCGGATGTTCTGAATCGATATTCCGGAGAGCAACGAGAAGAGGCTCTATTGTAAAAAAAAAAAACTATCCTGCATGATCTTTTAGCACGTGCGAATATATTCATGCAGGACAGAGAATAAATCTGACCTGTACAGCTAGGCGATCAGGACCAAACCTTATTCTATGAGAGTAGAGAAAAGAGAAATAAAAGCCTGTTTCTCACAACGGACAGATTACACTTAGCAGGCCGAACACAGAGTGAGCGATGCCCGACTGCAGACAGTCCTTGGGGCTCTCTCTGCCCTGTTGGTGCCATTTTCCCGGCGCCAGGTTTCTTTGGGAATCTCTTCTCTGGTGGAAACTGTGCACTTGATTTCTCGGAGGGGAAAGAAAAAAAAGAAAAGAGGCCAACTGTGTGCCACACAAGTCCTGCATTTACATATGCGTATCATTATTGTTGTGGTTGCCAGGATACCAGGCGATAGTTAAATCCCTTGTGTCTAACTGCAAAAGCTACTCCTACAGCTCTTGAGGCAGGCAGCTAACACAAACTGGAAAACTGAAAATCCAAGGGCTTACAATGCCAACGAATGTGACCTTGACGTTGTAACAGACAGGAGAAATAGTTCTCCAGCCTTCCTGAAAGACCTTTTCGAATCTGATTTTAAGTCCAGTCCCTGTACCTGAGCAATTTACAAAGAATGTGTTTTGTTTGTTAAGCCACACAGTGATCTATGAATCATTCAAGCATAAAAAGCCTCTAATTTAAGGCATGAACCAGTGAGAAAGAGGTGCGATGATGACAGATGATCAGGCCGGTGATTATACTGGTGATGCTGAATGTTGAGTGGTTGGAACAGACGAAAGGGGAAATGAGGTTGCTGATGAGGTTGAGGTAAACCTGTGTATTAGATCCTATACCGACACATTTTCTCAAGCAGATAGTACCAGCAATAACAGAACCCCTGTTGAAAATTATGAACTTTTCACTCAGCAGTGGGTATGTTCCCAAATCCTTTAAATTAGCAGTTATTAAACCGCTAATTAAGAAACCTGATCTTGACCCTTGTCAGCTGTCCAATTACAGGCTGATATCAAACCTCTCTTTTATCTCTAAGATTCTGGAAAAGATAACTATGTTCATATCTACATAGGAATGGCATAAACAAACTATCAGTCAGGATTTAGGCCTCATCACAGCACAGAGACAGCTCTTGTTAAGGTAGTAAATGACCTCCTATTGGCCTCTGATCAGGGTTGCGTCACTATACTTTTGTTACTCGACCTCAGGGCAACTTTTGACACTATTGATCATAGTATTCTTCTTTACAGATTAGAAAATGTAGTAGGAATTAAGGGAACGGCCCTCTCGTGGCTCAGATCCTGTTTGACAAATCGTTATCAGTTTGTAGATTTAATTGGTGACCATTCTGCATGTTCTAAAGTGGAGTTTGGTGTTCCACAGGGTTCAGTTTTAGGCCCACTGCTTTTTTCTCTTTACATGCTTCCTCTGGGCAACATAATTCGTAAGCATGGTATTAGTTTTCATTGTTATGCTGATGACACACAGTTATACGTGTCAGCAAAACCAGATGAGAAAAACCAGCTTACTAAAGTTGAGCAATGTGTGCAGGACATAAGATATTGGATATTAATTAACTTCCTTCTGCTTAATCCTGATAAAACAGAAGTTCTAGTCATAGGACCACAAGCAGCTTGAAGGAAGCTTTCTGATCAACTCTAACATTAAATGGCCTTTCTGTTCTATCAAGTGCAACAGTGAAAGACCTCGGTGTGATTATAGATCCCAGCCTTTCATTTGAAACATATGTAGATAATATTACCAGGATAGCATTCTTTCACCTCAGAAATATTGCCACGATAAGAAATATATTGTCACTAAATGATTCAGAAAAACTAGTTCATGCTTTTAATACCTCTAGGTTGGACTACTGTATCGCCTTACTGTCTGGTTGTTCAACTAGGTGTATAAACGAGCTTCAGTTAGTCCAGAATGCAGCAGTGAGAGTCCTCACTAGAACCAGAAGATACGAGCACATCACCCCTATCATGTACACACTGCATTGGCTCCCAGTGAAATTTTACATCAAGTTTAAAATACTACTCTTGACGTATAAAGCATTAAATGGTCTCGCGCCGCAGTATCTGATTGAACTGCTAATGTCTTACGATCCGCCATGCCTACGTCGA
This sequence comes from Leiocassis micropogon, assembly GCA_028565275.1. Taxonomy (NCBI): domain Eukaryota; kingdom Metazoa; phylum Chordata; class Actinopteri; order Siluriformes; family Bagridae; genus Leiocassis; species Leiocassis micropogon. The sequence continues at coordinate 11,549,049 of JAOVVA010000051.1, forward strand.
TCAAAGGATGCAGGCTGCTTGTCAGTACCACGTATTATGAAAACTACAGCAGGGAGCAGAGCTTTTTCTTACAAAGCCCCAAAGTTATAGAATAGTCTTCCAATTAATGTTTGGGACTCAGACACAGTCTCAGTGTTTAAGTCTAGGCTAAAAACCTATTTATTTAGCCAAGCATTTTTGTAAATAGATTTGCCTTAGGTAAAGGAGCAGATCTGGGGGACTTGTTTAGATGCTGCCTTCCCCACTCTTATTGATCACTCAGGTTTGTTGATGGTGAAGTGATTGGTCGCTTTACACCTCAGGGAGCCCTCATGTCTGTGTTTCCTTCTGGCTCTCCCTTTTAGTTGTGCTGTCATAGTTAGTCCTGCCGGACTCCCTGCTTGCACTCTGCACTAAATATACACTCATATTATACATTGTTTGACTGTGACCATACCTAACTGCCATCTCTCCTTCTCTCCTCTTCTCTCTTTACTCCTCTCTCTCTCTTTCCCTCTACCTGTCTCTCTGTCAAGCTATATATGTCGCTCCTAAGCTGCCAGTGATCCTGACCCCCTCTGCCCCCTGGAGCTGTCTGACTCGTCCTGTTATCCTGCTTCTGGTTGGAGATCTCGTTGCATGGATGCCCTGTTTGGTCTGTCTGGCATGCGTGTGGTGACTGGGGACGGTTCCACTTTTCCACAAAGATGGTCCTTTCCTCGGCAGATGCAGACAACTGTTCTCTGAGGACTTGTGACTTCAGTCACTCAATAGTTCAGGACTGGAGTTTCCTACAGTCTACCTGAGCCTCCAATAACGAACTGGACTCAATTTAAACAAATCTCCTGTTATACTGAACTTCCAGTCTCACCCAGTATGTTGCAGATCAATCCCTGCTATCCGTTCACCCAAATGAGGATAGGTTCCCTGTTGAGTCTGGTTCCTCTTAAGGTTTCTTCCTATTACCATCTCAGGGAGTTTTTCCTTGCCACTGTCGCCGTTGTCCTCGGCTTGCTAATCAGGGACAGTCTTATCATCTTGATTTATACACGTTCACATCTCATACAAACTTAAATAAGTTAAAAGCGCTATACAAATAAAATTTTATTAAATTAAATTACGTAAACAACCACTTTTTAAATGGTATCTTTAGTTACTTTGCAGCCTGTCACAGTAAAACACTTCTTTAACTGACATAATTTAGTTTGATTTGAAATTAGAAATGAGAGCTGGCTCAAGACTTTTGCACTGTACTGTACTGTACACACCATCGGGAATTAACTACTGGACCTCTTCTTGTGCTAAGACTGGCTTGGTTTTCTTTCCACTTTACTGAGCCAAGAGACAAAGTAACCCTGACCTTCTATGTGTAGGCTTAGTAGAAAACAGAAAATCAATACATGCTGCCCATTAGTCTCCACACCCGAGCTGCTTATATGTGGCAGGTCTCCTGTTCTTGACACACTTTCGTTTTTTTCCCCCTTTTTCCCCACATGGGACGCTGTCTGGCTTCCAAAACATAGACGTTCACGGCTCTGTAATTACTATCATGCGTGATGAGAAGATCTGGATCATTTAGTCATTTTTAAGATCTGACAGAAATTACTATTAAAATCTGATTGGGTGAAAATGAAGCACCCCTGTAGCCTCGCACCTTCAGGTTCAAGGGTTTGATCCCCACCTGGGTCTGTGTGTGTGAATGTTCTCCCCATGCTTGGTGGGGTTCCTCGGGTACTCTGGTTTCCTCCCACAATACAAAGACATGCAGATTAGGTTAATTGGCGTTCCCAAATTGCCTGTAGTGTGTGTGTATGTGCCCTGCAATAGATTGGCGCCCTGTCCAGGGTGTACCCCGCCTCGTGCCTTAAATGTCCTGGGATAGGGACCAGGCCCCTGCAAATCCTGAAAAAAGGATAAGCAGTATAGCGAGATGTATGAAAATATAAAGCAGCCAATAATACTTAAAGTTTAACAGACTTTTACTTAACATTTGCTGCAAAGTTTACTTTAACTGCAATCTGACCAGCCGACCAAATACAATATATTACAAAGAAGAATAAAACAGTACACGGTAATAAAACAGGATATATTTTAAAGAAGATAAAAACAATACACAATCATATAATTTAATATAATATCTCCTGCATGGGAAGTGAAGAATGACTTAATTCTATATAAAGTATGCCATGATTGTGTGTGTGATATCAGTCTGCGTGACATAATCGAGTTTAATAACATAATGCCAATTAGGCTAATGATTAGTGTCATATTCCTGATGTTCCTTGCGTTTTGCACCTGATCGCAGCGCTGGTGCCAGATGTTCACCAAGGACTCTGAATTCCTTGGGAAATGGAGCGGCACATCCTCAAGGTAGCATTGAAAATGCGATGAAAGTTACTTAGAAAGAAGGTAGTAGCACAGAATAAACGTGATCTTCCTAAACTGCTCTTCTTTAAAGGGTGAAGACTGGCTTTGGGTTCACGATTATGCAAAATTCAACACACTCATTAATCTGTATCAATATTTACCCTCTTCTGAAAAAGCTAATTGCATGCTCGTGGTGTAATACGAATTCACCAGTTCATGACAAATTCATTGTTTAATCGTGTCCTCATCCTTTGTGTAACCTCTACTCTCCTTCCTGTGCCTAAAGCTGTGCTGCTAGACTGGTCGTCTTTGGCACTGCAGTGGCTGAACTCCATCTCTCGCTTCCTCTTCCTCTTCTGGGTCTGTGGCTAGTGAACAACGGCCAGCTCTACTGGGAGACGAGCGGAAATCCAGACAGAGGCTCAGCCTTAGATGAGCACAACAAGCCCTGAAGCTATTTCCTCTGCAGACACATTGTTGAGTTTTTTTTTTTCTTTTCAAAAGGATCATAGAAGTGTGATGGAAATGGTTAGAATTTCTTTTGGGTCTTCTGGGTGTATGTTAGGATATCCCAACAAATTATTCATAAAATTTGACTGCGTTTGCTTGTTGTCTGTTCAGGCTTTGCCTATTCCCTTCCTGCTTCCATGATCTCCTGAGGATCAGAGCTGATCAGGTGGAACTGACTATTCACTTATTTTACACCTAAAATACCCTGCACATTTTATTCAGTTCCCAATTATAATTTCTTCAAGCTTCCTGATGCAATAAAAGAAACTTTCTGTTAAAAAAAAGCTCCCTTTGTCAGATAATTCTACCCTGAAATCAGACAAGAAAATATTCATTAGACAGAGGCGTGTGTATGAGCTGATGTGAGCTGACAGCCCTTGGCAGAGCATTAGAGTCTCCGTTCAGGTTCATGACATAACCGAGACAGGTTTATTATGACGTGAGCTTTCCCGAGGCAGTCTGGAGATTGCCACCTAAGAAGAAGAAAACGCCTTGTCTCATCCCGGTGCTAAAGTGCCGATGCCCTGACCGAAGAAATCGTCTCCTCTTCATGAACAGTCCTGGAAGGACTTTGTTACACCTTAGACTCGTTTACTCACGTTGATGTGACTCATCTTTCTACATTTGCAAGGAAGGCATAGTTGTCACTGTGGCTATACGTAGTAATTAGCAGACGTTATGTAGACCAAACACCCTTTCTGTTCAGAATGATCCCTAATATGTACCTACACACTGTGAGCTCTCAATAAAGGAACTAAGAGATGACCTGGAAAGAAAATAATGCTTGATTAATATCTGACTGCTCTATATATTGTACAAATCATGTTCGGTGCACACTAACGCATGGACGATATGTTTCTCAACTCATTTGTGCCCTGCGATAAGCCTATTAAGATCACAGGGTACGTTAATAGATTGATACGAGACTGAGGTCAAAAGGGCTAACTCACCGAAAAGTCAGTAGATTTGCAAATTCGATTTTCATTATTTCATATTTCCAACCAGCCTTAATGGACCACCGGCATAATCCCTGTCTAGACAGGGTTGGCACCGCTAATGATTATTATAACTTATTATCCCTTAATTGAAGTGAGGAGTGATGGGGTTTCTAAGGAATAAACGGGCAATGGCACTGCCACTGGAGAACCGCTTCTGCCAACTTCTCTCTCCAGGCACACAAGGAGACTGTAAGCTTGACGTTCCACAGCTGCAGCCAATGAATAAATACGCTTGTCTCGCCATAAAATACCATTTTACTGAATTTTACAAACACTGATTTAGACAGTGAGCACGTCGGGAGGTCCTGCGAAAGGCGCGCAAGGCACGAAAACCCTGCACTTGTTTGTTTTATCGCAAATGTTTATAAAAGAAACAACGTCCCCTTGATCAGGTCCCGGACCAACACAGGTCCCTTTAACGTTCAGTCAAACAAACTCAACATGAGGGAGGGGGAAGAGGAACAGAAGAACTTTTTTGGTAAAACTGTTTAGCAGTTGTGGCACTAAAGTGGATTAACAGCGAAACAGTTTAACTGATAAATACATCTCATTCAGACAAAAAAAATAAATAAATAAAGACTACATAAAAAAAAAAATAATAATAAAATAAATAAAGTTGAACATTCAGTCGTTTCTTAGAAACCATTCAAACATGAACTGGTTATTGCATTCGACCTTCGGAGCAAACTGAGTCACAGGGAAGAATTAGTATAATGGATGAAATGAATGAAAGGAGTGAGTAAGAAAGGCGCTGCTGGATTCGGAGCAAATGATTATCAAGACATTTGATTCCCTGTACCGTGTCTCGTCTAATATTAGCTCTATCTGACAAACAAACCAAAAGAAATGCAGCTGATGACACAGCAAGAGGGTACGACAACGTGAAGATTTGGACACCAAACGCAGGATAATCATACCAACAATGCCAGCAAGACAGCACTCAAGCTAAGCAGGCAGAGAAGACTTAGCCCCGAAGAATGGGTCCCTGTCTTCCCTTAACTGGATTTAGGGGACGAGCTGCTGTTTATCTGTGTATGGGTCGACTAATGGCCGCTGGCTGGTGGCACTGGGGTAATCTAATCAGGATACAGCGATTTACATTACATCGCTTGAGCAGGATTATTCGCCGTCACAAGCCGATTGAGAGGGGACACTTTTAAGTGGGGTTAACAGCTTGATTATAAGATTCGGGAGACTAAGTAAGGGATAGTGGTGTGTTTGTAGCTTTGTGTTGTGTATGAGTAAGTGTGCAAGCATGGTGGGGGGGGGGGTTCCCATTGTGTAGGCTAATCTTCATTACTCACTGCAAAGAGATCAGGCGTGGGGGGGATACAACGCTAGAAGACAAAAGAGAACAAGAGGAGAGAGTGTGGCGAGACAAAAGGAGATGGGCAACAAAGAACTGAAGGCGGGGGCTGACTAGGGCTTTTTGTCTCATAAGATGCATAGTCCTTTGGGGATTGTGCGGCGAGCTCATGTTACATCGACACGGGCACAGGCACGTCATCTGACTATCAGGCTAAGTTCTTTGAAGGAGGCGGTTTCAGATACAGAAACTGTATTATAGCATCTGCCGCAGTTAGCTGAATTAGTTTTGACGCTTTGAACAAGTCGTTGAAACACGTCTTTTTGGAAATGTAAGCATTACTGAAGGAAATCTGCTATATCCGTTTGTGAACACTTTTTACTGTACCTTTTCTGGGCAGCTGTCCAACAGATACCTCTGCACTTTCGACCTTCTGCATTATGAGCGGGAAGCCACATGGAGAGAGGCTAAAATTACCCAAGCATAAGGATCGCTGGGCAGCGCTTCCTTGCTCAGAGTTATGTCACAGCAACGCAGGTTCAGATACCTGACACGTCATTTCGTCCTGCCTGTGCTTTTTATCTTATTGCCTTTAGTCCTATTAAGCTATGGAAGAAATCCCTGTTACCTCAACCACTGTGGGGCCAGTCAGGCAGGAATTCCTGCTTCCTTTTCCTTGCTAAAGGCAAACACAATAGCCTGCGTGTCACGCATCCTTGGGGGCAAAGCCTCTGACAATAAAGTAGCGGCGGGGGGAACGACGACTATGGGGAGACATCTCCTTCTGTGCCAAATGAACTGAATTTATGGATACTTTAATTAACACCAATGCAATCTTTTTTTCTTTTTTGTAAATGCATTTCCTTAAGACTATTTTATTGAAGCATGAAGCCTTACAAGCGATCCTATCCTGCTGCTCATCTGAGTCACGGTGTGTAAATTCTGGATGGTCCTTTGTATCCAACTACAGGATGTGACCAACTGAGAGAGTGTGTGTGACCGCAGTGACAAGGAGGCCCTAACAGAGAGGAAACACATTCCATCTATCTGAGTTTGTTTCCTGTTTTATCTAACTCAAAGACTCTGTGACTTTGTGTAGGCTGAGAATTTTGGATGTTGTACAGGTATGACGCAGGGGCCTGTACTAGCTCCGAAGAGCGTAACTTCACTTGGAGCTATGAATACAGGCTATGCGTTAGCTTTCGCCTGATGCCCTGATTACTTTTATACAGATAAGAACGAACACACACAAAAACTTGTCTGGCACATTCCAGAGGTGCACCGCTGTGAACCATTGAAAGCATGAGGGAGCTATTACGCAAAAATAACATTTCTGAGATTTTTAGACATTCACATGGATGAAACAAAAACAAACAAAAAACACCCCTTCCCTGCTTTTTCCCTTGTTCCATTTTTTTGTATCAGCCAGAATTTACACGAGCCAATTTGATCAAATGCCTATTATGACATCAGATAAGAAGATATCCTCCCCGGCTCAGCTCTGCTGTCTTCTGGCTTAGCTGTAGCTCATTCACATAGACTCTGAAATGGTGCATTTAGCTGGGAAGTGAAATAACAGTTAACAATGTGAATTATCTAAAGGGTATTTCTTCTGGAGCAATAACACACGCACACACACACACACACACACACACACACACAATTTAGGGGAGCTCTGAGACCTTTTTTAAAACAAGAGTAAAATATGGGACCTTTAAGATGAGAGAAGGGTTTGAAGAAGGGCGTAGATGACTATAAGCAATCCAATTTATGAGTCCAGATTAGCCAGAAGTGATGGACAAAGGCAGTTAAGATAACAAGTATCTGAGCCCCCCTCCTCACCCCCACCCCTTGTCATTCCCATATTCAGGGCCTCAGCAAATCTTATAGCAGCAGCGCTGAAAAGCTTTCGTGCTATAGGGATTTTACACGCAAGAAAGGCTCCAAAACAAAACGAGGAATGTTGATTTTGCAAAGCCGCTTAAAGAAAAAATTAAACAACTTGCACGGACCCCCTTTTTAGGAGCTCACCTCTGAGAGATAGGAGAGGCCTGGCGGGTTCTGTTTTGTGTGATAACTGCACGAGATCCTGGCCCAACCCAATTTTTCAGCACCAGGTTAAGCAACCCAGTTAATTGCCGTCGCTCGCTAAGGAGCACGTAAATGACTTTTTCATCCCTGACTCTGTCCTCTTTATAATTATCTTGCAGAATGGTAATTACACCAAGTGAGCTCAGCTCATATTTTATGGGACAACAAACTCCTTTGCTCTTTCCTGTGCTCTTATTTTCCCCCAGTGGTTAGGTCAAAGAATGGGTAAACGTGGGCACTTTGAGATAATTGAAGGCGTTGGAAAAAAAAAAACAATCAAGGTGTTTTGATGAAATATTATCAGGAGCGACGAGGCCGTTGTTTATCATAAATACTGAAAATTATGGTATAAACCTAAATCCTAACGGCTATTTCAACTGTTACGCTACGCCAAATCGCATTCATAAGGCAGATCGAATGTCAGACACCAGTACGAGAGAGTAAACGTGAACTAGCAGCTGTAACTCCGTCTTCCAACCGATTCGAAGAAACAAAACACATGTATCAGGGCCATCTCAAAGGAGATAACTGCTTTAGAAATACCTCCTCTGATCTGATCCTACTGCTTTTACGTGCTTGCAATACCGAACTGAGAGCCACAGCTTTGTTGTGATGTCTCAATCTCGATGCAGTGTCCTTTCCTCTTCTCATATCTCATCTCTTAAACACCAGACAAAATGCCTGCCACTCAGCCAGTCGGCACTGAAACGGAGTGAGTGCGGGTGGGTGGGGGAGAATGGCTATCATGAAACGACACACAAAATCTCCTCTATAAAACCACAACCTGCAAGCAGGGATTACACAAATGCGTAGATGTGAAGCCACCTTTTTTATACACTGCCAAAAGTGTGAATGAACCCATTGTGTCTCTCTGTCTCTGCTACATCCACACATACTATATATACACACAAAAAGCGCATGGCTTTCTAAGCAAATTCTCAACTTGTACCATACTAAAAAGGAAAGAAATCTTAAAAGAAGTATTTTCCCCCCCTTAGTGTCTATTACTCATGCAAGCGCTCACACTCGTGTACACAAAGCTGCCTATACAAATCCCTCCTCCAGACTCAAAGAATGACCTCATCCTTCCCGGCTCACACCCACCCCAGAGTAGTTAGGCCGAGAGTGAGGTCACCTGAGACGGCCAGGGCCCCGCCCCTTCTGACTCACTCCCACGCAGCCTTTTACAGTGATGCCACTTTGAACCCAATTACCAGCGTCTGACACAACTGCTACAGAGACATAAAAAGGAAACCTAACTGGGACTTGATGAATGCCTTTGCAGTCCATTAATTCCTGACTACAATAGAAGCCACAAAAAAGAGAGCCCTTTGCCAAGAGTGAACTGTGAAGGTAGGCCGGGGGAGTCAGCGGTGTCTCTGTGGCTGACCATGTGGAGCTCAGGTTTTTTTGCCCCTCTGGCGTCAGCGTGCTTACCCGAGGTGCCCCAACCTGTTTAGTGTATAAATAACACCAGACTGGGAGCTGAGCTTTTTGAAGCCATCGTGCTCCACGTCAGGGCAGGCTGGTTCGGCAGGTGCCCCTGCTGCCAGCACACCTGTCTGCTCGGCGGGTGGGTCGAGAGGAACGTTCGCCGCACTCCCTCATTATACTCTTTATTCGCTCCTAGAACGCTTTCATCGATCTACTACAAGGTCACACGTGATGATGCATGGTTGCTAGGAAGAATAGTCAAAGCTCGAACCAGTCAGAAAGATTACTTTATCGTCATTATTTTCTTTATTTACAGGAATCTACAGTGCGGATGGAGTCCTGTGGAAGTCCAGGGCAACATTTAGCAGTAGAGTTATTCTGTGATCTCATTCTGAATACTGAATTCGAGTGAAGATGAGTCACTCGCACTCTCTGCAAAGAATTAAGTTGTTGACCTGTCTGTGAAAATCCAGAGAGAGAGAGACAGCATTTGGATAGGATATGTGTGTGTATGAGTAAGTTAGTCAGTCTTCTGTAAGGGAATGGGACAGGGCCAGTTAGATACTATAGGGCTTGCTCAGAGAAGCACTATTTGCCTAAAAGCACATAATCCCTGCTACTTGAACCTGACAGACGAAGTGCTCGATACTGGTCCATCAACGTTCAGTAGTCTCTCTCTTACACTTACACACACACCCTTTCTCAGCTGCACAAGCAATTTCTCCACTCACACACATACACACACCCCATCAGCCCCCATTCTGACAGAGCCTGGCCGATCCCTCAGGTATTCCCGGCAACATCGCGGATTAAAATAGCTGGCGACCCACATAGCTACGCACTGGCGCAGGCTCCCTTTTAGAGGAGACAGACTTTGCACTCCATGCCCCGCCACCAATGCGCCGGCTGTAGCTTCCAGATCATAATTACCTCTCTGTCCTTTTTCTAAAGCGATTCCACCAGATGGTGTGAACATCATCATACATCTCCTAGCCAGGTGACTGAAGCAGAGTGTGCTAAAAGAATCTCACTGACGCGCCGTGAACGATCTTGCAAATGAATCCCAAACCAGCTTCTATCAACCGGCATGCATGTAAATGTGACGACGATTTGAATGGGGTGCTTTGTCCCCCCCTGCCCTCTTAAAAAATAGGTCTTAGCGTTGCTGTGAAAAACAAGAGGGGATGAACGCCTCGGCAAGAAGGACGAATTCCCAAGGTCGACAACACTCTGCATGTGACCCACTTAACTGTGCCATGCACAAGCCCTAATGGCTGAGTAGAGCATGCATGCCCCCCTGACTCAAAAAGCCCTTACTGGTTTCACAGTCTTCAGAAGAATCAATGCCGTCATCATAGGAGATTTATAAATGGTTGGGGAGTTTCTCGTGCGCCCCGCAGCTCCGCAACACAAACATTTGTCTCCTTTTAAATATTTCAAATGTCTAAATATCTTTGGTGATCTTTTTAGGCACGGAAAGAACGTTGGATTGTTCGATGGGAGAGAAAGGGCTTTTCATCAAATTTTATGGTTCTGCTTAAGTGCCCTTCTTTTCTTTTCACGCTGCATATTTTTATAGCCTGTCTGGGGGATGTTAATGTCAAATCTGCTGGCATGTTGCTGCTCTTTAATTTGAATGTGAGGTCACGGTGGAGGATACCGAGCCCCTCGTTTGTCTTCTTCACTGAAAAACTGGATCGTGCCAGCAAAGGGGAACAGGTGGGTCTCACAGCAGAGCAGCATGCAGGCAGTCTGAGGGAGAACGGTGAATCCACAGCCAAGGCTTTACTGGGTTGTGCTACCTGGCCAAAGCCTTGTGTGGTCATCACCTGGAGCTGTAGCCATAGTAATGGGGAAAATACCAGAGCTTTAGAGGGTTATAACAGAAGAACCCCTGCATAGGTTTGGTTTCCTGAGTACTAGACAGCATTATAAGTGATATAGCTCTTTCAGAGCCGCAAACCTGAACAGCGAAACCACACGTGAAATTTGATGTGAGCATCGCCGTCAGGTCTGCTTTGTGTACACAGAAAGGGGAAGTCCCGTGCCGAAACTGTGCTCAAAGTCATCTCTCTGTGGCACGCTGCTTTTGTAATCACTATGGAGCGTTATTGCTCATGAGAGCACAGAGTATTGTGCCTGCATCACTCAGCTCCACTAGAGAGTGGCAGGACTGGGTGCCAAGGGGGCATCTGCCCTTTTTATTTTCTCTCCATCTCTTTAGTGGGCAGACATGTTATAGTTAGGCAGGAAGCTCTGCATGGGGTAATGCATGCCAACCTTGCCTGCAGCAGCAGCAGCTTGGAATAAGCGAGAGAGAGAAATCGGTGGAATTGAGCAGGCCAGGCGCAACACAATGGGACTCTGGACGGCAGCCAGGTCATGTAGTCACTGGACACAGAGACACCAAACATATGCAAATATCCAGCATGCGCGCGCACATACACATACACACACACGCTCGGACAAGCAAATCATCTTGCTGCAGCTCTTTCAAGTTGTGAACCATTAAACGTTCCACGTCAAAAATGTTTCCACTTTTGTTTTGAACCAACTAATACCCTTCGGCATGTTAAATTCCGCGTCACGCGTTCAAGTTTCATATTCACGTGGCCGGTAGTTGGTTTTTCTTTCATTTTCAGCATCTATTTCAGTATACAGATGGATCCCTGTAGGTAATTTTCTCCTTGATGGAAAGTACCTGTTGTCCCCGAGTGTTTGTGTTTGAACGTGAAGTCAGTGTGGTGTCTAATGCCTTCTCGCCATACCTCTCTGCTACCAAAACAAACACATCTGCTGCCATGCCATGTTGCACACATGCGTGTACAAACACGCACACACACATACGGGCCTTCAGGCCATCTCTTTCCAAGGTCACATTCAGTTAACCATGTTTTGTGTTTTTCCTTTCTCTGAGGAATATCTTGATTTAGCAAGGAGAAGGAGCTTTTGTTTAAATGTGAGTTCTGTGTTTTTTAATGCGCAGAAAGCAAGAAGAAAAAAGAAGTTCTTTGTTTCCTATTGTAATTTTCCACCTGGTTGATAAGTCACGCCCCCATTCTCAGGTCATACGTGTCTGTGCAAAATGAGCAAGAAGGCAAAGTGAAAGCAATCCCAAGCTCTCTCTCTCTCTCTCGGCACATTCATGCCTGGAGGATGGCTTTAAACGAGCGGGATGTGAGGAGGGAATTTCCAGCAGGTCGAGCGGAGTCTGAAACGAAAAGAGTGTGGGAGGCTCTTCTACCCCTCCCAAGCATAGCAGCAGTTGAATAAACATAAGCTCTCTCCTCCATGCTGAGATGCCCTTCACTTCTTCGCATGACTCCTCTCCCTCTCTTTCTTCACTCCCTCTTTCTTCAACTGTTTTGACATTCTGCTGTGCTACTTATAGCTGGTTAGGAATACCAAAAATATCGTTATCTATTATTCATCACCGACTCACTCCTGGTCTATGCTAAACATGGTAGGCTGGATGAGTTCGACGAAAAAGTTGGAATCAGTTTGTCGTCTTCTAAACTGAGGCCGTCGAGCTGTCAGTCAGTAAGCGCGTTTGTTTTTTAGAATGTTTTAAACACTATGTCTACTTAGAGAACAATGGCTGGTTCCTCACTAGCTGTTAATCAAACACTTGAGTGGCTAAGCTGCCTCTCCATCAGGCAGAGGGGACGCCGGGCCTCATGCATAAAGATGCCTTCTGTACTCTGTCTTTTTCTCCTTTCTCGCCTTCGTTCCCTCATTTCTCCTCCTCTCTGTGGGTTAACAGACACTTGAAAAGCAGTGGAAGAAGTAGACACCCACCCCCACCTTACCTCTCAACCAACGCTCCTTTTTCAGATGCGGACCCTGAAAATCTCTTGATCTTTTGACAACAAGGCCGAATCCATCAGTCCTCTGATGGGCAAGGGGATAATTAGGTGGTCAGTACTGCTTCATGGCAGAAGGAGGTTGGAGTCAGGAGGATGAAGGCAGATGTCATTAGCGCTCACTGAAGGACCCTCGTCTTTGTATTCATAAGAAAAGCAAAAAAGAAGTGTCTCGGACACCGAGGGCTCGTGCAGCTGGGTAAACTGCTTCCATGGAGGATATCTACTCTTTGAAAAAGCGTATTTAAAAGCTAGGGCTTATGGAACTGGAAATGCTGGAGCAAACCGTAAAAGGTAATGATCTCCAACATCTCCTGTGAGCCTATGGATTATCACAGCTGTCAAACAAATAAATAAAGATGCCTACCTATGTCTTTAAATGTAGGCCAAATGCCCCAGCCAAGAGCACACGTACATACTGTCTCAAAGCTGTTTGTCTAGGCGCTGCCGCTTTAGCAGTGGTCCTTTAATATACACTGATCAGCCATAACACGATTCATTCAAGGTGATGTGCACAGGCAGGAAAAATGAGCAAATGTAAGGAGCTGAATGACTTGGACAGGCACCAAAATGCGCTGGCTAGATGAGTAGGTCAGAATTTATCTAAGACATCAGGTCTTGTGTGGTTTTCCTAATATGCAGTGGTTAGTACCTTCCAAAAGTGGTCCAAGGAAAGACAACTGGTGAACCAGTCACAGTGCCCATGGCTCATTAATGCACAACTAATTTTGTCTTTTCCCACAGTAGTGCTACAGTAGGACAAATGCTATGAAAAAAAAAAAAATGCTGCAGATGTTTCAGAACAGACAATGCATAGCTCCAGACCAGACGGAATGCCCATGCTGTCCGGTGTCCACGGCGGAAAGCACTTACGGCAGGCACCAGAACTGTACATCCGTTCAAGGAAAATATTCCCTAATGCCAAAACAAATCTGATCCATGAAGCCTCACCTCACAACTAAGAGTAGTTTATGGATCTGTTGCTAACATCAAGGTGCCAGATATCACAGCACACCTCCAGAGAACTTGTGGAGTCCATGCCTTGACTGGTCAGAGCTGTTCTGGAAGCATAAGGAGAACCTACTCAATAGGTTGTTTTAATGTTATAGCTGATTGCATTGCAGACAGTGATTTAACCTGGCTTGTGAGAAGCCCATAGTTTTTGTAGCACTTATGGCCTTAATATGGAAGTATTTTACTTTCAGACAAACCAGTGAACACTGCTTTTGTCAGCTATTAAGAGATTAAGAAACTTCACGAATCCTCTATTATCATTTATATTAGATATTTACGGTGACTGAATCCATAACACGATTCAATATATTTTACTTAAAAATTAACTCAGCTCTCTCTCTCTCTCTCTCACACACACACACACACCTATCTTAATGGTTGTTTTTGTCCATTCTGCATTAGAAATTCTAATTACTGTCTCAGTTTCTCATTTAGAAATCCTCATTGCAAGACAACCTACAGATTGCCAATTTGACACCTACTTTGATCTACATCTAGCAGAGAGAATAAATTATACCATAATTGGCAAATTTCATGGTAACTGATGTTTGGTAAACAGCTTTCAATCACTGTGTGTGGGTGAGGTCTCGGAGTCCGTTCAAAAGCAGATCGTAGAGGTAATTTCACACTCCTCGAACGATAGTGCAAACTTCAGGAGTTATGATCAAGTACAACTCAAGTACAATCTACTCTTCTTCTCTTTGACTAAATGGATTTTCGGGGTTAATTCCATCTAACATTTGTCATGCTTTTCGGTGCAGCTTGTTGTTTACTAAGCTTCTTTTGCAGGTTTTCATGTTGTCGCAAAATTGCAAGCTTGTGCAAAAAGTAGAGTATGCAAGCAACATGCTTGTTCGAAAACAACACCAGCATGCAAGTGGAGTTACTCTACTTCAAAGAAGACCTGGTGTTCATGAAAGAGTGTTGCCCCATGCCAGAGTCTAATTACAGTCAGCTGTATATAGAGTTGGACTGATCGAGCCAGGTTGGCTTAGAGAGAGAGAGAGAGAGATTTGCTTCAGCTGGGATCATACTGTATACTCTACTATAGTGAGCAGCTGAGTTCTCAGACACATGGGATGAAGCAAAGAAAAAAAAGAGCATGGATTTCCATTGGAACCACAGCACCAACCAGGCTGTGTTGATTTTTGTTCTTACTGCTATGTGGCAGAGAGCTGAATTCAGGAAATGCTTGGTACAATGGCATAGCTTATAACATACTGTTAAATCCCAGTGGGTGACTCAACACTGTCTGGCTCATGCTGATTCATGATAGTCCATTACCAAACCAAAGGGCTGAACCAAAAGGAGTCTTTACATTCTTTATTTTTGGCTATGACTAAAATAACTTAATACATTTTTTAAAAAAGACAAGACATCACTGCCCTCTCCACGACCCATGACCCATATTCTATGACCCATGTGTTTTCGAGGCATTGATGTCAGAGCTGAATGGATGTGAGAGTGCAGTCAGGCCTGTCTACCTGCACTAACTGGGCGAAATGGTTTTCTGACAGCTGAAACGTGATCCCAGTCTCACGTTTCCCCACATGCCTGAGTGTCAACGCATGAAGAACACTGTTATCACTTCAAAGCAGCGACTTGTAAAACTGGTTTAAGGTCTCATGGCATGGTGGCTCCATAAAATATAAGGCTGACAAGAATACAGACATAGATGAGCAGGGTGTAGACTTGTCCTAGTCTAAAACTTGAAGAATACTGAAATTCATGCAGAAGTCATAGGAAACCATTAGAGATGGGGGAAAAAAAATGTCTTCAGTTACGTAAATTTTAAATTGTATAATTATAATTATTTTATAATAATTGCAAAACATGACTGCATTTGAGGTGGTAAAATGTTTACACATTGGCAGGCAGCGCAACAAATCCAAAAAATAAAAAATGTAAATAATATCGAATCTGAATAAAATCGTGATACTAAAAGAATTGCAATACAAACCGCATTGGCACCTGGGTATCATGATAATATTGTATGGGCTGGACTCTGGTGATTCCCATCCCTGGAAACCAGGAAGCAGGGCAGCAACTTAAGTATTAAAGCTGTCCAGGTGTCTACAGTCTTTGCACAATGGGGGAGTATTTGACAAGCTCTAGCTCACCAGAATGCAGCTCTTTTGGCTTTAATCCTAGAGTTCTACCAAAGTCAGAAGGAGCTGAACGCAGCTTAGCTTGGACTTGGACATTCTCTGTAGCCTCAATGGACACTCTGACAAACAAGGTGAACCAAAAAAAGTTATGCAAAATGTTTTTTTCTTGTTACAGACAAAAATATAAGTACCACCTCCAGCTGGATCAATCTTAACATGACCAGGGAGACATCCTACTCAATGCACAGTAGAATATAAAGCAGGCCACTGTCTGGGCACAAGCCTACAAGGGATAACATAAAGGGAGATCCCTAGAGTCGAAGAAGGATGAGTGGAGGGGTTTATGACAGCATCAGAAACACAGAAGCACAGACAAACTCCATTTGAATGTATTTTTAATGGTATCGAATGCTCTTATGCTTGCTCTCCCCCACTCCACTGCCACCGTTCTGAGAGTTACTGGGCTGTGAAATGTGAAAAACTGCAGAGCGGAATATGCATGCAGGGTGATTCATTATCTTGTCAAACTTGGCTTCTATGGGACCGACAGAACTCCCTAGATGAAGGCATGTGCTGTGTTTGCCCTGTGATGGCGGTCTGTGGCCTGTTTCTTGGGGTTACAAGACCCTGCTACAAGATGCTTCAGTTCAAACATATGTGCAGTAATGTGGTTCCTGCATCAATAAAAAAAATCTTAAGGATGTGCCTCTTGTCAAGGTTTATATCTGGACACGTTGTAACCCTGTTAGCCAAATCAAGCCCCTTTGTGGCACACCTATGAAAGGTGTTAATGGAACAGGCGGTCAAACCAGTGGAGCCACCAGGTTTCATGTCTATCACCATCTTATTGCTTGGGATTTTTCAGGACAAACAGGACTTATGGAGATTGATAACCACATGCTGCAATGTTTTTTTTGAAGACCTATGACTTTAAAACAACAGCAACAAAAAAGCCCTTAAAATTTCTAAACAGAACCATTGAGAGAAAAATGAGGCAGCTCTCAGGCATGGAAGACAGCATAATGCAGACTGACCTATTTTTAAGACAGCCAATGGGAAAAACATGCAATGGTCATCTAAAGAAGACAAACCAATACTGACTTCCTGGCTCATATGAGACAGATGGACACAAACTAACAAACACCCCCCTCCTTTTCACGCACACATGCACACACCCACAATCAGTCTCTCAGGTGATCCTTGCTAATTGGCCAGACTGCCATGCTTGCTTCTAATGGTGTTGTTTACCTCCACAGAGTGATTCCCCAGACTTCTCCACCTGCTCCGACTGCCTCTAGTGTGGAGCTCAAAGGACCCCTCTGGGTGGTGCTACTAAGGGAGGGGAGCAAGAGACAACAGGGGCCCCCTTGTTGAGCAAACAGCCGCTCTTTGAATTAACCTTCGTTGTGGGTCACTGCTGCAATAATCCCAACCTTCATTGCAAAAAAAGAAGAAGCCAGCATGCTGTAATTACACCGAGCTGCTTAGTTCTGTCTTTCAATGCCGCTTGCTTTTGCTTTCCTGTCTTCTCCTGACAGTGAAAGATGGCGTCTTTGTTCGAGGAGTTTGAGGGGGGGTTGGTGCCAGCAGCCACCGGTCCCGTTAGGGGAATGGATGTGATGCACGTCAGGCCCAGTGAGGACTTTATCATAGGAGTTCAGTGCTTCGTCCCCACTTGCCCTCCCTTTCATGCTGCCTGGCCTTTTTCGCATCCATACAACCGAGATTTAATTCACCCATATCGTGCTTGTTAGGGCCTGATTCATGCTGTACTTGCCCTGGAACGAGAGTTTTTTTCTGAGCTAAAGGACATTTTCCCTCGTTCGAAGATCTGAAGCCACACTATCAACCCATCACTGCCAGTAAAAGCATCAGATAGTTTTTACAGTGCTGCCATTCAGCCACCTCTTTTACGCACCTGTCAACCGAGCAAGGCCTTTTCTTCCCCCACACTATCTCACTATTACGTGATGCTTTATTGTCCCACTGCCAAAATACTGCTTCCCTTTTCCTACTAAGCCAGATCACATGTTCACCCAACAGCATGTGCCCGGAGTGTCAAAAAAGAACATGTCAAGAGAGACGGGTTATAGCTGAACGTTTCTTTTGGAGACGTCACTAGGCTATTAAACGCTTTATATGATTGACTGCTGTGTAAACATGTCTGCATGTCTTGTTTCTCTTCTTTTTCTTTTCCTCAACTCGGGTAGTGTAAATCATCAGGTGTACTGGGCCATTTTTAACCATATCTGTTAAAATATCACACCTGCTTTTTTTTTTTTTTACAAACCAGAGACTAAAATTTCATGACACACACTAAAGCCAGTGATGCTCTGATGTACGAACTAATGTAAAGCAGTAGGCAAAAAACTTTGACCCCATGTGCCATTAATTAACCTCAAAACACACACTCACATGGAAATCACAGTTACTGATTACTCCATTTATTGTTTGATATATCAAAGATGTGAGGCCTTGGATGGACAGAGGGAGGAGACCAGGATGTGTACTAATCACTGTAGTAAAGGTTCACCCTTACTGGAGCGCAGGTGCTGGTGTCTGAGTACATGTGTGTTTGTACATGCAGATTTAAATTGAAATCCTAGATTTCTTTAAGTTTAAAGCACATTGTACTAGGTTATGAATTCTATCCCTCATGATATGATTATGAATGACCACAAATTATAAATCTTGAGTTAAGTATGACTTTAAGGAAAGATCCTGATCACTCCTGCATTTAAAATGAGGATGCACGTGCAGGGGGTGGTATTTAAAACGCACAGCACATAGAAACATCACCACAAAAACAGGCTGGTTTAAGACTTTCACTTCACCATGTGCGCTCTGTGGTATATTCTGCCTCATGCACTCGAGAGAGAGAAAGTGCATGATGAGGAGGTGACTCACCGGTAAAAACGCAACACACCATTCTACTCTGGATACTTTTCTACATTATGCATGATTCACTGAGGTGTTTTTGCATGCTGATCGGCGTGCATTTGAGTATGCATTTGTGCCAAGCTGGAAAAACACAGCAGTCTGACAGATGTGCATGCATTATTTATTTATTTAAGCACTCGTCTCTTGTTAGTTACTCCTCAAACGATCAGGGCAAATCTCTAAATCACACAGCAACGCTTTTTACTTAAGGAAAGCGTAAAAAAGTAGTGATTACCAAAGACGGAGAGGCGCGCGCTGTGTTTTGGAAACACCAAAACCCGCGCGCGTGGTGCTCGCGCTCCACCACCTGATTAGCCGAGTTGAGTTCAGGTCACGTTACTCATTTAGAATTTCTATCTCTTTCTTTCTTTCTTTTCTCTCTTACTTACGAGTGTGTTATTATACCAACCTCCGGGCTGAAGTGCTGAGTAACATGTCGGGAAAAGTACGCCATCAGAAGCTGAGCGTATTTACCGTTCGGTGTGTGTACAGCCTCGCGCACTCGAGACGTACGTAGCCCCGTAACCACGGCGCCATAGTAACGCACACGCGCGCGCTCTCTCTCACCTGCTGCCAGTTCTCCTCCAGCGACGGCATCGCGGAGAAGTAGCCCGTGTCGTGGACGAGCTGGAGTTCCTGAAATATACTGTAATTCGCCAGCACGTCCATGTTTAAAAAAACAAAAAAACAAGTTGATCCCGTGATAACCGAAAATAGCAGCCGCTTTTCAAAAAAAAAAAAAAAAAAATCAGTTGAAAACAACAACAACGTCAACAACAACTCTTCAGATCCGTGACCGGCGCGTATGCGCGCGCGCTCCTGAGGAAAGCGCGCAGATCTGATGATGATGATGATAAATAATGCAAAGCAGAACAGTATGATGAAGGGGAATTTTTTTTTCTTAAAAAAAATGTCGTGTCAGTTAAATTGCAATCCCGCAAAATTCTCGAATTCTCCGCTGCTTGCCCGGGCCACCTAATCCCGCATCGCCGCCTGTGCTCTGTACAATCCAGGTAGCCTTTCCGCTGACTCGCCCGCGCTTCAGCAGCAGCAGCAGCCAAGTTGATCGGGCTTTAGCCGCGTCTCTGGCGAGTATTAGGAAGCCGAGCAACTCGCGAGAGGGGCGTGGCGTCTGCTGTCAATCAATTCCGTGCGTGACCATATAAAGTAAATGGGGCTGACGATCTCGACGGCGCCCAATAGAGGCGGCGCTTAAACGAACAAACAGGCGGGACCAGATTTGAATACCAGAGCATGATTGGCTGGACGCGGCTGTCAATCGGGCCGTACATGGCAGTGAAAGGTGAGCTATTTTTAGAGGGGTATATAACGGCCTCGGCGCGCTCGTCTTGGACACAACGGCCACTGAGCTGAGAGTGAGACTGGAGAGTTACTTCCCTCCGATACGGTAATTGAAAACATCTGATAACTGTGGATGATGTTACATTTCTTCGCAATATTCCCCTTTTTCATTCTTGTTACACTCCCCCGAATTTGACAACAGAATTGAAAAAAAAAAAACCCGGTAGCATCTGGAAGGCAGCTTAAAGAGAGGCTTAGGACCACTTCCTAACCGGAAATAATACTAAAAAAAATGCATAGGCTGCATCCCAAACCACACACACACACTACCCTACTACACGAGTTACTATATTTATCATATGCTGCATATTAAACACACACACACACACACACACACAAACATATATATATATATATATATATATATATATATATATATATATATAAAAAATTTTGCCATATGGTACATATATTTTTTAATGATATGGATCATACTACACATACTTTTTATGATATGGTCCATAATACATGTAGTTTATCATGTGGCTCACACTTAACACTTTTTGTTTAATCATATGGTGCATAGTATGCATACCTTTTAATCATATGGTAAATAATACACATGCTTTTAACATATGATGCACATACATGCATTTAATTATATGGCGCACAATACATACACTTTTATCACGTGGTGCATACTAAACATACTTTCTTAATCATCTGGTGCATACTTAACATACTTTCTTAATCATCTGGTGCATACTAAACACATTTTCTTAAATATTTTCTTGCATACTACAAATACATTTTGGTCATATGTTGAATACTACACATACATAAGCATATGGGGCATACTATATATACTTTTTAATCATCTGGTGCATACTACACACACTATTTAATTATATGTTGCATACTACACATACTTTTTCATCACATTGTGCACAATACACACACTTCCTAGCCATATGGTGCATGCTACGTATACTTTTTAATCACATGATGCATACTACAAATACATTTTAATCATATGCTGCATACTACACATTGTTTTTTATTACATTGTGTATACTACACAAATATTAAAATCATATAATGCATACTAAACATACTTTCTTAATCATATGGTGCATAGTATATCTACTTTTTAATCATGTGGTGGATACTAAACATACTTTCTTAATCATCTGGTGCATACTATGTATACTTTTTAATCATATGTTGTATACTAAACATTTCTTTTATCAAAGTGTGGATACTACACAAACTTTTGAATCATATAATGCGTACTAAACATACTTTCATATGTTGCATACTACACACTGTTTTTTTTTATATCACATTGTGCATACTGCACATACTTGTCATGCATATTACATATACTTGGAGTCCACATCCCTGAGGACCTCACCTGTTCTCTGAACTCTTCTCTCCTGATTAGAAAGGCAGAACAGCACCTGTATTTTCCGAGGAGATTTACAATGTCTGACCTGTGCTCCAGGAAACATTTACTGCTGTACCATTGAGAGCATCCTCACAAACTGCATCTCAGTGTGGTACGGCAACTGCACTGCTTCGGACCGTAAAGCACTTCAGAGGGTTGTGAAAACCGCCCAAAGAATCATTTGTATTCAGCTACCCACTATGGAGGACGTTTACAAGAAACGCTGTCTGCAAAGGGCGAGAGGCGTTATCGAAGATACCTCTCACCTCAATCATGGACTATTCACTTTTCTCCCATCAGGCAGGTGCTACAGGTGCCTCAAAGCCCACACAAACAGACTAAAAAATAGCTGATCATGGAATGTTAACCAACACACTACTGCACTGCAACTTTCAGTCTATATTGCACTGCTTCATACACAATGCACACTTCATGCACTATGCCATAATTTATCATTGCATTACTGTATATTTCCCCTTATTTATTGTGCATATACTGTATCATATATTTTCATATATGTACATATGTATATTTTGCTGAGCATGTTCTTTTCCACATTTCTTCTCCACTGCACAATGTTTGAACAGCTATGCTGTTTATTACCATATATACCATATCCTTATTACCTACTGCACCTTCTGTACATAAGTCATTCTCACCCTGGTACATATGGACCCATACCCTCATTTACTACATTGTTATTTGTTGTAAATAAGGCCACTTATGCACTTCTGGCAAGATCCCTAACCCTGGCTAATTGCATTTCATTGGCTTTGTACATGTACCTTGCACAATGACAATGGAGTTGAATCTTAGCTCATCTAATCTACATTCTTAATCATATGGGGCATACTACACATACTTTTTTTAATCATATGGGGCATACTACACATTTTTTTATTATATGATGCAATCTACAAATACTTTATAATCATATGGGGCATACTACACATACTTTTTAAATCACATGGGGCATACTATGCATGCTTTTTCAATCATATAGTGCATACTACATATACCTTTTTAATCATATGATTCATACTACACATTTTTTTTAGTTATATAGTGCATACTACACACACAATTTTCGTCATATGGTGCATACTACACATTCTTTTAAATCATATGGGGCATACTACACATACTTTGTAATCATATGGGGCATGCCATGCATACTTTTTTAATCATATAGTGCATACTACATATACCTTTTTAATCATATGATTCATACTACATATATTTTTTTTTAGTTATATAGTGCATACTACACACAGAATTTTAGTCATATGGTGCATACTACACATTCTTTTAAATCATATGGGGCATACTACACATACTTTTTAATCATATGGGGCATGCCATGCATACTTTTTAAATTATATGTTGCATACTACACATTATTTTTTAAGCATATGGTGCGTACTACACATACTTTTTACACATAAGTTGCCTACTACACATACTTTTCAAACATACTGCACATACTTTTTAATCATATGGTGCATACTACACATACGTTTTAATCATATGGTGCATGCTATGCACACATTTTGTTCATATTGTGCATGCTACACATACTTCATAATATGATGTTTTAAAGGAATAGAAGCACAACTTACAATTGTACGTTATTTACAGTAGTTTGTTTTTTGAATAATAAAAAAAAAATCACTCTTCACTCCAGTGACATGGAACGCTACAGTTTAGTACCCTTTTTCGGAGAGCGTAGTGTAACACTGCCTTACATATACTACAGAAATATGCTACAGGTTGTAAAAGCACATAAAGAAACAGACATAAAGGCTGTTTTATTTCAACCCTTTCATTTAATAGTCTCATTCTTCTACAGCATCATTAGCTCATGTTACGTCATTGGTCATATTGATTTAGAACATTGATCTGGTTGTTGGTTTGTAATGGACATTTCTAAAACCGATGACACCCGTAGGCCGCAGTAAAGCTGACAATCGATACCGAAGTTTATTGATTTTGTATAAACCTTAAAAAAAAACACAATCAAGATTTTGTCTTTTGTATTATTATTATTATTATTATTATTATTATTATTTGCATAAGGCATAGAACTAATGTCCTTTTTAAACCAAAACTCTACAAATGGCTGTTAGACAGCACAACTGTCACATTCGTTTGAAAATAACTTTTTAATAACTTTTTAATCATATGGTGCATGATACACATACATTTTATCACATGGTGTATAATCACATCCTTGTTATCACATGGTGCATATTACACATACTTTCTAATCATCTGTTGAATACTACACATACAGTACATTTAACACTCAAGAGCACATATAAGCCAATGGACTTTCTAAGCCAAAACCAAAACCCTGTAAGTCTCTATAAAAGTAAGATGTGTAAGGAGCTTAGTGTTAAACATGGCACGTGTTGGAGGAAGTTTGGTTGGTTTTAAAACCAATTATTGTTATCTGGTTTGAATGTGGCTGCATAACAGTACAAACCAGTGGAGTATTGTTAGGTTTGTCACATTTCTCGCTTCCAGTGAACAGAGAAAAACTAGGCCAAGCACACTTCTTTTTTTTTTTTTTTTTTTTTACACCTGACCACTCTGAAGTTTAAAAATCCAGATACTGTAGGGATATCCTCCAGTGTATGTTTTAAAGGGAAGGTAAATATGTCAGAAAGGTAAGAGTAATATTTTACTATATGAAATGTTAATTAGTAAAGTTAATTACAGGTACAGTCTAGAAAAGGTAAATACAGTAGTGGTCCTTAAGGTCTAATTTTGTGCCTCAAATCAATTAAAAAGTACAATCTATTCTTACCATGTAAAAGATACATGAAACAAGTACAAGGGTAGATCATTCCACCCCGGGGACAAGGAAATCTTTTTTTTTTTTTTGGTGAAGAGTGAAACCCTTGTCTTGACTCATGCCTGCAGTCTGTGTTTGATGACACTGATCAGTGCTTTAGTACCCCGAAACACTCCTGCTTAATATCAATTAACATCATAGGGCAAAGCTATTAATAT
The DNA here is from genome assembly GCA_028565275.1 of Leiocassis micropogon. NCBI lineage: Eukaryota > Metazoa > Chordata > Actinopteri > Siluriformes > Bagridae > Leiocassis > Leiocassis micropogon. The sequence goes on from JAOVVA010000051.1 coordinate 11,573,423, forward strand.
TGTCTATGAGTGAGGGAAAAAAAATTAAACTTAAGTCATTTTAATTAGCCTACAGCTTCAATCGGCAAAGGGAATGTTATATTCAATAACTGTAATTACAGTTTTCTAATTGCTCATCCACAATAACGTATAGGAAAATCATATCACTGGCTTCGTACGCAGAACTATTCAAGCTTTCAGTTACACTCGGTTCTTGCTGTGGCTGTATTAACCCTAGCTGCACACTGCTCTTAGAATGATAAATTATCACCCGTGTTTGCATTTACCTTTTTGTTTAGGCTGCAATATATATTAATCAGAGTTCACGAAAAGACACTTGACAATATGTGAACTTAACTGTCTTTTAATAAGGCTCTCATTATGACAAAGTGGCTTCTGGAGGAAACATACAGCCTGCCTTTGCTGTAGGATAGAGTGTTTTAGCAGTGGAGAGTAATTGAGTTTGTACGTGTGTTGTGCTTCCTCTCTCTCCCTGCATTTTCCCAAGGGACACGGGTCTTTGTCTCAGTTGAGTCCGGGGGCAGATGGTTGCTAGATTGGCTGTTTCAGGACATTTTCCCTATTGATTTTTACAGGTCTTCCTGCCAGTGCGAATTAGCCGGAGAGGGGGCTGGAGGTGGACGGAATGGGAAGGGGTGGAGGGGGGGGGTATTGTTCCTATAGCATGTATTAGCCTCTCTCTGTATTAGAAGATATGAGCTGTTCGCAGATGGACACCTCTAGCCGACGGGCAGGCGATTTCCAGCATGGCAGATTTATGCGCCCAGAGGGGGGGTCAGGTGTTAGAGGCATGGTGCAAGTGAGTGAGCGGTCGAAAAGAGGGCAGGTGTGTAAGTGTGTGCAGGGCAGGTGCAATTGTGTCACAGCTGGACTCTAGAAGCCCTTATGTCTTATTTTGAGTTGCTCACACACTGCTAACCCTCCATCTCCCTGTGTATGAAACAGCTGGTGCCCACTGTACGCTCTCTGACCTGGCAGGAACCTACAACTCACATACTGGGCCGTGGTTATGGTACACAGAGAGAGAGAGAGAGCAACCATGCTGTCGTATGCCTTGGGATGTTAGATTCTTACTTCAGCTGCATACACATCTTTGACCCAGTGCTTAAAATGCAATTATTTAAATCTGTGCATTCTGTCAATATTGACGATACAGCCAAAACTTAGTAGAATTTTTTTTTTTTATCATAAAAACCAAGTGCAAGTATATACTTTTTATTGATTTATACACCTATGCACTATAACTATGCACACAGGCTCTTTGGAAGCATTGAATTCACCTATAGGGAATTAAAAAAATATATCTCGTCCCAATGAGTATGTGACACATGTCAATAAGATTAGTTCAAACATGAAGAACAGAAATCACACAAAGGGTGGAAGTGAAGCATCACTGAAGTATCAACTCAGTGGGTGTGTGGCAGATAAGCCTGCATTGTGCTGTTTAATTAGCTGCATGAGCTCGTATTGTTTATTCCCCCTCATGTGGCCCAGGTGACATCATGTGAATCTGGCTGCGCATGGTTAGCCATGGTAACTGATCTGTTTGTGTAAACACACAGCTCTCTGTCTCCTCCCCCGTCTCTGCTGGGACATGGTGTGTGTGCGTGTGTGTGTGTCTTTGGAGGAGGGGGCACACTGAACACACACTCTTACAGCACCCGGTTTGTGCAGCTTCTCCCTTCCACTGCCACACACAAGGGGAAAGCCAGGCATCCTAGGGCCGCTTCTTCCAATCACCTTCCTCCATGTTGTATTCCCTGATCGCTCAAAGGGCTCATTTCCCGAACATCCATTCAACATCTTCCTCAAAGGGTTGCATCATGACCTGCTTGTGGCCCTCCCTTCCCTGGCCTTAGCTCACACTCAGGACATCCAATGCGATTTCAAGAGCTCTCAAACAGCACGCGGGGAAGAGCGTGAAGTCGCACATGGCAAATCTATCACACATATGTTGAGTGTTGAGAGAGAGTGCAAAAAGGGTGATAGAATGGAAATTATTTTTAGAAGGTGATGAGGAACAGTTCCGTTCCCCTTGATTTACAAATACAGTTCTGTCAGTGCCGTACGTGTACAGTTAACATAATAACGCATCCAGGCATGTGACTGTTGTAAATATTTTAAGTACAAGTGTCAGGACTAGGACTTTTATTTTGGTCCAGAGATCATTGGCACTGGATTGAGCTATGTGGCAGAATGAGGGGGTGGGGGAAAGATTCAGAGGAAGAATGAAGAGGGGGATCGGAGTATGAGATCATAGGAGTCACACAGAGGTAGGAATGAAATTATATCACAAGTGGGAATTGTCCCAATTAGGTTGGACTGCGGTGCCACTATGGAGATGAAAACGTCCACTTGAATTAGAGCGCCTCTCTCACAGACACACAGAGCAACTTTCTCCTCTTCCTATTCCTCTATGACTGTGTATGTGGGTGGG
>JAOVVA010000051.1:11578794-11602353 GCA_028565275.1 Leiocassis micropogon
ACATGCTGCTTTTTTTTCTGGCATAATTTTTTTTTGCGTAACTTTTAATTTCGTTGTCGAATACTGCCATTTGAAAATCAAAAATGTTTTTGTATTGATTTAGTAATAAAATATATATAACAAAGTTTGAGATACATTTGGCAATGTCTGTCGATTTTTATTTATTTATTTATTTATTCCCATTTTGTCTTTTTGTCTTTTTTTTATGTTTAAATAAATGTGCCTTTAACTTTATCTGCGTTTATATATTTTTCTATATGTACACATTTTGGAAAAATTATTACCCTGGACAGGAAAAGAACTATATCTCTATATCCCTTTACAGGTCACTCAAGGTCAGTGAAGATACCATATGCGGCTCCTCGCACAGTAATAGGGTCTACTAGCCTATTATAGCCATATATTAAATTTTATGTACATTTATTTAAACATAAAAATGTACAAATCCCACTGAGGTTACCAATTAAGGGTTAATAGGTGTGCTGCTTATTTATGCGATTATCCCATTAGCCAATCATTTAGCAGTGTATAAAATCATATAGATAAGAGTAAAAAGCTTCAATTAATGCATACAAATCTCAGGACTTGGCAAGGTTGTTGCTGCTAGACAGATTGGTTTGAGTAATTCTGAAATTGCTGCTCTCCTGAGAGTGTGGCTCTTCGGCAGGTGAAAAACACCTTATTGATAAAAGGGGTCAGCTGAGAATGTCCAGAATAGTGTGAGTTGACAGGAATGCTATGGAAAGGTAAATTGCCATGCTATTTAACAATAATGAGGAGTAAACTATCTGATAATGCATGACATGCCAAATGTTTAGATATTACAACAGAGGGAGACCACATCGGATTTACTATATAAGACTATTGTGGGTATAGACTCACTGAAATTAGAAATAAAATATTGCAAGTATAAAGTTTTGCTATATTTCTATACCTTGGGATTACATTTCTTCCTACTTTTATTCTTTGACCTATTACAATACTCACAGTTACTATAATATATTTCATTTTAGCTGCTCTCTTTTGCACTTTATACACACACACACACACAGGACCAACATTGGATCCTGAAGGTGGCACGCTGGTTTGAATCGGGTCCAGAGCAAAGCTGAACTGTCACTTCAGCTTAAATCTCCCCTGTGATCAAAGGCTGATTCCCTCTGAGCCGGCTGCCTCTCTCCTCCGCTAACCTTGACTCCTGACTCCCAGGATACAGGACTGCAACCCCATCCTTCCTCTTTGGATGTAAACGCATATATTCACACACACCAGGCATATAGCTGAAGAGGAAGAGCAGGGTGGCTAAGAGATAGTGTGATGTAATAGAGAAGGACAGACCCAGCTCTGATAGCCCCACTGAGACACATTCTTTATGAAGCCATAAAAAGGAAAGGCTATGGCCAGACTGTTCATCCATTAGAATGACCTTCCTTTTGATGATCAGCTCTTGTCAGCAGCGCCTTTTACAGCTCAGGTAATGGCTGTTTATGCATACATAGTATATATGGTCAATAGAACCGTGTAATTCCACATTACCATATAATTGGAATTATGCCGGTCTGGTGTGTAATCCCTTTGGTGGGATGGATTTTATGGTGTGATTGACAGTTCCGAATAAATCTCCTCATTGGGTATACTCACAGGAATTAATTACGAGGCAATTGTGTCTAACATATTAATTTGGGAAGATTATACAAAACATTAACCAAGCGCTTATTAGACTTGGTTATACGCCCCATTTTCAGCCTTGAAATCACATTGCAGCAAAGCCATTTTTTTCTAACTCTCTCTCTCTCTCCTAGTTCTAGGCCGTTTACTTGCCTATTTGTCCAGGATTAGCTCACAGTGCTAGTTTACCCTGCTACTCAAAACTCTTATCATAGCCCAGAGACTAGCGCTATCCTGACACACCTTGCGTCCGCTCAATCACCCAGCACGAGCCTGACCACCTGACACAAATGTACACCATTAGATTCTGAGGTGCTGCGCATGTTTGACATAAAATAAATCGGAAATAAATGAATTCATAATTGGACGCAGTGCCCACGCTGGGAAAGGAGCTTTGCGCCAGTGATTAAATTAGTTTTTTGAGGACTTGTTTGCCACTGCTGCTTGGGTGTGTGTGTGTGTGTGTGTGTATAATTCCTTGTTAAATGTTCCCTCAATGACAGGAAATTGTAAAAGGGGTGATGCATGTGGGAACAAGAAAAAAGACCAGGGTTCACCTAAAAAAAACAACGTAAAGATAACTGAAACTTATTATAATAACTTAAGACCTTAATAATAACAAAAATAATAATAATAGCAACTTCACCTTAGGTTAATGAAGAAATATTACATATATATTTAAATACAGATAGGATGTATATACGCATATAATGAATAAATAATTGGCAGTGGATATATACAAGAACATATATAAAAGCATATAAGTCATACAAGACACACACAAGTAATAATAATAATTAAAAAAGAATAATAATAAGGGAAGAAATACTATCTAAACATAATAAAACAAAATCCATCTTTTATTGAGTAGTCTCCACCACCCAGGGAAGGCATGGCATGTTTCTCCGACAGGTTTATCTTTCATTAGAAAGGGTCATGGAGTTTGGCCAAGCAACTGGAGTTTTCGCTTGGTGCTGATGTATGCTTGTAGGAACAGGAACATAAATGCTGTGTATTGAGCTTCTCTAGGGCTTGCTCTAAGAGGTTTTAGGAATGATCATGGGTTCATTTTAAGCCTCACTGCAGGACAAGGGGCATGGTGCTAGGCTAAGCTTCATCTTCAACACTATTTATCATTCCTGTTACAGCTCTTAAACCCAAGAACCCCATGTCTAATCAGTCTGCTCTTTAATTCCTGCTCACGGTTTAAGAGCTATGTTTTGGTCCATTTTGTTCTCAGGGTCCAATGGCAGTGGAAAAAAAGCTGGGGTGGCGGGATGGGCGGTCACATATTGCCATATGTTCAGCTCCCTTGTCTTTTATCAGAAAACACAAACTTGTTGGGTGGGTGGATGTCGGGGGCACGATCGGCCATTGAGCAAATAGCCCAGCACTTGGTTTGTGCTCGGGTCGATAAGGCCTATATTTACTGATGGAAACAGGGCCACAAATCATACATAGAAGGAGTTCATCTGAGCATTACAGATACACTGACTGATTCTCAGCTAGAGGGATTTGGGGGTCCAGCCATTTTTTTTTTCCCCCAGGGCTGATCAAAGAGGTCACAGCCTGCAGCCCTCAGCCCAGATAGCAAACGGCAGTGTGGATTTGGGATAGATGGAGTTGTGTTGGAGAGAGGGAGGGAGAGAGAGAGAGAGAGAGAGAGGGAGAAAGAGAGAGAGAGAGATGGCCTGAAAGTGCATTCTCAGCGGGGTCAGCATTAGTGCTGTGCTGGTGCTTTCTGTGCCAAGTGAAAGAATAAACAACAAAGAAAAAAGAGAAGCACACACATGGGGCAAGGAAGGTATCCATTTAAATCGAATTAAGTAAGAATGGGGAAGAAAGGATAATAAAAACAGATGGGAAACTAGAGAAAGCAAGATCGTATGGTTGAGAATCTGACCGTTTCTCCTGGGCCATTGCCATAAAGGTTAAACTGTTAATGTGTCCTATATTCTGAGGTGATGATTATTTTTAGTACCTGCTAAGAACCCCCACTTGCAAGCCAGTCAATCACCATTAACCATTAAAGCACATCAGCAGTACATCAAAGGTTCGGTTCTTCAAAGAATTGGTGCCTGCAGAACACACTTTCATAACCAACTTCCTTACAAGTTCTGCAAAAAGCGTTCACAGAATATATAATATAGGTTCTTTTTTTGTGTTCTGAAGTGGTGGGTATGCAAGCACTTGGCTTTGTTTGACAGGCAGCTTTACTCCAGAGTCCACCTTTGGGACCTGCTCTGAAGGGGCCGGGGTCAGGAGCTCAGGCATTGGACAGTCAGCAGGGGAGCCATGGCAACTGCACGTAGCGTTGTGAGCTGTCAGGTATCGACCCCAGGAAATGGTGGAGAGGCTTTTGATAGCAGCTCGGATCAAAGGAGCAGTCTCTCAATAACATCCCCCTGTCAGCCCATAGGTAAGTTCTCTCTAGTGCATCTGAACTCACTCACTGATCACAGACAAAACCGCTGTCAACTCATGGTCGAGTCAAGTCTAATTTGGGCATCCTCTTCCTGTCTATATGTATACACTACATACAAACACACTGTGGGGTTGGGAGATATTTTAAAGCTTCAAGAAATACAGTAAATCAAAACCTCATAAGGGACATGTGGTATTTCAGATATTATTTTGGAGCGATTTTCATCTCTAGGTTGAGAACAAATTACAGTTAAATATGTCTGTAGGGGAATTTAAAAGAGATTCTCCAGATTCTTTCTATCTATCTATCTATCTATCTATCTATCTATCTATCTATCTATCTATCTATCTATCTATCTATCTTTCTGTCCATTCACTCATCCATCTGCCCATCCACAGGTCTGTGTGTCAGTCACATCTATTTATTTGTCTGTCAATCTGTCTATGTCTTTGTCTGTCTGTCCTTCCATCCATCTGTCTGTCTCTCAGGCAGTAGCATGGCTTCCCACCTGCTATCAGTCTTTTATCTGTAATAGCAGCACTAACTTCTGCTCTTATTCACTATAAAGAAAAGGTCAGTTCATGAGCATCTACAGCTAGTTCTGAGACTCTGAGAGTGTTCCCCAGTTTGATCCCCTCCTTGACCCACCTGCCACCTACGATCTGCATGTTATACGAGTTGGTGGAGATGCACTTCGAACACAGCTGGATCACTGCTCTCAGCATCGACCACACACTGTTCCCATCGATAAACAGTGTCGTCCAGCCAAGACCCTTCGGCACGGTTCAACTCATCTGTGCCGGCACAAATGAAGCAGACAAAGCACTGGCTTTGCTCATCAGTGTTCCATTTCATTTCATCTGCATTGACACTTACACATTTGTGCCATCTTTCAGGAACACTGCTGCTGCATTATTTATGAGGATGTAAAATTAATATTTCTATGCACTCATTTACTTGCTCGATAGAGAGATTTTTTTTTTTTTAGAGAAGCACATTTGATTTTATTACCACTAGACCAGTCAAAGGTGAGAAAACAAACAAGTGGTTAAGCGGTTCGACTTTTTTTCATTATATTATTACTATGGAACTTTTTCAGAAGTGCTTGACATGCTTACAGAGTATTCATTTTTATTGGGCAAACCTGTTTGAAATCGAGCTATCTCAGCCAAAAGCCATTACCCGTCGCTAACTGCCATTAATAATCTGGCTCTCACTCATAAATGGGAAAATGTGTTGTAATCTCAGAGTGGAGTTATTGCTGTTCACATAAGAGCTGCTATCTAATCACAGTGTGTAATGCTCCGTCGACTGTTTATTTCGGGTCAATCCCATCTCCCTGCAGATCTGTAATGCCTGAAAGTTTCTAATTAACATGTTCCAGCATGTTGTTATGCTCCTTCATAGCGTTCTAATTTGCGTAATGTGATGATCTCCCATTTGTGTTTTGTGGGCAAGTTAATTGAATCGCTTTTGATGTGTTTATATTTTTAGGGCGAGAGACCTGCGGTTAGTCTCATTGTGAAAGCCGGCACTAATTGCTAAATAAGAGCCAGTTAGCGTCAGCTGCTAAATCGGAGCAGCAGATAGCAAACAGGCAAGCAGGAGAGGCGTCAAGGATTGTGTTTTTATTTTTTTCTGAGAAAAACCTGAGGATGTGATCGAGAGGCAGGAAGACCTGTAAGGACCAAACTCTCAGTCACACTTTTATCTAATGCAAAAAAAAAAAAAAAAAAGATCTTGAGAACTTCAAATGGAAAATTTGCAGGGGAGGATCCTTTTTTTTTTTTTTTTTTTTCATGCAGCGGGATATTGCCTGACCTGCTTCGCCTTTTTTCGTTGACACCGATGTGCCTCCATTTCTTGCTGCGCTACAAAAGTGCTTAGCATCGCCGTGGGCCACTGAGCCACAAGCCCAGCAGGGCTGCATTGCACCGGGTCGCCTGAGCCGCTGCCGGAAAAGAATCAAAATCCAGGCTTATTTCTACATTTCGCTGTGTCGCTCTTTGTTGCCTTGCTCAGGAATGGGGGCTTTCCGTTTGTCTCCTGAGGTGCTAACATCTCACTGTGCCTATGCTAATTTTGTGGCGTTATGAGAAATAACTGTTCACACCAGCCATAGACTTTTGCAGCTCTTCCGGTACTTTACTCTTTGTTTTTCCTCTTGGTGTACTGAATGCAGTTATAAATAAATTCTGGAATCTTACTCAATAATAATAATAATAATAATAATAATAATAATAATAATAATAATAAAAAAATATCTTGTGCTTTTTGTGTTCTTCTTTTAAGTGTGTCAACAGGGAGGGGAACGGGGCTTGTGTCATTAGCATTGACATTAGCAGGTGCCACCGTACACCGCAAGCCTCAGAACTACAAAGACTCAGGGGTTCAAAGCCACCATGCCTGGATAAACAGATTCCCGGGAAAAAGAACGAGTGCGAATGAGAGAGATGAAGATAAGGAGGTAAAATCCAGAAGAAAAAAAAAAATCACAGCTGTCTCTCTGGGACGGGCTGCCATGCGCCCTGATCACTCAGTATACGTCTTGTCGATCAGCAGTCAGCTCCCTGTTAGCATAACGTTTGTTCATTTAGTTATTCACCCCCCACCCTTTCCTACACACACACACAGACACACACCTCCGCCACCACGTCTGCTTTTGGAAGCTCGGCACCTCGGATACCATCAAGATTCCTGATCTGCTTTCTAGTTAGTTAATTTGTTCAAAATCCATTCAAATGAACATCAGGGAATATCTCACATGATTGACGTGTGACGGAGAGATGATTGATGACATTTCTGTGTGCATGCTCATGCGTGCGATAGACACTATGTATGTGTGTGTGCGTGCATGCATGAGCTGTGGCACTAATATTGTGCAGATAATAAAGTGGCCTGCCTGATTTCCACACACAGTGTTTGCAGTAGTTCGGCGCCTGATGAGAGATGATGAGGTGACAGGATTATAATGAGTGACTGGGAGCGTGAGGAACGGGTTTTGTGTGTGTGTGTGTGTGAGAGAGAGAGAGAAAGATGGGGTGGGGGGTTCCTGCAGCTGCTCTCCGCCGCTCTCCAGACATCACGCTGGATCTGTGCGATTGCACTCTAATATGTGATTACCTGACCTTTATTTATTCTTCAAGTCGGTGGTGAATTGAAATGCATTTTGATAATCCAGTGTGAATTATTTATGGGGGTAATCGTCGCATTTAGCCTCCTTTCTAATGCAATTTTACCTCTTGCTCCTGAAGACAACGACATTGTTGTCCAAGAACGTGTGCAGTCTTTGGAGAAGAAATGAAAGAAAGAACATGGGTGAAAGAGAAAGATATAAAAGAAGTTATGCAAATAGCCGACTAGCAACGATTGTTCAGCTTTAATCCCCTTCTCTGCTTGTGCTAGCAGTGGCGTCGAGCTTTATAGCCGGTTCTGGAGCCTGCGTGTCTGATGTAGTCACTCTGACCTTCCCTCTCTCTGCTGTAGGTTTAAATGAAGAGCACTTTGTGGCATTGGTAATTTGCAGCAATTAGACCTTTTTTAGGAGCGTTTCATCATGGCTGGCATGGGCTTATGAAAAGACAGGCTGAAAAGCAGTGGTTCTCTGTAGAGAAGTGTGTTTGTGTGCTGGGAGGGCATTTAGGTTCATCTCTTTAGCAGAAGGGGAAACTTCAGCTCAGAGCTTCAGACCTGCAGACCTACCTGTCACTTCCACCAAAAAAAAAAATTCTGAGTTAAAAAAAGCTGTGTTTTAGGTCATAAAGCCTTACATTCTCACATCTGAGCTTCCACCTTAAACATCTGTCATCAGCTTCACAAGATCGGAGGTTGAAGCCCCATCAAAAACCAAGGTGCCCCTGCGTGGGGAAGTCTCTTTCCTCTGTAACCCTGTGCACTGACCCCAGCTTCCAAACAAACTCTGTGTTATGCAAAGAAAAAAATATCACCGTACTGTAAGGACTACATGACAACAATACAAGCTTTCTTCTCCTTTTTCTTCTTCTTCTTTAGTCAAACTTTTAATTATAGCAGGAACATTTGGATGCTGTAATAAACTTTAATCTGATTAAAGACAATTGTTCTTCTTTATTTTATGATGCTCAGGAACAAGACACACAACAGCTTTATAACTGATAGTATTTAGATTTATACAAAGAAACAGTGAGTACTCTGTTTCAGTTCTTTGGGTCTAGATAGTTCTTTTAGTTCTTATACATTTCCTTTAGAATGTACTCCTTATGCATGATCACAGCCGTAGGCTCCTTGTGCATGATCATGATCATAGTTTTTACTATTATTATTATTATTATTATTATTATTATATGAAATCATTGAAATTCACATAATCTGTACTGCTGTGTTTTTCTTCTCTGTACTCCCCCTGGAAATGTATTGAGAAAGAAATAAAAAACATCTTCAGCCTAGGTAGTGAAGCCAAACAGAGTCATTTGTATCTGATTATTTTGTCAAACGCTTAGTCATTGCTGACATGTGACCTGTCAAGCAGATGTTCTCAGTTCAGCTTCAGCTGCTGAAAGTGCAATATCACACCCAACAGATGACAACTATAATTCATTCAGTGTATTTCAGATTCTACAAACCTCTTATAGGAAATCCTCAAGTGCAGGGATTGGAAATGATTCATTTTTCATTTTATGTTTGTTCTTTACAGGAATAAAATTATTGAGTCACTGCTCCGGTGTTGCTTATTCCTTACATACTTGCAATGTTATCTGTTGCTTGGAGAACCACTGGAAAATTCATTCTCCACACTTTTTCTTACTTTTGCTCTAAAAGAAAAACAAACCAAAAAAAAAAGCCTGGCTGTATTGTAGTTATGTAACAGCATACCATTCCTGTAGCTCAGCATGAAGGCTTTTTTTTTGTTTTTGGTTGGATTATGAAAGGTACTTAGGAACTTGGGTGGACACCATGGTAGTATTATGGTACAGGATGATACAAAAGTCTTGAGACACCTCTCATTTCTTCATATATTGCTGTCAAAGAGCCAGACTTTCTTGTATTTTTAACATAGTCTTACATTTACATTCAGGCATTTGGGAGACGCCCTCATCCAGAGCAACTTACATTTTTTATCTCATTATACATCTGAGCAGTTGATGGTTAAGGGCTTTGCTAAAGGGCCCAACAGTGGCAAATTGGTGGTTGTGGGGTTTAACCACTAAGCTACCACTGACCCCCAGTCTTTAGGAATAGTCCTTCAGGGTTCCTAAAGGACTTTTTTTGTCCACAGTCAAGCTGTACCTGACCAGTTTCAGATGACTGTTTTTGTGTGTTAAGCAATACAATGACCGATAAATCATTAAAAAAAAAAATCTAATTTAAAGCATGAACCAGTGAGAAACAGGTGCAGATTATGGTATTCACTAATGTATTGTGCAGTAATTTTATGGAGGGTACCATAACATGTAAAATGGCAATGCACCCTATTACCATTATGGTACATAAACATACACTGCACAGCCTACAAAGTCACCACCTGGATTTAACTAAGTAAATAGGTAAGAGCCATTGGATAATTACTGGGAATTACAACAGATTGAGGCTCAACTGCTATGTAGCCTTAAGAAAGCCACTTATGTGTAAGGCTACTCAGAAAGGCTTCAGTTTGCTAAGGAGCATAAAGAATGGACTGTGGAGCATTGGAAAAAGGTAATTTGGTCTGATGAGTCCAGATTGACCCTGTTCCAGAGTGGTGGGAGCATCAGAGTAAGACGAGAGGTGGATGAAGTGATGCACCCATTGTGCCTAGTGCCTATTGTACAAGCCTGTGGGGACAGTTTTATGATCTGGGGTTGCTTCAATTGGTCAGGTCTAGGTTGAGCAATGTTATGTGCACATAAAAATGAGGTTGATGACCTGAATCTACTGAATTCCCAGGTTTTCCCATCAACCTATTTTTTTTACTTCCCTGGTGTCACAGGCATATTCCAAGATGACAATGCTAGGATTCATCGGGCTCAAAGAGTGGTTCAGGAAGCATGAAACATCATTTTCACACATGGATTGACCACGACAGAGTCCTGGTCTTAACCTCATTGAAAATCTTTGGATTTGCTGTTGGAGGCATCAGTCAGCCTCCCCCATCATCAATACAAGATCTTGGAGAGAAATAAATGCAACTCTGGCCTGAAATAAATGTTGTGACATTGCATAAGCTTATCGAAACAGCCATAATCAAAGCAAAACACCAACAGAATATTAGTGTGTTTATGACAGAATCCTGGTACATGCTCCACAGTACCATGCCGGGGTACTTTGTAGAACCATGCAACCAATACATATAGTACATGTATTGTTGTACCAAAGTATGTACCATGGTAGAACCATATATCATGCATTGTGGTACATGTACTATATCAACAAATAAGTACCAAAACTCCCAAGGTACTATATACCAGGGTACAGGTACCATTGGACTACCATGGTACCTATATCACAGTAAAATTTCTTATGGGTTCCAACAGTTAAAGCTGAAATCACAAATTCTGAAATACTGAACAGGCACATTGTTTATTAATTATTTATCTGTTTTACATTTTTAAAGAAGGGCTACTTTAAAAACTGTGTCCATCCCTACATAAATTATAATAGACTAATGAAACAGCATAACTGTTTCTTGGAATTGCATGTTTCATAATAAATAGAAAACTAATTTGAAAATGGCCCTGTTCTAGTGTTCTAGGGGTTAAATTCATAACCCAATCCATCACATCTGATCCAGGAAATCAAGGTCTTGTGAAACATTTGTATATTACTGCCAGGAGCATGATGTCTGAACTAGTTCGGATTAGTTTTTAACAGTCGGACTGCCTGCAGTAAAGGGAATAAAGCCGCGTATTCATGTTTCAAAAGACCAACGGCAGTCCGTTAAAGCTGGAGCCACTTGTTTGTGTGTGTTACAGCAAGACTATTGATCGCCTCATTGAACAGAGGTCTAAAATCTCCTTAAGGAGCAAAGAAATGCAAAAAGAAGAACAGTTGACAGGGATTGGTATGATGTTGCAGTAAAATATGAGCATGGCCACAGGGTCTATGAAGTCATAAAGAGCTATTCAAGGCCCAACATGATCGTCAGACTTGCATCGTACCAGACTCTTTAAAAGATTCCTATCCTGCACCCTAAATACAGTCGGTTTTTGGTTTCTGTGTCTCTGGGGAACCGCTAACCATCCAAACATCTCTTAATAATAAGCCACACTTCTGAGCTTGTGCATGTGCCATCTGTTGGATTATTTTTCTTATTAAGAAACAGTGTTTAACACAGATGTATAGCACAACATGGGTCTATATTCATCAACATCAAGCAACTTTTCTTAAGATAAACATTTACTTAGCATTACTCATTACTGTACTCTACAGGATCCAAAGAAAAAAAAAAACACTGATCGCGGATCAGGACCTATTCTCTATGCTCTGAGACAATTAAGATTGTCTATGGTTGCATTTGATGTGAGGCAGTGTGGAGATCCTGATAGTTTCTCTCCCTTGCCTCGGCAAGCAAGGCAGCCCTCCTGGACTAATGATCCGTATCCATGTACACAGTTTATCAGTAACATAATGAGCAAGGAGTTACTCTATTCAGCTGGCCTGCTGGGCCACGAGATCCCATTACCAGGTAAACGGCACAGGCCACCTTGTCTCGATGTCAATCAGAGCTTTTGTTAACACCTTAAGCAAACTGCTGTTTCTCTAAGAATGAACCAGTGCTCCATTTGGTATACACATTCTTTAGGCTGTGAGCAGACGTACCCGTGGACAGGGTTTCGATCTGAAATCACTCCCAGACCCTATTGAGTCTGTACACTGTACACTTGACTTAATTCTGTCTGTTCATTAATCACAATATGCTGTATGTAGATGGCAAGCTAGTTTGTGTACCACTTTCAGTAGGCCTGTAAAGTCAGCAGTGAATTTCTTTTTATATATTGGCTCATAAATGAGGCTTACTGCTCCATGGTGACCTTTCCTTTTGGGTGGAGAATGAAGATAAGGCTATCCATCTCAGGGAGCATTACATTCAGCTCAGCTGATGAGGAACGTGCTTCCCCTCCTCTCCACACTTCAAGGGCTGTAAATATTACCATCCTTACACACACACACACACACACAAATACACAAACACACATATATATATGCATCTGCTTTGGCACACACTAGGATTGATCATGTAGGATCCACCCACCTTTCCATCAGGTGTCTTCGAGCATATTCAAACAGCCATCATAGGGTCAGGGAATGATGTCAGATGCACTAAGCAGGATTCATCATCTCCACTGTCACACACTGGTGGTCCATTTCTGCTCTTCTTTCACTCACTGCATGTGTGTGACTCCACACTCACATGGATATTCGCACACAGGACAGTTAATAAGGGTATGAGGATGGATGGCATCAGAACTCACATTTACTCTGTAATAGATAATACTCAGGTAATGACGTTTCAAGTTTATTTGTCATATCATCACAGTAACGAAACATGTTTCCCCTATACAATAAAATACTTCCTTTGCTGTCCACAATGAATGCCAAAAAAACAAATATGGGTATTGAATAGGATAGGTAAAAATAAAAATGTTTCATTGAGGGGAGAAAAAAAAGATATATATTATAACAAGAGAATAGATATACTAAAAAACTGATTAAAAAGCAGTGAGCAAATGAGTGTGCAAATTACGCAAAGTGTGTGAAAAGTCTGCAATGTGTGTAATGAGAACAGACATTTAGACGGAAAAGACAAATACTGCAAGCAGTTCCTATCACTGGTCCATATTAATTAAGAAATAAAACGTAATGAGTTGTGCTGTTAGATTAAAAGAAATCATCCTGAAGCAATTTGCCAGCAATTTTCCATTTTTCCTTTTATTAATGAACAACATTAGTTTAATTAACAACTTTGTTCCCATTGATAGTTACATTAGATGTTATGGAACACCTGTTATCACTTATGTCACAACAGCTTTCACAAGCTTCTGTAATTCTCTCTCTTTCCCTCTATTCTATTTCTCTCACTATTGTATGAATTAAGACAAAAATAGTCCTCTATTCTGAGTGCACTCAAAGAACTTCATCATATAAATGTTTTTCTTTGTTAAGTAACAGTTGTATCAGTTTATTATAAGGCTTTGATTATGTGCCACATCCACACATATAATCTGGTTGGAGATCTTGTCACATGAAGGTCTCGTGTGGTCTGCGTGGGATCATGAAGATGGTCTTGGACTCTGAGGACATGTGACTGCAGCTGCTTAATTCCTACAAACAGTTTTGTACCTGAGCCTCCTGTTACACTGAACTTCAACTTCTTTAACACAGTATGACTACAGATCGATCACTGCTATACGATTTCGTCCAAATGAGGATGGGTTCCCTGTTGAGTCTGGTTCCTCTCAAAGTTTCTTCCTTTTGCCATCTCAGGGAATTTTTCCTTGCCACCGTTGCCCTCAGTTTGCTAGCCAGACTTGCACAATCTGATTATTATGATGTATAAATATTTCCATATGTGGCACTGTGGCTTAGTGGTTAGCACAGTTGCCTTGCACTTCAAGGGTCCAAGTTTGATTCCCGCCTTGGGTCTGTGTGTGTTGAGTTTGTATGTTCTCCCTGTGCCTGGTGGGTTTCCTCCGGGTACTCTGGGGACCTCGCACAGTCCAAAAACATGCAGATTAGAATAATTGCCATTCTCAAATTGCCCATAGTGTGTGAGTGAGTGGGTGTATGTGTGTGCCCTGCAATGAATTGGCACCCCACCTTGTGTGATAGGCTCCAGGCTCTTTGCGACCCTGCGCATAGGATAATGTGGTATAGATGATAGTTGAGTGAGTGAGATACTGTACTGTATTTCCTTATAATTTATAATAATAACTCATTTCCATATGTTTTTTTTTTGATTCTGTAAATTTGTTTTGTGACAATTGAATATTACAAAATTCTGTACAGTTATAATTGAGCTCGGTTTTGTCCCAGTGTCCATATAGTTTTTTCCCCTCTCGATTCCATGCAATGTTGTATGGTGTTTCTGTTATCTTGCCTGAGTACAAATGTCCTAAACTTGAGATGCAATGTAATGCTATTTGATTGAATATAATGACATACGGCACTCCAGCTGATTTAGATCTAATAGAGATATAAGAAATGCATCAGTTGAGGACCAGGGAGAACTGCTACAGTGCTGTTGCATATAAAACAGCAAAATGAATCTGACACTTCCACTTTGTGCTTTCCTCTGTGTAGCGTTTTTTTTTATTTTTTATTTTTTATTCTTTCCTGGTTTCACAGTGCGCATGCATTGATGGGCCCAAGTGCATTCTGATCTGCTTCCTTGCTGTCAACATTTGCCTGTGAGGTTCCACAGCGGTTCCCCACAGTATCGCTAATGGAAGACACCAAAACGAGGTAATTAGGGAAGCGAATAATGCTGCACTTAGACAACCACTGGGAAGGGATGTGTGTGTGTGTGTGTGCATGTGTGTGTCTGTGTGTGTGTGTGTGTGTGGTGCATGTTGGTGGGAGCCAAACATAGGGACATTTGGCTTTTTTTTTTTTTCAGTAGAAGCTTTTATTTAAAAAAAAATTCTTTTGATTGAAGGTCTGACTGAGATTTAGATGTAGATGTAGACATGACATTTATGAAACATAACTGTTAATAACTAGTCAATGGAAGGTTCTCTAAATGATAATAAATTAAATATGTGTGTGTGTATGTGTATGTGTGTGTGTCCATACTAAGAGAAGTGGTGCAGGGTGGGAGGGTGTAAGGGTGCTACGGCTGGTAGTGGTGGTGGCGGCAGTGTGTACATGTGTGTGTTTGGGAGGTGTTATTTGGTAGTGAATGGGTGCGGGATTAACAGAGCTGATTTAAAGGGATTAGCAAATCCCACTGAATCCAAGTAGCCGGCAGAATCCCCCAACCGCATGCTGCTCTCCCCGTAATCCCTCTCAAGTGCAGTGTGGAATTGTGTCCCTCCGTAATCTGCAGGATTTAATCGATGAGACGCAATAAACTTGACAGGCACTGGGCTGAGGTGGCTGAGAGACAATACGAGTAAAATGGGCTCAGCCAAAGCTGGATTATGGCAGGAACAAGTGGTCGACTGTTGCTTACATTGAAGATGAACTCTCTGGAGATGCGTTCTGAGCCACTGCAGCTGAGCTGCTGAATGGTGGAGATGAGCTCTATCTGGTACACGCTGGTAAGGAGGGAGGCGGTATAGCGTCTGAGAAATAGAATATCTCTGATTGTGTCTCCGTTTCCATTCTCGTGCCTTGTGTCCATGCTAAGGGGAAAGGCAAGAATCCATGCTAATGTCTGCCATCCATCATGGGGTTATTAAATAGCAGTTGCTGCTTGGAAGAAGAGCCCCTATATGATTGCAGCCACTTAGAAAACAAAGGGAATGTTCAGACATTAAGAATAAAATAGACCGAGGCTACATATACACAATTGTGATCACAAAAGGTAGTGTGAAAATCGAATTTCATGAGCTTTGTGTCCTAGGAGTACCAGAAGAACTCTGGTACAGCTCCCCTTCCCCCTACCCATCAACCCCTTAGCTAGGCTGGCGATTGGTTGGCTTATTAGGCTAGTGGAGTGGCAGGTATGTCTTTAATGTGATGAGCTGGAAGGACTGGTGGTGACTGTGATGGAAGTGGTAATTATTTTGCCGGTATTCTAATGGGAACTGGGTGGCACAGCAACAGTAATTAAAGTTTGCCTGATGGATCCTGTGACTTCCTGCTCTGGGCAGGCTTAAGGGGAAACTGAAGAATAACTGCTTTATCTCCAGAGAGAGAGAGAGAGAGAGAGAGAGCGAGCGAGAGAGAGAGACTTCCACGTGCTGGACCCCTAAAATATCCTGCACAGATAAGTTTTCTGTAGAGCTCTCCTACCAATTTCCATACAGCACAGCAATTAAAGATGATGACTAAAAATAACTATGAAAAGGTGCTGGAACTGCCTGTGTACTTCTGTTCACAACTTTTAAGGAACTCGCGCAATGTATTCTTTTATAATGTCCTTTATTTGTATCATTTTTATGTCTGTGGGAAAAAGACCATCCAAATTTAGACACATTTATGCTAGTTAAGGCAGGGTTAGTTATTTATTATAAATAAATGAATTAAATTAACTAGATCATTTGCCACTGGTCATGGTTAAGCATTTTATGTTGTGCTGTGAGATTGTGTCATGTTTGCATGGTGGACACATTTCCCCCTTAATACTAAGTTCACACCAGCGAGTGACAAGTGTTTTTTGTAGTTTCTCTCTCGGGAGCATGCTACAACCGCTACTGTTGTCATTTGTGTCTGTGCTCTGTCCAGACCAGGCTGTACTGTATTTTTTACAGCAATGTACCCTGTATAAATTATCTACACACTTTTGATTGATTTGCATGCTACATACAAGGTTTTATACATTGGCTAATAAAATATTTATAAATAATTAAAATTATTTGGATTTATTGCTATATGTCGCTTTGTCCCTTTAAACTGTTTGTCAAACTGGTCTCAGTTTATAAGTTAATGTAAACCTACAAATGTAAACTATTCTGTAAATAAAAGTAATTTAAAGAAGTACAATTAAAGTACAGCCAAAAACGATTTATGATTTTTTTTTTTCATTTTTCATTCATTTTTTAAGCTGATCCTTTTTTTTTAATTTTTTTTTATGTGGGGGCGGGCTTTGTGCACATTGGTCACCGAGCAAGTAATTGACACCTATTTGGACAGAAGACATTTTACCTTCCAACTGGAAAAAAAGCTCAGTACTGTATCAAACTGGTATGAATGTATTTTTTATATATTTAATTTTATTTTACATTTATGTACATTTAAATTGAGGCATTTAATGTAAATGTAAGCACTTTTGTAAGTCGCATTTTATCCAGAGCAGCTTACAGAAGTGCTTTGAAGTTTCCGTCATTGAATAGATCCTTAGACTGGGTTACTAGGTTGCTAGCTAAGTACCATCAGTCAAGCACTGTTGGGAAGGGTTTTTTTTCCCGGTGATTAACCCAAATATTTAAGACTCTGGCAGAGACTCACTGTACGGACATCTAGAGGAAGTTCATTCCACCACCTAGGTGCCAGAACAAAAAACAGTCTAGATTCATGTCTTCCTCGATCTCTGAGAGATGGAGGATCAGAGGGAAAGTGGTGCAGTGCGAGGTGTAATTAGGACAGCGCTGCACCACGTTTCCACCAATTTTTACCAGTTTGATGCCATATTGTCCCATTGGTGCTGTTGCTAAAATTAATCTTTGATGCAGACATACATGGAAAATAATTGGTCATTCTTCACTTGCTCATGTGAACATAGATAAAGTGATGTCAGTGAATCTCTGTCTTTCCCTTTACACCCAAATCAGGAAACAAGGTACTACAACGTCTTTGTAATATGCCTGTATATCTAAGTTGTCGGTCTTGATACCCATTCTGTACGCATACTGCACAATTTGCACATTTTTCCTCCTGTCTCTCTGGGATCTCTTTATTCTACGTTGAATGGCAGGTTGTAAAACTCAGCTCTTTAGATCTGATTAGTTTTTTTTTTAACCGTTGTGTATTGGCACAGTATTTCTTGTATGCTTTCTTCCTAAAAACCTGGTACCCTCTTTGTATTTCTGTAGGCAAGAAAATCACATTAAGTCTTGATCTTTGAGAGACTTCAGCTATTTCCACACTTCTCATGACTGCAGACAAAGTGGAGTACGCGACGTGGGTTTAATGATCTAACGTTTCTACTTGGCTATTAGTTTTTAAATGCCACAACTTGCAAATTCTGCCCTTTCTGTCAGCAGCAGTATGAGAATATATGCATTTGTTTGTTTGCTTGTGCTTCGTGTATGTGTGTGTGTGTGTGTGTGTGTGCACTACTACGACAGCAAGCATTGGCCAAGACTTTAGCTCATTGTTCCTTTTTCTCTTTGTTTTTTGAGATTATTGATATCAGAATGGGGTCCAGCTTTTTGCCCTTAAAAAAAATCACATTATACGATCAGTTTCATGGCGTAGCAGTAACCTCGAAGACTCGGTTCGATCCTGAGTTCAGTAGATTGTCTGTGTGAAGTTTCTGTGCATTTTCTTTCCCCATGTATAGAATTCCTCTGGGTGGTTTCTTTCTACCACACGACATCATACATGCAGGTGGATTGGCTACACTAAATTGCTCCTGGGTGTGAATGTGTTTGTGCAATAGACCAGCAGCACATCGAGGGTCTATTCTGGGATAGACTCCAACTCCGTCATGACCCTGACCAGGATAACGCACTTACTTGAGGACGAACAAATGAACAAATGATCTCGTTGGTTTCGTCTGTCTTGTTGCATGTCCCCACGTTCGACAACCTTCTGTCTGAAATGTGTCCTGCAACTTGCCGTGACAGTGGAGAAAGAAAGGATGAATAACTTCCAAGTGACTTCAGCATTGTAAATCACAAGCATGACCTGTTCTAGGCACTTCCTGGACTTGAAACATTATTAAACAAATGTCTGTCTCTTCCTGGCACACTGAGACTTTTTGAAAATTAGTGATGAATCACTGTTAAGTGTTTCCGAAGCCTAAAAAACAGGCAGCAGGGAAGAAAGTTTTCGTTAAAGTGCTGTCTGTGTGGAGCCCTCCACCACTGATAGGTAATGAACGTTTATGTAAAGCACACAAGCTGGCGCTCTGGGAACAGGGAGCTTTGGCAGATGCTTAGCATTGCAGGCTATTTGGCTTACAAAGTTTGGACTTAAATCGTATTTAGATTATTTAATGATGTAATGGATTACTTTGTTTTTACAACCACCCTCAGAGACGCTCTGAACAAATATAAAGGACCTGTTGTTATTATATTATTGAACATTAGTTTGTTTTCATTATGAATCTAAAGGAACAAAATTCTTTCTTGTCTAATAAAGCACAGCCCTATGAGAACGAGTATATATATTGTGTGTATATATAGCACAACCTGGGTTTTATATCATTAGAAAGAAAACTACTTAAGTGCATTATAATTGTCAGTGTTTATATATTATACAGTCTGCCCAGTGTAAATCTCCATTTCCTTTTCCATCCTGTTCAGCACTACTTTTACCGGTATTTTATTTCCACTTGAGATTTACACACCATGCTCCTAAGGATGAATCAGATGGGAAAAAAAAGGATCACTCTAAAGCGCATGTACACACCCAAAGAGTCGAAGTCATGGTTGCCAGATTGGATTACCTTTTTCCAATGCAATTATGGTTCCCAGCTGACTACAAGCCACACCAAAGCAGATTATATTTACACCATATGACATTAATTAGCACAAGGTTACAGTATCCCAACTTGTGAGACATGATTTGGTAGAAATGCATATCTCCCATCAACATTTTTAATCAGTCAAAAAGTGGTTCAGTGTTTAATAGTGCGGTGGAAGCTGTATGGAGCACATTTATATATTTAATTATGCTATTTCACATTAATTATGTCATTACATTAGTAGGCTAGCTAGCTAATGAACTGCTTCCTGTGGAATTTCCAGATTTCCTTTTGATTTTATTTGCAGTTCATGTACTGTACACAGGAAATCAACTTGTTGCAACAGCCAATTATTGTTTGCTTAGGGTTATAAAATATAGCCAGTAACATGCATGTAAATTAGCGTTAACAATATAATTTAATGAGAGTTGCAGGAGTCTCAGCTGAGTAAAAAATAAAATAAAAATGCCACCAGACAACCTCGTTCCTGCTGGGCTATGAAACTGCTCAGCCTGGTCAAAGTGATATACAGGAACAGAGGCCAGTAATGTCCCATATTTTACAGTGCACATTGCTTTCTTCGACACCACAATTATGGAGATGAGATTCTCACTAGTGCATTTCAAATTGCCCGACTGTGTCTTTGTATTACCATCGTATTGATCTCAAATTGTCGGAGCATGTTACTCAGCCAGATACATTATAGCCATCATCGCCCCATTATCGCCGTGATGGTATCATCTTCTAGCTGAGATTCATCAGAGTGGGAGAGGGTTCACTACGCTGGCTGCGGGCCTGCTGTGCACCAGTCATGTGGAGATTCTCAGATGGATATTGCTTTTGGAAATTAGCGCTATACATTGTGGTCAGATTTCATAATCATAATAACTTTTTGCTGTCATAGCTTAGATTAGTTGGCAGTGAGGGGTGGAGTGTGTTGATCTTATGAGAATTGAGATCAATTTGTTTGAGAAGTGAAGTCGGGGACATGGTTCTGTTTAATGTATGTGATGTGTCTGACGATTTTGCGAAACCTCAGCTGTTTTCAATCTGCCATCCTCTCCACAGAAACCAAGGGATGCCGTCAAAATTAATCGAGACACTAAGACATAAATGTGGTTTGACACTGCTGAGCTTCGGAGCGTGCAGCCAAAATTTTGAGTCGTACTCGAAGACTCCATGCAGCCTAATTACGCTGGGGTTCACATCTGCTTGTGTGGCTCACTT
Organism: Leiocassis micropogon; assembly: GCA_028565275.1. Lineage (NCBI taxonomy): Eukaryota > Metazoa > Chordata > Actinopteri > Siluriformes > Bagridae > Leiocassis > Leiocassis micropogon. The sequence continues at coordinate 11,599,362 of JAOVVA010000051.1, forward strand.
CATACTTACCTCTTTCTAGCTTTAGTGAACCTTGGAGGCCCTAGCCTTTTCTGAAGAATCCACCCACTCTCTCTCTCTCTCTCTCTCTCTCTTGCTCTCTCGCTTATATACACACACAGTAATGAGACACTCTTTCTGTTTGATGCGAGTAAAAAAAATGTGGCAAACTACTCACAGCCCCTGCAACTATCCTCGCTGTTCACTGGCAGAATTCTACCAAACTGCAATCCGCCCCCTCGCCTCCTGTCTTTCTGCAGTGCAGACTTTCCCAGACTCCCCATCATCCTGTGCCTCCCCCCCCCCTACACACTTTATATGCTGTAAACTCTTCCCACATTGGTTCTGGGAACTGGAACTTGTGAAAACCTCCTGATATCCCTGGAGAAGAGAGAGAGGGAAACAGAAGGAGAGCTAATAGTATTTTGAAGCCTGCTTTGGGGAGTGTGGAGAAATAGATGGGAGACAGCATCAAACTGGGGCTCAGCTGTTCCCCTGAGGGCTGATGGAGGGTTTTCAGAGGAAGAGGAGGAAAGGTCTAGATTATGGAGAAAGAGAGAGAGAGAGAGAGAGAGAGAGAGAGAAAGAGAAAGAGTGGGCATAGCCAGGCTGTCACTTACTGACAGCACAAATTGATGGAGTTTTGTCATGGCCACGTTCTTTGTTCGAAGCCGAGATGAATTTGTGTCCAGCGGTCTCACGCTCCTATTAGCCAGTCTTGTGAGGAAAGAGGCTAAATCGCATGCTTTTGAAAGAGAAGAGAACTTGTGCCAAGCTCCACTACTCACTATCACACAGCTGAATGATCTTGTTCAAACGAAGAATGCATGTGAACTGTTCCTGCTCTTATGCTCCATTACACCTGGATCAACCTATTACGAAGTCGCTCATTATCCAATGACTTAAATCAAATGCTAGAGAATGGAAAACCTGGAAGTATGCAGTTTTGTGACCTTCCAGAAGTGGTTGAAGAACCATGGTTGATTGTTTTAAATAATAGAAAGCATAATTCTTATAGTCCTTAGATGAAGACTGATTTTCCTCTAAGAGTGCTTTCACACTACAGTACAGTTCAACTCCATCTATACCATGCTCATGTCTACTTGCCTACTAGTCTACTTTTCTCGAGCATGGTACAGTGCTTTGAAAGCCAACCCTATCTATGCCAATCTCACTATCTGAACCGAAGTAGGACAATATGCATGGGTTCTTTTATTAAATATAAATAATATTAGGCATAGAGCAAAGGCTGACTTCTTTATATACACCTTTGCTTTGTTTATTGATGGCTAATAAACCACCTAGGTGCATACTGCCACCTGCTGTATTGGAGAGTTTAAAAAAGCAAGTGTACTCAGGTACGAAGCAATATTGCTGAAGTAAGAGCTGGCCAGCAGGGTAGAAAAATGGAGAGCAATCATACACAAGCATGTCATGAAGCAATTGCACCTAGTGTGAAAGCAGCCTAAGATTGCAGCATGCTCCCACTTCGCTTTCAGCTCCCACATTACCTATGTTATATAACCATGTTCCCCTCAAGTGACTCTCGCAAAGCTGGTCTACTCAAACTACTGATGGCACCGGAAGGCCAGCCTTGTTTTCAAACCCGGAAAACGTCACAAATTGTATTAGGATAATGAACATTTTCCTCAGTAATCCTAATCTGATTAGGTTAGCCAGCACACACCCAGAGTAATACCACCTCTCAACAAGCAGATTCTGGCATGCACTCCTGCTCAACTCTGACCATCGTAGAACCTAAATGTCTTTTCAAAATCAGGTTTAAATGATGTCAGCAAGCTGTCACATTGCTTAACTTGGTCATATCACTTAATATGCACTCCGCATGGCCTGCATGAATTTGACATCCATCTCAGTTCTTTGCAAGACTATGTCACAGCTCAATTTCATTTCTGCAAATGAGACATCTGCAGTGGCATGACTGCAAACTAACAGATGAGCATTAGAGCATACTGCTGCCACTCAGATAGTTCCTCACTATGAAAATCTCCTTCAACGAATCAAACTCCTACATTTGATCCCAAAGTGAGATTGAGTAGTTTCCAGATGCCACTTACTGTACAAGGTGTGACTAGCTTCTCCTTCACTCATTTCGACATGCCTGAGAATTGCTTTGAGGCTAAATGGCATGTGCTTCACCTCTAGCTACATATGTCTATATCCTGTGTTCACTACTTTGTCAAACAAGTTTCACACTCCTGGTCACGTCCATTGCTATTTTCCAATCTCAGGGATTACTCTTATATGTCCAGGCTGATATAGACAGGGCATGCTGGTCTCTACAATCTCTTTTTGTTCTGTCTTTCTGAACTCTCTGCCTAACTTATTAATACAAACAAATAAAATGTTGTAAGGTTGAGTAACTTATGCCTTGCTTACACTAAGTTATACTTCTTTTGTCGACGACAGTCAAATACACTCCCTGTTTAAAGTAGATTATTACATGAGACACATGACTGTTCATAACATCACTTTTGCTCAACATTTCGGGTATTTTACATGCCCTCATTACTAGGACTGCTGCAGATATGTTTGCTCCAACAACCCGTATTTTATCTCCTAGTGGCGTTCCACATTACTGCTTTAATTAGCACCATTTATTCATTTGGTTCATTTATTTTTGAAGATTTAGTTTTCAAAAGTTACATAACTTTTTTGGAAAAATCCATTCTATGTTGTGCATTTGTTTATGTTTGGTGAGGATTTGGACGCTTTGTAGGGGCATTAAGGTCGTTTCTGTGTCTTCCGTAAACTCTGCGTATTTACGTTAAACTACTAGCTCTGTTGAGTGACGCTTATAGTCACGCCCACTTTGAGGGCAAAGGCGCTATATTTATACAAATATGAAGGACTGGTTCATGATGGTTTGGATCTACACATGCTGCTCCTGAGCTTCTAGTGATCCAGACCCCCCTCTGTCCTCTGCACCTGCTGACTCATCCCTGTGCTGAACTGGACTCCATGATGACTTGGA
>JAOVVA010000051.1:11602453-11615636 GCA_028565275.1 Leiocassis micropogon
TGTGCTTTTTCTGGATTTTTGGTTGATATTCTGTCTCAATCCTTTACCATAAACCTATGATAAAAATTATAGACCCTCCATTTCTTTGTAAGTGGGCAAACTTTGAAAATCTGTAGGGGATCAAATACTTATTTCCCCCACTGTATACAGACAGAATATTGTTTCTGAGACTAGTTTCTGGTCCTCCAATGTACTGTATGAAACGTAAAGATATCACTGAAAGAGTGAGTTTTGAACAATGTACAGACAAAACCTTTCTTTTATTTATATAGATAACGCATTAACAATATTAACAAACTGTCCTTACATACTGTCATGGAGGCAAATTTACAAAGAGAAATTAATATTAAAAAAAAGAATTTCGATTGACTTGATTGTCTTTGTAATTATTCTTTAGTTAACACAGAAAATCCAAAAAGGGAACAAACCGACTTTTGTTCTCATTTTGTATAGACAGATTAAAATGAAATGAAAATCCTCTTTATTTTACATAATTAGGTATAATGCTGTGCTGGCAGGCTCGAAGATTAATTTATTCTTCCCCAAATGTTCTTCCCAGTCATGGTTTTGTCAATCTGTGTGTTGGGGATGTTTTCTATTGATAGAAATTCTGGTCTGGATTACTAGCTGTGTTGCTTGATGATCTTGGGTCTTGAAGATATCTTTAAAATGAAAGAAGGTGGACTTGTGGAAACATTAAAAGACAAGGAATGAATAAAAATGAAAAATAAGAAGGAAGAAAATGAATTCATAAGGGCTTTAATTATGTGCATTTCAAGCAACAAATTAACCCCCTACACATTTCTTGGTCAGACTGGCACATTGGTGGGTAAATGTTGTGGATCCCTTGCAGAGTGGCAACCAGACTAAACAGATCACTTTGGGGGGCATTTCGCACAAAATATAAAATGCATGGTGTCAAGACAATAACCACGGGAGACAGACATGCAACACATCAAAGAGAGAAAAGACAAACCAAAGTTGGATTAAAAATCAGTATTACAAACTTGACCATTCCTCTTGGTTCTCTATGCCTGTCCTACTGACTTACATACACAGGTGGATGCTAAAAACAGCTCTTTCGTAAAACATGTGCCAGGAAAGAAAAAAAAGATACACTGCTTATAAGCTGTACTATGGAAGAAGTGAGAGATTCATGGACGAGTGTGATTTCTGCCTGCAGGTCCTGTAGTTGGGGCCTGCTCTCCTGCTGAGCTGTGGGTGTCTCGAGCTGCCATACACTCCCTCCCATCTTTTCTCCATTCTCCCTCCATCCAGTAGACCCACAGAGGGAGTGAGAAATGGAGGAAGAGGGGATGAACTTCTCGTGAATAATTGATCCGGCCCTTGTGCTTGGTTGCTAATGTGTAGCCAGGCAGACAGAGGACGGTACAGCAAGCATGGTACCAACTATGACCATTAACAACAGCCCCTGACCCATTAGAGCATCATGGAAGGGGGGGACGGGGGACGGGGGAGTTTAAGAATAAACTCCAGGATATAGTTTGGCCTCTGACAGTACACTTCTCTACCTGCGACTAGCTAAATGTGGGTCAGGTGTATGTGTGGTTGACTGCTCTGGCGTCCATCTTGACTCTTTTCTCTCCTGCCACTCCAGAGAGGAAATCAAGGTCAACCTGCCCCCCTACAGGGTGATAAAAAGCCTGTGCCTGTTCAACACTCAGTGCGAGCCCAAGGCATGGATGTTAATCAGGTCTGCCATTTCCTCCTCCTTCCAGCCCCCACCTCACAACCAAGATTTGGTGACCACGCTGTTGTACCACCTGTAAAATTAAATCTCGGTCGTTTGCTGAGGGGGGAGGGGACGACGCGAATGGCCTTCATGAAGCAGCCATTAATGAGTAGATTGTGCAGATAGGTGGAGCTTCAATACAGAATGAGATATGGCATGTGGAACAGGAGAGTGTAATCAGATTACTGTATCCACTCCTGCCAGGGAGCGATGTGAGCCAATGCTACTGACGATGATGACTAAGCTTCTATTCACCAAACAGCCTGTCTTACTGTGTGCTAAACAATGCTGAGGGATGTGTCAGTGCAGTCAGGTGTTAATTAAAAGTGGGCAGGCTCTCAGATTCCGGCCTGGGTCCAGCTCTAGCAGACAGAATGTGACTGGCGCTTTAATGCGGTCCCTCATTTTTCAAGGTCCAGTGACAGAGACTGTCTGGCTGATGCCATACTTGGGAAACCTGGTCCGGAGTGGTTTTCATGTAATCTTGAGGAGCAAGAAATAAGGAGGTGCATTCACTGTGAATATAATAAAGCAGGAGGTGAGTGCAAATAAATTCAAGGCAAACTCACATACAGACACCACGTTTGACAAAAGAGCTTACTGAGGATTCAGTTACAATTCTGTTACTCGACATTTTCATTTATCTCCTTTTAAATACCCAACCAGCCACTGCATGCCTATTTACACTTAGAGACAAGTGATAAATAGAATGCATAAATCATTAATGTAACATAATGATCCCAGTACATTAGGAAAGACTAGTGTTCAAGGTAGGAGATGGATTATAAGCCTGCACTGTATAATGGATAGAGAAGATATCGGCAATGGAGAAATATGTCCGTGCCATTCTGCAGTGCTTATGCTGCTGTCAGTAAGGATAATGTCGATATGCCTCATGCTAAAAGCACAATAATGTAAGCGCCATCCGTCACCTCTGAAATGAGCCCAAGCTTGGTGGCGTGTGATTCTCTCTTCCTTGCAGTGGGCCAGCAGGAGATGCTATATTGCATTACCAACCCAGGAATGGAGGGAAATGCTGTCCAAATAATTCAATTGTTGGAGGTGTGTGAAATCCATTCATCTAACAAGAGGGACTGGCAGAGTTTCTGCACTGGGGCGAGGTAGAAACCACTAGTCATTCTGCACCACTAATTACCATATCTCTATGCCTCCTTCACAAAGAAATTTGTATTGTACCTTTCCCCCATCCAAAATGATCTCTAACCACAAGTGACAGGTCTTAGGTAGGTATGAATGAAAGATCATGGTGCCATTTCTGTATCTTGTCAAACTGCCAATATGAGATCATTGTAGTGCAGTTTGGCAGACAATGAAGGAAAGGACAGAGAGGACTATTACAGAGGGCCATATGGTTAGAAGCAGAAATTGTGCCACTGGTGGCTATTTTGACTGGAACCCATTTTGACCTCCGTTCCTACTTTCGGTCTTTTAAAGCTTGCCCAGTAGGACAGTGGCTAGCATATGTGTGTGCAGATGTGAGGACCAGTGCTGACTCTCCACCTCCTCCTCCACCTCCTCCTCACTCCATTACCAGAGCCTTTTCTCCTGGCAGCAGCTGTGGGGTTGGGCAGCTTGCCATGCTGGTATTGATCAGGCCTGAGCCCACCTCCATTAGTGCCCCTACCTTCCCCCTGAAGGAGGCAGACTGTCTGCGGGAAGCTATCACTGCCAATAAATTACCATACAGGCCCCGTCACAGGAACAGTGTGTCACTGTACAAGGAACCACACACACACACACACACACACACACACACACAGAACACATAGCACCTGCAAAAGACAGAGAGCGAAACCATATTAAGATCTACTGAAAGGTACTGCTAATTAGTAGAAGTGGATGCCAGGCAGCACTGAACAGTGTTTGTGTATGCTTGTTATCTGGATGTTTTCTACCAATGGTTGGATGTTGACTGGATACTAGGCACACATCCATGCTGTACATCCATACACACAGCTGGAGAGAGCCGTGGTTGAAGGCTCATTAACATTTTATAACCTTCCTCCCTCTGAAGTTCTTTTTTTTAATGGGGCCTAATTACTACACGCCTATTGATTCAGTACTCCCTCTGCACTTCCTGGCTCTCGTATCATCTCAGAAAATCAAATCAAACCAGCTCCGCAATCCGCTCTCCCTTCTCATCACAATCGCCTTTTCATTCTCCATTCTTAAGACCTCGAGAGCGTGAAATGCAGCCTCAAAAAGCTCAAAGTAAGTGTGTGAATTCGTGTGCTATTCAAATGAGTGAAAGTTAATGCTTTTGTGAGCAAAAAAAAAAAAAAAAAATGAAAACAGCTGGAGTAAATAAGGATTAAGGGCTAAAGGGATAAAACCATTGCCAGCTACTTGATTTCCGTAAACGAATGTGCTGGAAATTAATGCGCAGTGTCAGGAAAGCATTATAATTGACACTTAACTAGAGAAAACCAGCCACCCATAAAATCTACAGGCTTGGAAACATAGATAAGGATTGCTGTGGGAGAAATGTCTCGGATGGCATTTATATGCATATAAAACTCCTGTTCTCAAATAGAAATGATATTCTTTTACAATAACTGGCAAACACACAGGGACATGCACATATCCTAGTGAGGATCTTCCAGTAATATTATTAAAGCAGCCAATTAATGCAATGCCTATACACAAATGGAACCATAACTTTTTCCCCTTGTCTTTATTCTTTTTATTCTTATTATCTAAATAAAAGAAAGTAAAAAAAAAAAATACAATAAGCACAACAAAAAATTGTTTCCCTTATGGGCACCAGCCAACTGTGGACATCAGTCATGTTTGGTCCCCAACAAAATCTCTCTCTCTCTCTCTCTCTCTCTCTCTCTCTCTCTCTCTGTCTTTCTCTCTGTCCATCTTCCAGAAGTGTATACTTGTATTACTATACTACTAAAGCATATGTTGCTATGGGCATTGTCTTATCTCCTTTCTCACCCAGAGTGAGGACAAGTTACTCCATTGCAGTTCAAAGTCTCCTCTCCTGTCTGTCCTCCCCCACTGGTCCCTTGAGAGATCTGTGATGCTTCTCCAGCTGACATCATCGGACCCATTATGGATCTAAACTCCACTATTAACGCCCCCAGCCATGGCACTACCCCCTCAGTGGGACGACTCCTCGGCAGCATTGAGGATAGGAGGTGTGGGAGAAAAGATGGAACACCCAGGGTAAGACTAGGACAGAAAGGTTTAAAGGTCCCATAAATTTCATCATATGAAACCATAAGCTCTGCTGTTTCTTCCCCTGAGTCCCTCATGCTCAGAAGAGCTTTCTTCTCCTCCAGCATGAATAATGAGTGACACTCCGAGGGAACTCAATTTCTGTAGCATTATGAGGATCTGTTGTGTGTATGCTAAGAGGTGGCAGCTAGAGAGAAAGAGTTTTGTGGGAGGGCTGTGAGGTATTGAGCAGTGGATTACGCTATTGAACACGTAGCTTGTGAACCAGGGAGACGTAGAACGTGAAGACCCAAAAGACTTTGCCTTGAATGGAGGTAATTGCTTCCCTCCCAACGCATCCCCATACCTCATAACCCCACCCTTCCCCTCTGCCACCCCAATCTCGAGCTTGCACAAAGAACAGCGGTGGAATAATGTGCTGCAGATGTCATCCCGCTTATCAGCATGTTGGCACCGGGGCTGAGGAATCAGCCGGCACTTTCATACATAACAACCCTTCAGAATCAGACAGAGGGATCTTTCGGCCTCCGAGCCATGGAATTTGACAGGCTCCTGTCAGATGGATGGATTTTCTCATTTACCAGCTTTGGAACAGGAGCAGCATGTGAGAGCAAAAGAAGAAGAGAAAAATTTCAGACTTCTTTCCCTCTTGTTTGCTTCTGAATCCTGGGTGAAAGCATATAATCCATTTGCTGCACATCTTTGTTTATTTTTTCCCCTCATAGTGCAAAATGAACATAATTATACAGTAATGATGGGTGGAATGGACTGCGCTTTTCTATTACAGCACTGTCGATGCCAGCTTAGTGTAGAGGGCTGGGGGCACAGTCTATGGCCTGGAATGTAAACACACACACACACACACACACACACACACACACACACACACACACACACACACACACACACACACACACACACAGCTTATTAAAATGCAATTGAGAAAAGTGCAGAGGAGAGCATGGATGTTAGAATGCCATGAGCTCTGAAAGACAGATCAGGGCAGCATGAGGTAGAGTGTGTGGGAGTGTACAGAGTGGTTATTGTCTAGAGGTCTATAAAAATGAATCAAATGCAACGGAAGCAAGAGAAAATTCCAATCTGGTAAGAGATTCTCATCATACCTGACTTCATCAAAGTGACTGTGATAGACTTCATATACACCACACATAAAGAGTAACTGTATCTAAGTCAATTGATGCATGATTATATAGATCAAAGATGGAAGAGAGAAATGTTGGAGGTCGGGGGGAAAAGTTTAGGGCTCTTGGAATATAATCTGTGCTCAAGATCAAAGGGTGTAGGGTTACTGTGTAATGGGAAAGCATATGGCTATAAGAGGAACCCCTTTCATTTCAGGTGGCTTTGTGGTCTCCTGTTAGTAATGTGTTAAACCAAGAGGCTCACATGGGAACCAGTGAAGGCATAAGCATACAGTAACAAAACGTCTTCCAAAATTATAACCCAAGACCAATTACCTAGACTTATCCACACAGTGATCACATAACTAGGGAAGTGCAGCATCATGTAAAACAATCACACTAGGCTGACATTCAGCCTGTATAAACTCATGACTCAGACTTCACGTGCCTTAGGATTAAGGGTAAGTTTACTGTATACACAATATCCAATTTCATGCACATACTGTATGACCAAATTTTGCTATGCGTTTTGCTTATTTCTACCTGGTAACTATACTAGAATAGATTTCATTCCATGTTTTTCACTCAATATCTGTCATGTTTCACACAGCAGATGTGCTGCATAATGTACTGTCTGAACAGATTTGAATAACAACACAGTTCTGTTATATATATATTTTTCCATTACAGGCGTATTTCACTGATTTATAATTGGGTAAGACTGGTGAGTCGTCAAGTAATTTAGCTTTAAAAACCTATAGGTTAAATATGCGGAGTTTGTCAGCAGTTGCCATCCACACTTTCGTCATTTAATTTAATGCAAATGTTTGGGCAGGTGAGATATAACCATAATCCCTCCCTGAGGCTGAGTGTTACAGCCTGTGCAGCAGGAAATCCTTCCCATTTCACATCCTCGCTATAGCCAATGTGTCCTTCAGGAGAGATTTGAACACCTGGGCTTCTTTCCTTCTCCCTCTCTTACACTGTCTCTTTTTTCTGTCTGGTGGCCTTTCACTTACCCTTTACCTCTCTGACAGTCACCTGTCACCTCTCTACCTGTCTCCTCAATGCTGGGCTCAATTTGTCTGACTACCTATTCCTTTTGGTAAAGTTTTCAAGTCTGCAAATAATGTCAGTACAAATGGAATCCAGCTTTATGCAGAGTTGACCAGAATTTGGCATCAACCTCTCAGTTACAAAACTCTCAAGAAAACAATCTGCAACGTGGGCGCAATAAAGCATTCATTTTAGTTTAATTCCGACATCATCTGCGGGATTTTCATGTTCACATTTATGCCTTATGGGACCGCTTGCGCAATCGTGTTCACTGTGTATTGGTTCAGCTAAAGCCCAGGTTCATGATTTCTAGGACGCTAGAGTTTGGTGGCTGTCACTCAGCATTTCTCATCCTGTTTGTCACAGTTTTCTCACCTTTTACTACTTTGCTCTTTCTGCACATTATTCTGCCTTTCTGCATCGCCAAGCGTTCATGTGCAGGGACTACTCGAGGTGATAAACACTATGACTGCTATTTCTGCCCCGTATCACATGGATTACAGTTATTCTCCGGCTCTTTGAGACGGGAGGACTGGCAGACCTTAGCGGCTTAATCTCATGAGAGACAGAGAGGCAGTCTGCCACTTCATTTCAGAGCTCTACCTGTTAAGAGGGCTTTAAGATACAAAACTCAGCAGTGAGGACAATATTGTCCTTTTTTCTCAGGCGAACGTCTCCAGATTCCCTGCTGTTCAAAGCTGGGCCATGGCAAATGCAGTAGCCTGCCTCAGGATAACTGTAATGAATGGTTGCTCTCAGGGTAAGGCGGTGTCGCCTGTGATTGCGGCTCAATGCTTTGAGCTTGATTGCACACGTACGTCCTGTGTGACGCATCTCTCTCTCTCTCTCTCTCTCTCACTCTCTCCCTCAGAACAGACACAGGTAGAAGGGAGCTTTCCACTGCAGATTGAGCCTGGTATCGGTGTCCATTTATCCTACTCTAACTATCTCCGGGTTATGTTCATTTGTCTTCCAAGTATCAGAGTTGTTTTTTTTTTTTTTCCAGAGTTTCCTGCTTAACTTTGCAATTCTCAAAGTGAAATTCGCAAGCAATTTCCTCATGCGTTTTATCTCAATTTGTTGCTTGACAGTGAGGCTCTGTCCAGCTCTTGCCGCTTGGACATTTGTGGCAAATCATCTCAAATTTACTTCTTAGCATAGTGCCGTAAGTGTGCCAGTCAGTCCGAATTTTACAGCCCACAGACTCTCTTGGCTCTTGCAGAAGCTGGCGGGTCCAAGTGCTACTCCGTTCCAATTTTCCTTTCAGCAGACTTTAAATGTATTAAACTGATTGAGCTCATTGGACTACTATTATTCAACACTGACTTTAAACGTTATTTATTTAAATAATCATTTAATAGTGATTTAAATTGCCTACTGTAGTGCTTCTTGACAAAAGGTCTATGGGAGATTGAATGCTTTGTCCTGATGATATGTAGTAAACCCTCCAACGAATAACTGCTTTCTTCATTCATGCAGGACGATCAAAACCCACGACCAAATCATTCATCATTTGTGCACTCTCCATCAAGGTCTCCACTCCCTTGCAGCTAATTCTGGCAGTTTTCCAAATTATATGGAGCTTCGTTTCAAATAAAATCTATCAGCTATATCCCTCAAGAGGCTGCTTGGCCTCCAGACTCCACTAAACACATGTAAACCACTTTGCTGACAAATGCCGCCTTGGATGAGTGTATCTCATAAATGGCCTCTTGTGTACAGGGCTGTTCCTCAGCCTTCCAGAACTGACACAACTTTAGCCAGGGAATGAGACTGAGTAAAGTCCCCAGGGCCAATTTACTGGCCTTCCTAATGCTGCACTGCACTGTGATCCATCAGCTGGTCACATGGAGTAGTATTCTAGTGACAGACAGATGAGCGTTCCACTTGAACTGCTTCCATGACAGAGACCAAATTAAAAAGAGACCCTTTTTGCAGACTGCTGCTTGCTTCTCTCTCATCCTGTCTGTCTGTCCTTGCTACACTTCATGATCATGTCTAGTGCTGAACTGGTGGAAGCTGGTGGAATGGACTTACCCTTCTTCATTAAATTGAGCGCAAGGGGGCTAATCCTGGGCTGAGCATTGACGGATTTGTGCTTTCCAGAAACGTCTGAGCTTATGACTCTGAGTTTTAGATATCTTGCTAGAAAATTCTTTCCTATGGTATAGTCAAGAAAAAGAAGTTGCTGAAGGGCTTACTGGTGTTGGCACTGCCAGGGCCTGAGTTTGTCCTTGGCCCAGTGAGAAGCTGACACATCACTGGGCTGAAAGCCATGCAAGTAGCTTGTGTATATGTGTGTGAGTAGTGATGGAAGCTTGAACATAAAATCTCCTATATATATATATATATATATATACATACATACAGGCCCATAATTTTTTTAACAAAGACACTTTAGGTGGCATTTGGTCTCTGTACACTTTTTTGTGGCTCATAAATAATGGAACAAATGTCTGACAAGCAGTTGCATTTCTAGGTGTGGCCTATTCTCTTATTACTCCATGACTAATCAAGCTGAAAAAAAAAGGCCTGGAGGTGGTTCTGAGTGTTACGGTTGCATTTTGTAGCTTTTCATGCTAACTCAACATGAGGTCAAAAAGGTAGCTATTCATTTACTGAAGACAAGACTAAAGATAGAAAGACCCACAAACAAGCAGCAGCCAAAGCAGCTGTAGTAAAGGCCTGGCAAAGCATCTCGATGGTGGAAACTCAGCATTTGGTCAAGTCCATGGGTTGCAGACTTCTGGCAGTTGTTGAGTGCAAAGGATTTTCACCCAACTATTACAGGCAATCCCCATGTTTGTAATTATGCTAATTTGTTCCAATACTATTGGGCCCCACAATGTGGTATGTGTGTGGAAATTTCACACTTTTGTCAAACCCTTGACTAAAGCTGAAAGTCTTGAGTGTTTCATTTCAAATTCAAAGTGGTGATGTACAGAGGCCAAAATTAATATTGTGTAGGTCTCCGTAAAGAGCCAAAACAGCTTTGGCATGGACTCCACAAGACCGTATGCTGTAGTATCTGGCAGCAATATGTTAGCAGTAAATTATTTAAGTCCAGACTCCTGGACATCTCACAGATGCTTGATCGAATTGAGATTTGGGCAAATTGAAGGCAAAGTCAACAACTTAACTCTTTTATGTTCATTAAACCAATCTTGAAGAGTTTGGCAGAGTGTGTTATCCTGCTGAAAAAGGCCACTGACATTAGTGAATACCGATGCCATGAAGGGGGTACTTGGTCTGCTAGTGTTCTACTGTTGAGTGGCTGCATGCAATCAAAAGACATACAAGCCTTTTCAGAAGAATAAACTCTAGGATTATGGGATGCCAGAAATTGAAAGGTAAATTAAAATGTGTTGCCTGAATTAAGAGCTTTCATCATTCATGTTTACATGTTCCTATGTTGTACAAGTGGAAAATCTGGCACAAAACAAGGGCTTCTTTAGACGGAAGCTCATTGTTTGTGCATACTAGAACATGTTCTTGTCCTAATTTTAAACAAGATGCTGCCAACTCAACTCTGACTAACAAACTGTGTTTTATAGCTTTTTTTTTTTTCTCTGAAAATGTGTCAATCAAATTAGCTAAAGAATTACAGCTGTAGTTGAAATGGTTGTGTTCAAATAGCTAAACAAACTCTTTCATCTGACAAAAATAATCATAATAAAAATAATGTTATGCTGGGACTTAAATGTTTATCTGACTAATAAAGCATTTTTAAACTAATACCTGGTAATTTGACTCTGTAAGTACAATTATTGATCTCTGACAGGTTTAATGCCATGATATATACTTTATATACTGTACTTGCGAGCTTACTACTTACAGGTTTTCATGTGCATGGGTCTTACCACCATCAATATGGATGTAACAATTATCTAATATGTAGCCCTTTCTATTATTCCATACCCACTGATGGTATTATGATGCTGTGTATAATAGATGAATTAACTGAAAGTATATATATTTTTAATTTCAATTCAATTTTCTGGGCTGAAAGAATTTACAAGATGCCACAAAAAAAATGAAAGGGTGAACATGTAAAACATGTTGTTAATAATAAATAAAAAATTGTATTTAATGTTATTTTACTCTGATTATTTATTGCCTTTTATTGTCCTGTATTCGAATTAGACCAAGGTACTGTGTGCTCCCCCCCCACACATCTGTAACAAATACTACACTATCCTTCTATTCTTAATAGGCATTATGCCCCCTTTGTCAAGTAAAGTGGAAAATGTGTGCTTACCTGCCAGCCCCCCATCTTATCCATGCCCATGCCTCCCCCTTTATCACCCAAGAATACCCTAGCACCAGGCCTGGTGCCAGACAAGGAAGCTGGTATAAACTAGCAGAGATCATCCATGCCAACTACCCTGTTGGCTACGGAATACTAATGCAGCACAACACCCTCATATTAGAATTACCAATTTTACACTAACACTGGTAGTAGAAAATACAATTTAATAAATGATCCTGTTTAAACATTCATAATCTTTCTTAGATTTTTTTTTTGTCTATTAATAAATGTTTTTTTTAAATAGTAATTTCATAAAATTTTGCCTGTACACAGAAAACTTTAAACTCATGTGGCCTCTAGACACTGTGATTCAAAAGAAACCTCTTGTACATGCAAGGGTGCAGCAAGAACATTGCGAATCTTGCCCTTCAGCTGCTGCATCTCAGTTAAAAAAATGACATGAAGAATGCACAACCTCCGTGCTCCGACGCCCCCTCACCAGCTTTATGTGCTGAAGGGAGAGAGTGTTCACGTGTATAATGCTGAAGGCCTGCACGGCTGTGCAGACCCTGGCATTCTTCACATGCCCACCCTGCTGAAACTGAGAGAAACTGAGGATGAGCAGGATTGTGGACATGTGTGTACTGGATGTTTTCTTGTGGTATGTGTGGGTGTGTGTGTGTGGGAGTGTGCCCAGAATCCCACTCAAGCTCATGTGCATTTTTTTCACCAGACATGCTAGGTTGGGGGTTGAGGTTTAAGTAAGAGAAGTGTATGTGCTTTATACAGTGTTCCTGCTCTCAACACAGTCCCCCAAGGGTTGAATCAGAGACGTGGATGAGGTGTGTGTAGGTGCCAGGCTAAGGGGGAAAAGGGTGGGGGAGTAAACCAAAAAGCCATCACAGCATTCCAATCTGCCTCCCACCAGATTGCAAATAGACCTCTGGTGCTTTTGCACAACAAGAAAAAAAAAAGTCACATGGTTCACGTTTGTTACTCTTTTGTGTGTGCGTTTTCCCTCCCTTAACAAGTCAGAAGTACATGTTGAGAAAAAGCCTGCTCACCTTGGCACGGCTCAGTATGATGGCACATATATTTGCTGGAAGAACACCAACGCTAGAAGCCTTCAGCGAGAAATTCAGACTGTCTGGATTTCTTCATCTCATTCGTGAGCTATAGCTGCAGTTGCACATACCGAGGCGTACTTTGGATGTGACAGAAAGGCAGGAAAGAGACTGGAAGTTATGAGGAACTAGGTTTTTCATCACTATATGATTTATAACTCCTAGGGATTTTCTATAACACTCCAATTGACAATAACCCTAGATCAGAACTGTATTTCGTGAGACGTGTAATGACTTGTGAGATTTCAAGGCATTCTCCAGATTTTCTTATTAATGCCTGCGACCATCTGTATAATCGTTTAGATAATATGCTCAATAATCTTCAGTTACTCAAAAACTATGTATGTAATTATTTGTGATGATTTCACTGGTGTAACAGGTCTTGACAGCTTGATTAATTCAGTCATTTATCTTATCTTAAGCAAGCAATGCTTCCTTCTGCTTATCATCTGGCATGATATTTTTTTTATTGAGTTGTGTACCTTGGCAGGTGTCCCATATGCACTGTAGCATGTGTCCTGCTCACATGAGCTTAAACCTGTTTGTAATGTAATTTCATCAGTGGGGCAGTGAGATTATCTATCTATCTATCTATCTATCTATCTATCTATCTATCTATCTATCTATCTATCTATCTATCTATCCATCCATC
>JAOVVA010000051.1:11615736-11628546 GCA_028565275.1 Leiocassis micropogon
TCTATCTATCTATCTATCTATCTATCTATCCATCCATCCATCCATCCATCCATCCATCCATCCATCCATCCATCCATTTATCCATCTATAATAAATATTAAACTAAAAGATGAATTATATTTAAACCAGATCAGGTCTTAAATACAGATACAGCAACTGGAGAGGCTGCCATAAAATCTTCATTGTGAAGCTCATGAAACCAGTTTAAGACGACTTTTTCTTTGACATGGTGCATCATCACGTCGCTAAGCAGCCATTAGAACATGAGTCTGTACCATAAGTATTTGAAAAATGCCACAATTCTGGTATAAAACAACTATCATTGATTCAAATTGTTAAATGTGCTGGGTAGGTGTTTATGGAAACCCTCAATATGCAGTCCAAACAGGTGCCAGTGCTAATGAAGGGGGCATCATCAGGCAATCAAAGACAGCGGAAACTTCAATCAACAATTTGGTAAATAATAATTAAAAAAAAAAGACGGAATGCATAAGTTTAATAACAACAAAAGGGCACAGAAGGCAGGTAAAGTGGATGATAATAAACTTTCCATAGTAAAGAACAACATCTAGCCAGTTTAAAAAGGACTTTCTTTTTAGGTTAAGATTAGGATTATCTTGTATCAGAATGATTGGAAAAGCATAATATGGAAAAGGAAAGGAACTGTTCATTTTCCAAAGCACTCACTCACTCTGACTTATTCTCTATATTGCTTATCCTCAGCCCAATTGAGCATACTTTTGACACATCCTGAAGAGAAAACTGTAGGCAGACACACAAACCAACAGTAACTGAAGGCAGCTGCACAAAAGGCCTGGCAAAGCAGATCAAGGGAGGGAACTCAGCATATGGTGATGTCCCTGGGTTTCAAACTCAGGCAGTCATTGACTACGTTTTTGCATCCAAGTGTTATAAATAATCATAATATGTATGATAATGTTAGTTCATCAAATTACTATTAAGACCGTGGTTATGGAATTTGTTTATGGAAAACTAACCCTGTACAATTATGTTGAGCAGAAAAACCTCTCTAAATGCACAACAAGTTGAACCTTAAGGGGGAATGGCTACAGGAGCAGAAGGGCACGCCAGGTTCTACTTCTGTCATTCAAAAACGGAAGACGGTGGTTGCAGTTGGCACAAGTTCATCAAAACTGAACAGTTAAAGTTAACATAATCTTGAATTCTGCTGAGGCACACAGATGGTCGGGTCAAAAATTGGCACCAACAGCATGAATCCAAGGGCCCCACCTGCCTTGTGCCACCATTCCAGGATGGTGGAGGTGGTGTTTTGGTGTGTGTGTGTTTTTTTTTAGCACACTTTGGGCCATTAATACCAATCAATCATTGCTTAAATGCCAAAGCCTTTTTGAGTATTGTTGCTGACCATGTGCATACCTTCATGGGAGCAATTTGCCTTCTAATTTAATCTAATCTAATCTAATTTGATCTGATATGATCTGATCTGATCTAATCATCTAATTGCTACTTCCAGCATGATCATGCACTGTAAGTAAAAGTCTGCTCAAACTGGGTTCATAAACATGGCAACGAGTTCAGTGTTCTTTATTAGCCTTCCCAGTCACCCGATTTTAATCCAGAGCAACAGCTGTCTGATGTGGCAGAACGGCAGAGTCACATGCAGGAATTGCGTGATGCAGTCATGTCAACATGGACCAGAATATTGTATGCAGTATCTCCGTATAAAGAGTCTGTAGTCTCTTAGCTTCGAGTACATATTATCTTATTCATATATACATATTATTCGAGTACATTATAGCTAAAGAATATACAGATTTGTTCCATAAAGAGCATAGCATCTTAATATATAGAGAAAGCAGTATTGTAATATAGAGTCTTTTGCACCATATTATGAAAACTATTTATGGTATGAGTCTTATGAGATTGTGTCTTAGCATAAAGAGTGTAGTATCCTAGTATTAATAGCATACAGTATCTGAGGATAACATGTATACAGTGTCTAAGTATATAGTACACACTATATTGGTTAAACAATTTACAAGATCCTAATATTAAGAATTATCCTAATATTAAAAATATACAGCTTTCCACATGGTCAACACCTTACTCCTGCTCTTTAGTATTCTTTGGACCTCCTTTATGAAACCTCTGCACCATTCCACCCACCTCCCATTTGAACATGCGCGCGCGCGCACACACACACACGCACACACACGCACACACATGCACACACACATGCAAACATGCATGCACGCACACACACATGCACACACGCAAACACACACCTTGTAATGCACAGAACTTCTTATTTAATACAGCGTCACAAGACCTAGCTAATTAGAGAGGAGGAATGAAAACACAACCACCACATGTTGTGCAAACACAAAGCCAGTTCTCTTCCCATCAGCTCTTAAGCAAGATGTCTGCGTCAGTGCAGACTCTGAGTGACTGAGCTCACTGTGCATGCACACACATAGACTTTTGAACATACCGTAGTCTGTATGTGCTGAAAAAAATTGTGCACCATAGTACTCCTGTAACATTCCTCACCATCAATTTGCAACAACAAAAACAACAACAACAATAATAATAATAATAATAACAACAACAACAACAACAACAACAATAATAATAATAATAATAATAATAATAAAAATAAAATGTAAGAATACACATTCTGTGTTGTCACTGTCACATTTTTCAGAAGACTTTATGGTAGACCAGAAAGCAAAGTAGTGGTTAGTCTATAAATAAACATGATTGGTTGATGTGTGCTATGCAGACAGGGGAAAGATTAGAGTTTGTAAACTCAGATATTCTTTGACAAATTTAGAACGGTTCCTCAAAAGGTTGGTTGTTGCCCCAGGCTGAATTTCCTTCTCATTTTTTGGGAAGTAAGGGGGTGTTGTCAGTGTTACATCTGCTGCCACATTTACACCTTCAATTTGGGAGCTTGTTGACAAAAGTGACTCTGACTCCCTGCTCGTCTTGATATATGCAGTACGCTTCACAGTCACAGAGGACGAAAAGTGTGGTGTTTGTGTCGAATGTTAACACAAGTTACACTACATATTACATGAAAGTGCATCCCAATCGCTTCATCAGGCAAACAAACGCATCGTATTGTCAGAGGAATGATGTCTCCGCACGTCTTCTCCACCCGTTTCATTAATAAGGCATATGCAGAAAGGAAGACGGGGTGTTGTCGACCATGCCGCAGCGAGCTCGAGATCTACACAATCGTATGCGCCGTGCTAACAATGCAGTAAACAGCCACAGGCACTTTGAAGTGTCTTGGAGTGGTGTGTGGTAGTAAACCTCTGTCACTGGCAAGTACAATACGTGCAAGAAAGTCTGAAAAGAATTGTATGGAAAGAGGGGAAAATATAATAGTGATAGTATTAATAATGGAAAGTATAATTCAACTTGTCAACTCGGTCTTGTTTTTGGGAGTGTGTGCGATAAAATGCCAGAGATTTATTATAGTTTATGGTGTTCATTAAATATAATGTACTGTGCTGCTGTTGTTCTTGGCTGCTTGTTTGGTCTAGATGGCTGGTGCTTAAACATTCTGTTTACACACTTGTCATGTAAATGTCTCGCAGCCTTACCACACCTGTCTGAATTACCGCTGAGGTCATCACACAAGCCCTCCTGTTCTGATACTACAGCAAAGGCTTTCAACTGGATATGAGAAAGAAACTTGTTATTCACCACATGGGAATACATGCCTTTGTGCAACTATACAATGGGGATTACTCACAACATCCTTGCCAGAGAAAATGTAATGTGTACTGGAAAATTTCCAAATATCTTGTAACTCTGAAGATGATAAAAAAAAAAAGAGGTCTCTGTAGTAGCGTTCCATCAGTGTTCAACTGTGCAAACATCCTCTACTGAATTGAACTCGTAATGCCCCTGATCGCTGAGTACATATTTGGAGAGGGAAACAGCCTTTAGTGTGTGATAGCACATGCAGGAGGAGCTACAGACAGATGGTGTGCGAATGGGGGTCAGCAGCCTATGTGGAAAAGATTGCCTTGTCAGATAGGGCGGGGAGCGTGCAGCGTCCTCTCGCTGCTGATATAACCACAGGGCGATGTTTGAACATCTGGCCCGTGTCCGGACCTACAACAATCCGAAACACCCTTGAGTAAGGGACTTTGCAACACAGACCGGGACAGACTGGCTGAGTTCAGGATGCTTGTTTGTGTGGGCTTTGGAAGGCGCGTTTGCTCCAGAAGACACAACAGAAGACCAGGGAAGATGGGATGGCGGCAAGAATTTGCAGTTCAGTGCTCCCATCTGCCATCATTGGCAGTCTGAGTCGGTTTTAAAGCCACTGAAAAGTAAAAAAAAAAAAAAAAAAGAAAAAAAAGAAAAGTGAACTGAATATTGCAGCCAGCTGAAAGTGAAGTAGCTCTCCAGACATGTTTGCTTATTTCCTATCATTTAAATACTCAGAATTTAGAAATTCAGAAAAGGTTGAGGCATGCATATAGCTTCAAGCTGACAAACATAATGAGTTATCTGTTGCTAAAAAAAACCCAAAACAAAACAAAAAGTCAGATTCTACACATTTCAAATAAATTGCCAATGACAATAGATGTAGTATATTTAATGAGCTTCTCAATTGTTCCCTCAACAGGATGCACAATAGGACATCGCTCGCTCGGCAGCATACTGTGCGCAGTTCGGCTCTAAATTGTAATCAGTGAGATAGAGTGTGGCAACTGAGATACGGCATACTCCACGCGAAAAACAACCTCAGGACCATTAACAAGAGCTTCACTCAATTTGTGTATTCTGATGGGCCTTCAAAGTTGCAGTAGACAGGTTTCTCTTCTTAATGACTGCTTTGTTTCTCAGCTCTGCTGAAGAGCATCAAAGGGATGCAGAGCAGGGAGACAGGAGGGAACAAAAAAACGAAAACAAAAAAAAAGTGTGAAGAAGGGGAGCGAGGCACTTCAGCAGTTGCATTTTTTATGGCTGCCTGGCACATGACTCTTCATTTCTTTCTCAAATCCCTCTTATGTCCTGTCTCCTATTGTGGAATGTGAAATTGTAAAGGAAAGATATTGATCCCAGTCCTGCTCTGGAATCTGCTTTGACCATACACCTCAGTCTCTAATACTGTATCTAACACTTCTGAATGGCACATCTGAAAGTATCTGTGGTATTTGAAGTCTGATACTTTTGGAGGAAATCCAATTTTTTTCTTCCATGGTTTCTTCAAATACCAGTTGTGCAATCTTTTACAGAATGGGGTTCACTGTTCTGTTGAAGCAGATCTGCAAAAAGTGGACAAGACCTGGCTAGTTCTAATTAAAGAATCGGGGCAATCAAACAGAAGGAGCTGTCCACAGGATCTCTATTTTTAGATCAGACTTTCTTTCTACAGTATACAGTATTAGCAACATCTGGCTGTACTATAGCTGTGCCCAATTGCTGCTGGAGAGAGTGGCAGGATTCCATGCCAACTTCCTTCATCATATCATGATAAAGAGGTCATCAACTATGACTTCAGCACTGACATTTTAACATCAAAATCAATGCAGACCATCACACCACCATAGGCAAATTATTCTCCGACTCCAAGCAGTGAACCCTGTGTTGCATCAGCCCAAACCTGAGCACTCCTTCAAAAATAAAAAAATCACACCAATCCTTAAAATGCAGCAATGCACTATTTAAAAGACACTACAGAGAGGTGGTTTTAGATATAATTTCTTACTCTGCATGCATGCTGATTGTCTCATTTAATTTGTATTTGTTTAGTCAGGTATGCAAATGCATCCCTCATTTGCATGGCACATCTTAGAAGTAAAAGCTACTGCTTTCTCGCAGCTGGTGCCTGCTGAGTGAATGTGGGCATAATACATTTTACATAGAAAAGACCAGCATTGACAATCCAATCAGTAAGCGTTGGAGGATGCTCATGTCACTGCTGTCAGGTCACCAGTTGTCCTTCCTTCCACCACTTTTGGAAGGTTGCTGAAAACGGCCCACAAGACTGACTAGTTTGGAAATGCAATTTTGGCATTGTCTACCCATCACATTTGGGCCCTTAAAGTCACCCAGACTCTTACACTTGACCTTTCCTCTGGCTTCCAACATATCAACTGGCTGTTCAATTCCTGCTTAATATATCCCACCCCTTGGCAGAAGCCACTGTAACGAGATAATTACTGTTATCCACTTCACATATCAGTGGTTTCAATATTATCAATGCATTTTGATAATATTCTCAATTGTTGATCTGAATTGCCCAGCCCTACTCTTTATAGTATTAGCATTTATACAATTTGTAATATATACCATAGTGTTTGCCAGACGCCAGTTCCCAGAGGATCTTACCAAGAGGATGGTTAGTTGCTCTTGTTGACCTTGTCGTTGAGTAAAAACATGATTGATAAGGCACCATGGTCAGGGCTGGAGGATGTATTTATGGAGGTTGTGGTTCAAGCAGTCTTCAGTTAGATAGAAAGTGACATGTCATGTAAAAGATGCAGGCACCATGTGGCACAACTGTGTCTGTCCTTCTGAAGTGTGATCCGGACAATGGCAGTGGGGTGCTGATAGAATTCTGCTCATGGGCACTAGCTTAAGTATCCTGAAGAAACGGAGCAGTGGAGACAGGAGGCCAAACCAAGTGTGGAGAAAAAAGGGATGGATTTTGGGGGATGGGGTAATACCGAAGCAAAAAGGTTTAACAAATCTATCTGGGTGTTTTATGAGACTCACACATCACTCTCTTTATATTCTCTGCTCTTGAGCTACCATTTGAAGTCTGTTTTACTAGATTCGCCCCCATTTTCTCTTCACCTGGCCACATGAGTTACGACCCTGTCCTTGATTACAGCTCCCGCGATGGTGTAAACAGATGCAGTGGTCAGTGCTGAGGATCCACACATTAGGAAGGCGAGTGTTGCCAGGGCGAACAAACCCTACCCCCTTGTGACGTGTCTGTAAATCTATGTTTTACGAGCTGAACTTGATGAAACCATTTCCCTTGACACCTTGTTTTTGCTGCATCCTATGTTGGTTTATTTCTCCACAGCTGAGCGGTTTTATGGGGTGGTTTGGACACTTGCTGACAGAAAGACTGGTGAGGAGGGAAGGTATTCTTATAGTGTAGTGCTGCTGGCCTGGATGACCAACAGTCTTCTTTCTGAGCACTTCTGGAAGCAGTTACTTCTCTCTTACTCCTATTGGCTTTTGGGGTCATTTGTTACTGATGGGTTGTAGGTTGGGGGGAGTCAAATTTAAAAAGCAATGGTGCTAAGATGGACAGTTTAGCCATAGCTTTTACAATCTTTGATGCTTTGCTACAGCAGTATGGGAGACACCTGAATTCTCTGGGTTTATCATCCGGAAGCAGGGGTCAGACCAAATTAAAATCACCTGGCAGAAGTGCTGATTCATCAAAGGGAAACATAATGGGGCATAAAATCAAAAATATCATTTGGTGAACCACAGTGCTGTAAGCCAATAGAAAACCAGAAGTGGAGGCAATAATTTAATAACAGTTAGACTGCGATTTTATCTTGCTATTTAGTTATGTATTTTGCACTGTATATCAACACAGACAGTGTTTGCTCTGGTTATATTTATGCTTATGTTTTTCTTCCATGCCAGTAATGAATATGTAAAGACCATTTGTTTCACAATCTGTATACTTATGCTAAGTATACAAGTATATTAATAAGGTACAATATGTACATAATAATTCAGTTATTCAACAATAAATTTCACTGCAGTGGATTTCACTATAGTCGCTACAGTTCTATTGTGTGCAACATAATATGGACATTATAACATGGAGGTTGGACTGCAGACTAATAGACATGTACTTACATATATTATGTAACAATTATGTAAAATAGGCTAATACAATCTGCATGCTCTTTATAAATAAAGTAAAGCATGAGTTAATACTTTTTTTTTTATTATAATTTATGCTGTCAAAATGAAACCATCAATATTTTTGTAGTAAAAAAAGATCAGGATTTTCTGTCTCCTCGCAATTTTTTTTGAGCTGTCTTGACTGTAAAAAGAAAGAGTAATTTGAAAAGATTTTGTGATTCCAAGATGATGAAAAGAAGATTTGATTTTTGACAAAGACAGATGTGAGGAGGTGGAAAGGGGAATGAGCAAGTATAAAAGAGAAGAGAAAGGGAGAGGGAGCAGTAGCAGCGTAGACTAGCCCACCTACTGTAAATAAGCGTCTCGGTAGTGTGTAGTGTGAAATTTTAAAAAGTTTCTACATAAAGAGTAAGAACAAAGGTACACACCCAAGGAGTGAGGAGGTGTAATCAGAGAGGGCAGCTCTCTCTCTGACCCAGGGATGCAAAATAATGATGTTTTAATTTCATGCTGCGAGGTATCTGGGCTGTAGCTGTGTGTGTGTGTGTGTGTGTGTGTGTGTGTGTGTGTGTGTGTGTGTGTGTGTGTGTGTGTGTGTGTGTGTGTGTGTGCTTAAGGACGAGAGGAGATACTGCCTGAAGCTCCGACCCTGATGTCATCTGATCCAGGCTCTATTCACTCTATTCATCACTCCTCCACTCGTTTCCCCCCTCTCTATATATCAATATAACAGGAATTAATTGGACAGCCAGATGCGGGATCCAATCATCTGGCCACGAGTCTCTCAACATTATGATCAGTTCCAAAATAAAGCATCGAAGGTCTTAGTAGATTTATGGAGATCAAAAGTACATTATTTTTTTAATGTAATCATATCACTTACTATTACAGTTCAATAATTCAGTACAGTATAGTGCATATGAAGTCTTATGGTGCACAAGTAGCAATTCTGACATATCATTATAACACGAAAGTCAAGGACTGTGGTTTGATAGTCCCAGCGAGGTTTCAATTCAGCTGATATCCATATATCCACATCCACTCAACCTTTTTACTGTCAAAAGAGGGCCATCTAATCTATAAATTATGGTCAATCAAACTGATGTGCCATGAGATTAGGTTACTATAAACATATGTGTAGTGTTTTTGCTCCACTTCCATAACAGATTGCTCGCCATGCTGTGCAGTATGCCAGTGGATATCTGATACTCAGTTATCTGGTAATTTATGAGACTTCTATAGACCAATATTTACGAGATTTCTAGTGACTGGTTCTGGTGGTAATTTATAAACGTCTAATCACTGAAAATGTAACTATTAAGTTATACTTGGGTGGGTCATTAGTCACAGCGGATCTGAGTTTGGTGGCAGCTGCAGATAAATAACACTGGATGCTCTGCGATAATTTTTTACAGTCGTTTTCACATTGACTTTTTACATCACTTTATGTTTTAAATGTTCTAACTTTAAGAAAAACAAAATGTTGATAGAAAAAAATTTTTTAGTTATTACATGTTGCCATCATGCAGTGTAATGTGTAGTACTGTAAGTGCATGCTTTGTTGGCACCATGATTACCCCACAATCAACAGAAACCATCTTTAAGCTGAAAGATTTCCTGAGGTTAATATTAAAGCTAAATTGAAACATTGAAACAGAGGAGAAGGCATAGCAGCGTTATATGCACAGATAATTAAAGTGTTATACAAAAGTAAGTAAAAATTAGCTGCACCGTTATTTTAATGAAATTTAGAAAAGACAAATACATAATTTTTTGACATAATTCCCTTGCTTTTCAATACACTTTGTCCATTTGTCAAAAAGCTTTTCGTCTCATTAAAAGGGTTTAGGTTGAGGAAGTGAATCTTCATCCTCTTAGGGCTGATTCAGGGGACCAAACAGGTGAAAGTCTGATGGAGAATGATCAGGACTATGGGGAGGATGTCTTAACATCTCAAAACAAAGTGTTGACAAAGTGTTGATGTGTGTGGACATGCAAGCTCTTTACAAGAACGTTTTCCTGATAAGGTTCCAATCCTGACCCTTGAGAATCCCAGAAAACTGAAAACAATAATTTTCCAGCTGATGGTTGACTTTTGAGCTTTTTCTTGGTCGGGGATTGAGGATGTTTCTGTTCCATACTCTGTCGTTTACTCTCAGACACATAGTGATGAATCCACTGCGAGGATACCAGTAACAATTCCAGTAACGATTCTCTTTAAGAAACTTTCACTTTCCTTAAAGTGTCATTCCAAATTTTGTTTGCACATATCCAAACACTTCTTTATGCTCTACCGTGAGTTGTTTTGGCACCAGGTACCCTCTCAGACCACAAAAAAACAAATCGCTGCACGCTGCTCTTCTGTCATGCAAATCACAACTGGGACGTCCATTTTTCGCTCGCACCACAGTTACAAATGAACTGATGTAACACATTCATACCTGCACAGCAGTGACTAGGGAGACAATAGCCTTGAATGGAAAGCGCTGATAAGTTATTTTTATATAACTGGAATGCAGATTTAATATAACTAGCATGATGAATGGATGTTCTGTACAACTATATATAATTGACCAGTCAATGATAAGTGCCTAATAACAACCTATTAACAAAATATATATATATATATATATATATATATATATATAAATTTTTTTATATCAAAACATGTCAGAAAGTTGATGATCACTTAAGCGTGATTTGTGGACTTGAGGTCAGGTTACACTACCAGAAAGAAAAAGAAAGAAGAAAATGAAAAAGTGAATTTATCCCACATCCTCTCTGTCACAGGCCAGTTCACTTCATTTCATGCTGCGTCTCCTTAAATCTCTTCTACCTCTTTGTCCCTCTGAAATAGACAGAGGTTGACTTGGCTCTTATTTTCGATCATATTCGACTCTTATATTTGACTAAACTGAGAAAAAATAATTCAAAGTATTTAAAAACCTATTACAGAATTTCTCATTTTTGCATGTTTTTTTTTTTATGTGGATGATTTGTTATTGCTTTGTGTATGCAAAATTTACAGTAGATCACCTAAAATAGATGGCATTTTTTTAAAGCGCTGGTATTATTGAAATAATTATGTAAGAACTTAACCTTGTCGGAGTGCAGAATCAGTTCCATATTGATACGCAACTTGAAAACATATTGTGCTAGGTCGTCTCTCTCTACTGCTTTCTCTGTTGTCTCCCACCGCAGAACAACTGGCAAGGTTTCAACAAGGTGATTTACTGTTTGTGTAAGTGGCAATTCCACTGAGGCTGCCGCTCTGTTTCTCCTAATTGGGGCTCTCATTACCAACAAGTAACCTTCAGTTTCTAATGAAGCAGAACTTTTTGATTCGTCTAACGAAGGAGCATGGCATCTGAAAGGTGAGCGTCACGGTCTGGTTTGGAATTAGATAGACTAGAGCAGTGAAGACTGGCTTCTTTCTTATCTAAAGAACAGTTTTAGTGCCAATACGGATAATTCCCGAATTCATATTACTTTATCCTTTTGGTCTGCTATGCTTTAGAGCTTTAGAGCTGTGTTATGACTCCAGCACATGCAAAAAAAAAAAAAACAATGGAAAGTTTTCTGTCTAACAAAGGAGAGTTCTAAGCTCTATGAGTATCCTTGAAGACGAAATTTAACTCAATATCTATTCTATGGCAACCCTGGGGGTTTTATATATAAATACCATATTATACTAGCAGGCCCTACTGCACTTGACAACTGTAATGACATTTGCCCATCCGGCCATATCAGATCAGCTCTGGTCACTAATATTTATTGCATGCGCTAGGTTCCTGTGTGTTTCCAGGCTTTTTAAATGGCTCTTGACCTTTTCCAGACAGTGACCAGCAAATGGGGTCTCTATTCATTGCCATTTTTATTGCAATGGCCATTTTCCAGTCCTTTTATGAGCAGTTGACATTTGCTCATACCCTCCATAGGTCCGCTCGGGTGACAAGGTGAGCCCATGTAAAATTTAAAGCCGTTGTTTCATGTGTAAAACACTACCTTTAGGCTTCTTTTTTTCCTCAATTCATTTGAAATATGTTCTTGTTACCACAAACAGATTTGATGGTCTCCAGTGTTAGTTATATATTTCTATTAACCCTTATAACCCCTGCTAAGCATTATTTACACAGAGGAAATTTACTGTTTTTTCCCTTTAATCATATACACATATACATCTATATTAATAAAAATAACAAGATTAAGTTTGAGCACAACAATGACCAAATAAAACTAATACACACCAAGCTTCCAATATTAATCCCATCACTACTATTTATAAATGATTTATATAGAACCAGGTGACAAATTCAAGGAATATTCATTGGCTCGGCTATAAAGATGCATTTTACTGGCCTTTGTGGTGTGTGCCCACTTAAAAGCAAAGGTCACAACTTTATCCTATAAAGAAACATTGTTATGCCCCATTCACATTGTAAAAGTAATCACGATTTGAAGAGGGGTAGCACAACAAGATGGCTTAGTGTTTAGCAATGTCGCCTTGCACCTCCAGGGTTCGAGGTACAAATGTTGCCTCTGCTCTGTGTGCGTGGATTTGCATGTTCTACCCATGCTTTGTAGGGTTCTTTCAAGTACTTTGGTTTCCTCCAAAGACATGTGATCCTGTAGTGAATGATGGGTGTTTGTGTGCTAAGTTTCCTGGCATAGGCTCCATGCCTTTACACAGGATAAGCCGTATAGATAATGGATGCATGGGTGTAATTAGGATGAAAAAGATGTAAATCAGATGCTACGACCTTTATAGTCACCAGATCTCATCAAAATTCATCAGTCCATCAGTCGCCAGTTGTCAAGGTTTAAACTTGATAATGTGAACATCTTTAAGACATGTTTTTAAAAAAAATTTATTTATAGAGCACAGGTTTAACACAACCATAGTTGATCCAAAGTGCTTTACAATAGAAATAAACAGCAAAAAATAAAACAAATATAAAAGGA
>JAOVVA010000051.1:11636518-11657463 GCA_028565275.1 Leiocassis micropogon
CTCGTCAATTCCCGGGACTTTGCCACTGTGGAGTTGTTTGACTACCTCAGTGACCTCGCCCAGGGAGATCAATGCCGCCGCCCCGTCACCCTCCAGCTCTGTCACTGCAACAGAGGGTGAATTAGTCGGGTTCAGGTGTTCCTCAAAGTGCTCGTTCCCCTGCCCGATTACCTCCTCAGTCAAGGTCAGCAGTGTCCCATCATTGCTGTACACAGCTTGGGTGGTTTCCCGTTTCACCCCCCTGAGGTGCTGGATGGTTTTCCAGAAGCATCTTTGTGCCACCCAAAAGTCCTTCTCCATGGATTCTCCGAGCTTTGCCTCTGCTACCACTGCGACTGCTGTCCTTCAAGCCTGCTAGTACCTTGCAACTGCTTCTAGAGTCCACCGGGATAACATATCCCTGAAGGACTCCTTTTTCAGTCGGACAGCTTCCCTAACCACAGGTGTCCACCACACTGTTCGAGGGTTACCGCCCCTTGAGGCACCCAGAAACTTAAGACCACAGCTCACAGCTGCAGCTTCAGCAATAGAAGCTTTGAACATTGACCACTCTGATTCAATGTCCCCAGCTCCTACAGGGATGCTGGAAAAGCTCTGCTGGAGGTGGGAGTTGAAGGCCTCTTGGACAGGGGCCTCCCCTAGACGTCCCCAATTCACCCGCACTACCGTTTGGGCTTACCAGGTCTGTCCAGCGGCCTCCCCTGCCACCTGACCCAACTCACCACCAGATGGTGATCAGTGGACAGCTCCGCCCCTCTCTTTACCTGAGTGTCCAAGACATATGGCCTCAGGTTAGATGATACGATCACGAAATCGAACAATGACCTTCGGCCTAAGGTGCTCTGGTACCAAGTACACTTATGAGCATCCCTATGTTCAAACATGGTATTTGTTATGGACAATCCATGACTAGCACAGAAATCCAATACCAAAACACTGCTCGGGTTTAGACCAGGGAGGCCGTTCCTCCCAATCACGCTCCTCCAAGTATCTCCGTCATTGCCCACATGTGCGTTGAAGTCCCCCAGCAAGACTATGGAATCCCCTACTGGACCCCGATGCAATACTCCATTCAAAGTTTGGAGCATAAGCACAGGCCAGGCCACAGTGAGAGTCCCCCCCCACCATGGTCCTCAGGCGCAGAGAGTTGACCCTCTCGTCCACTCCAGTAAACTCCAATGTTGTGGCACTCAGCCGGGGACTCGTGAGTATCCCCACACCCGTCTGGCGCCTCACACCCTGGGCAACTAACTGATAATGCTCCACCTTCTGCACAAGCTCCGTCTCCTTCCCCCATAGAGAAGTGACGTTCCACATCCCCAGGGCCATCGAGGCCCTCGGCCTTCACTGCTACCCAAATACCAGCGCACCCGACCCCATCGGTTTCTCTCGCAGGTGGTGGGTCCACGAGATGGGAGAGGACAGGGGTCCATGTTGCCCTTTCGTGCTGTGCCCGTGGCAGACCCAGCCACCAGGCACTCGTTGATGGGGCCTCTGTCCAGGCCTGGCTCCAGACATGGGCCCCGGGCTTCCTCCGGGCAGGGTCACTTTACTCCCTCCTCTTTTTTTTATGTTTTTTTTTTAAACCATACTTAGTCTGCCCCCTTGCCTGAAACCACTTTGCCTTGGGGGACCCTACCAGGCGCACATGGCTCCAGACAACACCGCTCCAAGGTTCATGAAAGCATGCAAACCTCTCCACCGCAATAAGGTGATGGTTCCTGGAGAGGCAATACCACTATCTGTATCTGTTTAATACAGTAATATCTACATTTGTATTTATTTAATATAAACCGTAACACTACAGTTCTTCAATCATAGCTACATCCCACAAGTTCATAATTGGCCTCAGCTAAAGATAAGTGCAGGCACATGTTTTTGCATGGTTTTGTATTAGCCAACAATATTTTCTAAAAAAAATTTTTCTCGAATATAGATATACCAGTATCCTAATTTAAACCAGCATGATCCTGGAAAGGCAGTCACTATGGTTGCTATGATAATATGATAATGCATCATCGCGCATTTATTGCACATGGTCTTGGTCAGACTCACAAGTTCCATATAAAACTCTTTCCCAGTTGTTGCATGTCCCATATTTTATTTTAAAGCGAAAATATTTCAAAATGCATTTTCCCATAGAAAATAATTTCCGTTTCAGCCATGCAAAAATATTACCAATATTACCAATTTCCAACACTATAATCACATTTTTGTATATAAAACAATCAAAACATTCAAAAAGACATGAAAATTAAGTAAAATATGAAATAAATCAACATAAACCTCATTCCTCTTGGCACCGGCTGCTTTAGAAACAAAACTGGAAGTGGCTCTGTTTTCTTCTTGCTATCGTCTTTGCTAACATTCTTGCAAAATGCAAAAAAATCTCCTTCCCACTGACGCAAACAAGTTTTGAACGGCTCCTGGATGTACGCGCAACTTTGCCTGTGGCGGGTTCGGCTCGGTTTGTTTGCTCATGTGCCAAGAATGCTTTATATGTTGAGGTACAGTTCCTGCAAAATTTCAGTTTTTAAGCTAAAAAAAAGGTGGGGCATTCGTATGCAATGCTACCACTCTGTGCAAAGGTCTTACACTCCCTGTGTTTTTTAGTGTGAACTTTCCTATGGATTTTTTAAAAATATATATTTTTAGGACTTTTCTGATTAGGATTACAGCACAAAGTTTAAAGTTACAGAAAAGTATTTGTATGGCAGAAAATAAAGCAGTATATTATATATGCAACCATTAAGGATGCTCATTAAACTTATTAGCTAATTTCCTTAAAAAACTGAACAAATTGTACCTGAGACTAAAGGGTCTTCAAAGCATCATCACAAAAAATACTGACTTTTTCTTTTTCATTAATTATTGTTTACTGGGCTTTACAGTTTCTTTTCTTGTTTTGAAGGCATACTTGCTCGACAGCATTAATTTGCATGTGCATAAGAGTTTTTAACAGCACTGTATATCAGCATGAAACAACCATACACTGTCATCCTATGAGTTATTAAATAGATTGACAAAGTGTGTAATGGAGAGCATCCTACACAGCTAATTATGCATAACTTACTTTTATGCTAATGATTTAATTCAGCATGGATTACATGTCTCTATATATGATGACTCTATCCTGACTTGGGGGCTTGTTTCATTCCCTTACAGACCATGCAGCACTAAATTACTGGCTGTGGCAGTCTTGCCAAGAGAAGGCATCAGCCTGCAAATAAAAGATAATAGTGGCCAAATAAACAGTGAAGGTGCTGTGCTAGGTCCAAATGCACTGGGCCTGGTCCCTGCATGCACAGAAATGTGCTTTTAAATGGGCAATATCTGCCAGGGCCATAGGGCCATTTGGCAGCTCTGCTGCTCAATTCGCAGCTCACTTTGCAGACAATTAGCATGGAGGGGGAAAAAGACCAGTGAAACCTTGGCAGATAATATTGCGTAATTGTATGTTTGCTCACTTCAAACTTGCGGTAGCATGCTTATAATTCAATGTAGGGGTAAGAAGTAGATAACAATGGATTTGGTTTGAAAGGACGTTCTGCACAAAGTGTGATTTGCAGCTTGATGAGTAGCCTGCTGGTGTTTGCCCACTGTCGTTTTGTTCCCACTCTATCAGCCTGAGAGCGGAGAACAGCTTTCTGGGAAACTGCAAATGGGCCCATCAATAGGCAAATACATATGCACTCAATTACATGTTTGTTAAGCAATGAAATATGAGGGTAATGAGGCGCAGCCATTTGCCGCACAGTCATTTACCCCGTTGAGTTATTACCATGTTAATGACACTCTCTCAATACCTTAATTAATGCCGGCCAGGCTGCTATAAAGTGGATGTAGGTGTGATGGGCACACAAAAGCCCACGCAAACACACGCAACAGGGTAATAGTTCAGCGGCATCATGTTGAAAAAAAAAGAGGTTTATTCTAGGAGTGATGTGTACTTTTCTGTATCCAGATAACACACAATATGAGTTATAGAATATTTACTTTCAATCATGATATTGTACCTTTACACAAAGAGACACTCAGTATACATTTGAAATGTCCAGTATTTCATTCATCCTTACATTAAACGAGAGATTCTAAGTCCATTACGCAGATGAATGTTATGACTGCTTAATTAAATTGCTGTTTACACTTAAAATCAGTGCCGTCCCTGACGTCGTCGTACTGCATGAAGTAAATACATTCAACATTTATAGACTAACTGACACACGTGCATACGTGCACATGCACACACGCACGCACACACACACACCTACACACACACACACACATACACACACACACACTCTCACACACACACACACACACACACACACACACACACACACACACACACATACATGCACACATACTGTACACTCACAAGGCCACATTCATAAATCATTTATCTCTGTTGATTTGGTGTGTTTTTCCCTTTAATGGGAATGAAGCTGTAGCACGTCGTATAAATCTTTCAGACATCCCCGATTCGTGAGCCCCATGTGTTCTCAGTTCTCAGTTTTTTTTTATATCCTTTTATTAAGGCTAACGATTATAAACTATCCCCTTTGTTTCCATGTCCATTCTTTTATATTTCATTCACACTCCCTCTTTTTTTCCAGTGCTGAGCAGTTATCTGGATTCTCTAGCCACGTATGTCTGACTCCGGTCTTTTCTCTGTCTATATCAATTTCCCTCGTTTTGTTGACCTATTCTACCTCTTTACACTTTTTCCAGCTAGCTCATTGCTCCCCTGCGGTGTCATTATTCTGCCCCCTTTTTCCATTCTCATCTCACTCTGTATCTCTCTATCTCTCTCTCTCTTTCTGTATGTGCGTGTTGTATGACCCAGGGGACAATTCAGCACCTCTCTGTCTGTTCATATGTGTGTGTGTGTATGTGATTTAGTCTCTGGAGTTCCCCCTCTGCTGATCTCCTGCAGAGCCGCCACTTGTGCGACAGTGTGATGTCTCCTCTGGTATTGCCAATTATTCTCTCCATCAGATTGACCTAATTTTACCAGCCTCCCCGCCACACACACAAACACACGCACACAACTTCAGTGTGTGTGTGTATGCTGGCCACACTTTGCCCTCGTTGCCCCAGTCAGTACAGCCAGAGTTTTTGGTAGCGGGTGTGACAAGCTGCTCTAGCCTGACAGGAGGGTATTTTATGGGCACTTATTTTATGAACACTTTGTTGGATTGCTTCATCCTGTTAATGTATTAACTTAAATCCTCTCTCCTGCAGCCCCACCTCTCCTCTCGCCAAGCACAGGGTTGACAGAGTCTAACATTTGGATATGCAGTACATATTGCAACAATAAAAGACAGTCCAGTGTGATTAGCGTTGCGCTGATATGACTGTGACATGCCCCTGTGCTAATGGACAGGGACAGCTCCTGGGATGACTGCGGTCACAGCAGGGAGCTCCTCAGCTTCAGACTTATTTGAACTGCTATGTATTTGTATACTTCAAAGCAGAAGATATCTTTTATACAATGAGCAAATGAAAAGTTTACATTCCTGTCCCCTGTCTTTTCTTTTCTCTTTGTCTGCATCTCTTGAAATCTCTATCGCACACCATTTTCATCACCGTCTTGGCCATTCTTTGTTTTAAATGCTGTCTGTTTGATACATATTTGATGTTCTTGGGTCACAGTGTTTAAAAACCCTTCTGCGCTCCTAGTGGAATGGAGACTTTTAGAAAGACACATTTTGTTTTAGTTTACTCTCGACTAAATTATAAATGGTGGTGGTTCATTCATAATTTAGTTCTTCCTCATTTTTAAGCATACAGTTGATCCTGCACTGGTGCACTTATTCAGACAATCCTCAATCTCCGTGACAGTACTATTGAAATATTTGTAAGCTAAGCGCAATTAAGGACTCACTAGGACACCATTACCCTCAATTTATGTATGATTGAGCTTGATTCAGAAACAACATACCGAAAAAGCGACATAAACACCACCAACAAAAAATATATATATTTTAACCATGCTCTAAATCAGGTTATCTTAGAAAGCTTCATATATATGTTTTTCTTGTAATCGAGCATGGCAGTCTTGATAGGGTTTTATCATGAACCCTGTACTTTTGTGTGTCACAGGGCTTTGGCTTTAAGTCCTGCCTGGAAAATCAGTATGCTGGTAAAGCCTTCTGTCACTGACCATTCCTTGTCCTAATCCTTCTCCTGTACCCTCTGTCACGCTCTCTCTCACACCCTCTCTCTCTCTCTCTCATCACAATCACCTTGTCCTCTCAATGCTTGGACAAAGAGCTCCACAGTACCCTTTCCCACTATGCACACACACACACACATGGTCACTGTCCATACCAGTCACATAGAACACAGTCACCTACAGGAAAATTGGAGGATAATACTAGTCTGGTCCTGAGGCTGCCTACTCCTTCCTCCCTCCTCCCTCCTCCCTCTCCTGTGGACATTCAGGAGGCAGGAACCCATCCTCCAATTTTAGTGCACCAGCCACGACCAGGCAAATTGGCCATTTTACAGTAGGTTCTGTCAAGGCCCATGAATATTTGATAGGCTCTGACTGTTGATGAGCATGTGCTTTGACTCCCTTATCTTATTTGGTCAGCCTGCCAGCATAAGCTTCTCCACCTCCTAGCCTTATTCTCCAGAGAGAGAGAGAGAGAGAGAGAGAGAGAGAGAGAGAGAATGAAAGAGAAAGGGAGGGGTGAGTGAGGTAGCAAAGCCAGAAAGCTCTGATTCAGCGGAGGCTCCTGGTGGCTTGATTGTGATGTGGTGGCTTGGTAAGGGAGGAAAATGAAATAGAGAGAGAGAGAGAGAGAGAT
Source organism: Leiocassis micropogon (assembly GCA_028565275.1). Classification (NCBI taxonomy): domain Eukaryota; kingdom Metazoa; phylum Chordata; class Actinopteri; order Siluriformes; family Bagridae; genus Leiocassis; species Leiocassis micropogon. Next base: position 11,643,334 of record JAOVVA010000051.1, read on the forward strand.
CATCGTATACGGCTGGTGAGGAAACAAATGTCAGTTGAATTTTCAAGTCCAGCCATAGAAGTCATTCCCCCGGGTGCACAGAGATGAGAAAAGCTTTTCCACCTCAACAGCAGGGGCTGATAATAGTGAGGCAGCTGAATTGGCATGGCTTCCACACTAGCTTCCTTCCCTCTGTTCCATAAAGGGATCAGGGTGCTCTGCTTCCCCTCAGGTCATGCTACTGTAGTGCAAGGCCACACTGTGAAAATGCCATTACTGTAGTACCACCCTGGAGAGGTAAAATGGTTTAGAGGGAGGGGGTGGGAAAGTACCTTCTTCCTGGGTGACTAAAATAACAGCAATAATGGTGACTATAATATAGCAACCAAACGATGGGAAGTTCTCTAAATGTGTGTGTGTGTGTGTGTGTGTGGACACATAAACTGGACTATGCTGAGGTCAACACTCACTTCCGTGATCACTGGCTCTCTCAACCAGAGTTTTTTTTTGAGACAGCCATTGAACATCTGTGGCATTATGCCTTCAGGCCACTTCAAGTAAATGGATTTTCTTTTTTCTTTTTTTCCATCAACCAGCATCTTATTTCATCCCTCCTTCACATCTGAGATGCAGAAAATGGCAGCCAAGGGAGTGAACAATACATTTCCTGGGCTGTGCTGACAGAGTAACTGAAATCTCTATACATTCAGATGTCCAAATTTAAGAGCTATATCAGAGACACTCCACCAGAATGGACAGATCAAAGGAAACTCTTGAGCTGCTTGGATTAATGTGTGTCTAAAGCCCATCGATAAGCTGCCCTTTACTACTTTGCAGAGTGACCTTGATTATCCTTGACCTTTGAACCTTTGCTCTCTGTTCTGTAGATTTTTTACCTAATTATGGATGAAAGAATCACAAAGGATAATTCTCAAGCTACATCTTCCATTAAATAATTAAAACATATTACTCGTAATGGATTTTTTTTTTTTGCACCTCTGTCTTTGTTTCTCACCCTCACTGACCTCGATCTCTAAAGAAGTGACAAGAGGTAGAGTACAGGCTTTCTGAAGAGCATTGGCCTCCATCAACTCTCTCCTAATTGAATCAGACTCTTTATTCGCCATAATCTGGGCCTTTTAATTGCATTACACCCTGGGTCAGGAAGGAGGGCCGAGCAGGCAATAACCAGAGGAGCGCATTGGACTGTTGACATTGGGCAGAGCTGACGCAGTCCTGGACGTTGTTATGGCAGTAACCAAATTACAGTGCATCTGGTCTGGGATGAATTACAAACGCAGGATAGGATGGGATTGTTGAAAGAAGAAGAATGGATGGGAATCAAGTCAAGAATGGAAAAGATGAGAAATTGAGACTAGTGTCATGGAGCAAATCGTGTGCATCGAAGTGTACTAATAGATGCGTGGATGAGAATGCTATCGTGATTGACAGAGTGGTTGCGCTGGTCATGGCATTTTACTTGCCATGAAAACATGACTGATGTTGGTTAAGCCCTCAAATCTCCACCTATAATGAAGCATTTTAACCACTTTTGCCCTGTCTGAAGCTTTGACTGATAGTCACTGCATCGTTATTTCATGTGCATACTAAGCAAAAACATTTGCATATGTATATCTATTCTAGGCATGGCTTGCTTAAGGGAAAAATGTCTGGTTGCAGGAGATGTAGAGAAGACTTCTTTGTTGGATGGAAAAGAAATAAATATGTGGAGCCAAGGGGATCGATGGAGATTCAGGTCCTGCCTTGCTTGGCTCTGGCGAGTGCTGGCCTGGTAACACCCACTTTGCTTATCAGCTGCAGCATGATGAACGAGACTCTTCCACTATAAAGAAATTCCCCCTGAAAATGTCTGGTGCGATAGATTATATGAGGGATTTGTTCAGGTGCACAGAATGCCCAATAGATCTGTTCCAGAATGCCAGCAGTAATGCAAGCCTATGTGCAGAGTCCTGATTAGTACAGTAGATTTAAGGCTGGTATGGGAGCTGATGCTTAGCAGAAAGGATGAGTGTTTGAAAAGATAGATATGAATGAGAGGGAAAAGTCAATACAGATTTTTTCTTTTTTGCTTGCTAGTTATGAAATGACAGAAGTCTGCAGGCCTGTTTGGGTGGTAGCCTGTGGCACCACCACCAGACAGGGCCATGACATTGTCATGGTCATGTGTGTGGTTCTAATGTGACAACAGTGGCAGCAGTGGTGACTGGGGTCATTTGGGGAGCACATGCTTTGGCCTGGTGGCCCTGGGATATGACAGTACATACTCTGGGCTTAGCTGAGCCTTTGCATGTCATCAGAGCACTCTGCAGAATGTGCTCGACATATGTCCCTTTGGCAGCTGTCTCCCCATGTGTCAAAATTCACACCACTCATGCCTGGTCCTCCACAGCTAAGCCCCTCTTCCCAGGGCAAACAGGGTTATACATCAAGGCAAAAATAAACCTTTAACAAACAAACACCTCCACCAGTCAGTGATCATGTCCGGCCCAAAGCAGGTGGCACAAAACACCATTCCAAGAAAACTGAGAAAGAAAACAAAATGCATAGATGAGCCTCTTTATCGACAACCATAATGTTTATCTGAAATCCATTTCCCCAGACTGTTATGTGAGCATTAGGGGTCATTGAGCAGCACCTCGGATGGCCGTGAAGACTCATACCGAGTGGCTCATCAGTGACAGACATCAAAATCAATAGGCGTCATCAAGGGGAGCTGCACTGCTGCAGCGCTTCATGCTCTGACATGTGTGTTGCGTCAACGCTCTTTATTCATTCATTTATTTATTTATTTGCCACGGCGATATAGTGGACAGTTTACAGCATTAAGCATGAATGCAGCAGAAGCACAGTCGCTCAGTTTGCAGAAACTTGCAAATCCAGCATTAAAACAGTCTGAATCAGGAGAATCACAATAATCAGCAATGACAGTGTAATCCATTTAAAAGTCCAGCATGGGGGACACACTGAATGATGTCTCTGCTGTGAATGAAACAACAGCTTAAATGTTATTTAATCATAGTTCAGTGTGTGTGTGAGGGGGTGTTCAAAATCAAGTTTTGAGTTTGAAACAGGGAACAGGATTATTTTTTTCGATGACAAGCAAAGAAAAATAGAGCATTAAGCTTATTTAAAATATTTAAATAAGGATGGTGGTCCCTTCTCTTTTTAGGATATTTTCCTTGCCTTCTTTTTGATATGTTGTCTGTATAGCTTGGCTAAGGGCCCTTTGGTGGTCAGGGAGTCTGTAGCTCTGATCCCAAATCCATACTGGATTAGTTGAAGTCTGTGTGGATTTGATTTGTAACATTTGTCAAAACCTTTCAGCTACTCCAGCCGAGTTCCAAAAATGGGTGAGTGTACAATTCTTCTCCTTGTATTCTCTTTTCCACTTTTTTCAGTCCGCTTCACCTGTATTTTTAATAGGGTGACTTCACATCTCACGTCTCACCCATTTTCGATTTGCTTCTTGAGGCACAGACTTCCTCCCTTAACACCAATGTGCCATTTCAACAACTCGAAATAAAGCACCTTTGTTTCTTTTTGAGTACTTTGACACCTGAATAGCATCCATTAATCTTCCTAATTATTGAATTGTTCATACGTGGGCCTAGGACTACTTCTCCGAGAGCTCTGTTATATAATGCAATCTTGAATTCACTTGATTGGTCATTTAAATGGGCTTTCAGTCAGAATAATAATTCAGTCTCTCATCATTTCCTCCAGTGATTGTTTAGGCCAACCTGATTTAAACCACTTACCAAACACAGCTTCTTCTTTGCAGTAATATACTGGTACTGGTATAGGTACTAATAAAGTCTATTCAAATAGTCCAAATAAGGACTATCGTGGAATATCACAGGGAGAGGATGTCAGTAATTAATTAAATGTTTATAAATCAATACAGCTTTAGGAACAGTGTTAAATCTGGTGCATGTTTATTTTTTTCACACGAGATGGGAGAAGAGCTTTAGTGTGAGAGAAGAAAAACGAACAAGATGAAGGCGAGAGAGAGAAAGAGAGAGAGAGAGAGAGAGAGAGAGAGAGAGAGAAGCTGACAACAAGGAAAAAGCGCTATGTTGTGTCTCTGCCTAATTGATCCAGCTTCCCTGGACCAACTAATTGAGCAGAAAATATCCAACTGGCCTGGTGCACATCATAGAAAAGATGCAGGTCAGGCAAGTCTGGATGAGGCTTAGTTTGTCTTCTCACAGATTCAGGCTTTTATGCCATGATGAGTCGATATTGGATGATCTTGGCTACGACTACAATCTACAAAACAGATTCAGTTGTGTCATGTTTCTTTTTAAGGCCCTTTTGGTTTTATTTAGTACACTGCAAAAAAAGAAAAGTTGAGAAAACCCAAATTATTAAGGTCCAACATTATAATATTAATGATGCAATAGATTTTTGCTTTCTCTTTAAGCTAGAAAGCTAGTTGTTAAACGATCAGCTAAATCAAATTTTTATATTCAGAAAATTCAAAATATATTCAAAATTTTTTAACTATTTGGACCTACAACCTCATGATGATTGATGGTAAATTCTTTATGTCACTAACTGTACCAAATTGCCCTCTGGTTGAACATGGATGGAGGTCTTGCTTTTTTTCTTTTTCTTTTTTTTTTTTAATGGGTGCCACACTAAGGATGCACAATGTAGTTCTCAGCTCTGCTTCAGTTTCCAACTCAAAGAATCTTCGGGACAAAACATTGTGATCATAACAGTAGGATCTGAATGGATAATTATTATGTTAGGGTGTCTTCATGTATATTTTTGTATGTTATTGTAATACTTGCTTGTGGGTGCTTTCGGGGCTTTAAGGCTGAAGAAGTTATAAGATTAATAAAATAAAACCCTCAGACACGGACAAGCTCTTCTTAACGCCAACAACTCCTTTATTCCGTTCTATCTTCCCCTTTTATAATAAAAGTCCTCACAACAATATCCAACAACACAAAATGGATACGGCTGAATTAACATTGAATATTCAAATATAACATCAGTACTTATTTTTCCAACATAATCTTTGTAGTTATACAACTCTGTTAAACTCAGTTTAAACTCTTACATTATATTTTATTGTAACTTTAAATGAGTAGGGTTAAAAAACAGCTCAGATTGAACTCAAAAGTCCAGTAATTAGTCTCAGTCACCTGAAATACAAAAGTAATATACACTGAATTCAAAGAAATCATATTAAACACAATCTCCAAAGTTGTCTAGAACTTTGGTCCACATGCAGCTAGAAGTAAGCTTTCTGATCACGTAGTAACTCTGGATGGTCTTTCTGTTTTATCATGAACAGTACAACAGTAAAAGGATAGCCAGGATAGCATTCTAAATAAATATACTGTTATTAAACAATGCCGAAAAATTATGTCATCCTTTTTTCACCTGCAGGTTGGACTATTGTAACGCCTAACTGTCTGGGTGTTCAACTAGGTGCATAAACAAGCTCCAGTTAGTCCAGAATGCAACAGCAAGAGGCCATGCTAGAATCTCTTCTAGAACCTCTACTAGAACACTACAATGGTCTTGTGCCACAGTACCTGGGTGAACCACTAGTGTTTACGATTCGCCGCGCCTACTTTGATCAAAACATGCAGGCTGTTTGTCAGTACCCCATATTATGAAAACTACAGCAGAGCTTTTACTTACGACGTAATTTATGGAATAGCCTTCCCATTAATGTTCAGGACTCAGACACAGACTCAGTGTTTAAATCTAGGCTAAAAACCTATCTAGATTTTGTCTTTTTTTATTTTATTTTTAGTCCCGCTCTCATTGATCACTCATGTTTGTTGAAGGTGGAGTAACTGGCTGCTTTACTTCCCAGGGAACCCTCATGCCTGTGTTTCCTTCTGACTCTCCCTTTTAGTTATGCTGTCCTAGTAAGTTCTGCCAGAGCCCCTGCTTGCACTCTGCAATACATATACATTCACCTTCTACATTATGTGACTGTGGGCCTCTCTCCTCTACCCTCTTATCTTGTCTTTGCTTCCTCTCTCTCCCTCTCTCCCTCTTTCTGTTGCTACACCCCCCTCTGCCCTCTGGAACTGTTCTGGTGCCCTGCTTCTGGTTGGAGATCTCGTCGCATGGATGCCCCGTGTGGTCTGCTTGGGATGCGTGTCGTGACTGGGGACAGTTTCACTTTACTATGAAGACGGTCCTGGCCTCGTCTGATGCAGACAGCTATTCTTTGTGACAGCTGTACATTGTGACTGCAGTCACTTAATAGTTCAAGAGTGGAATTTCCTACACTTTTGTACCTGAGCCTCCAATAATGAACTGGACTCCAAATTAACTTGAACACATATTGTGTTATAATGAACTTGCACACACATTATGACTGCAAAAGAATCCCTGCTATCCGTTATCACCCAAATGGTGATGGGTTCCCTCTCAAGGTTTCTTCCTATTACCATCTCAGAAGGTTTTCCCTGCCAGCGTCGCCCCCGGCTTGCTCATCAGGGACAATTTGATCATTTTGTTTCATACACATTTTCTCACACATTTCATACTAATTTCCTTAATTTTTTTTTTGATTGTGTAAAGCTGCTCTGCGACAAAGACCATTGTTAAAAGCATTGGTGAATTGAATGTGCTATGTCAAAGCCCTTGTCACTAACTTTTACATTTCACAGTATAGATTGTTCTGTTTAGAGCACTGTATTTGAAGTGAGACAAACTTTTAACCTTTTTTTTTTATTATAATTTTTTAAAAAACCTCTAAAGGCTGATTTACCCGTTAGGACAAGACCATGGAGCTGTGGGGATTTTTCCATATCGTTAAAAATTCACACCCATATAACCGAAACAATTTTTGACATACTATTTTACTGTTTGTGTCCCTTGAGACAAAAACAATTTATAACAGCTTATATTACTTCTTGTTTCTTAAAAAAAAAATCCAATTGCCACCATTTAGATATTTCAACTGTTCATATAGTGAGAAAATGATTTAATATTTGAACAGCGAGGAAAAAACAGCAGCATTAAGCATTATTTACTACCAAACACTTCATGTTGTCTAGTCATTTGCTGGTATTTATAATGCTTGCAGTATTATAATAATTATAAAAGACTATGGTTGCCATTTAATCAAGTTTTCTATATATATATTTTTTATTAATTTCCAATGTTTATATATAATCAGAAATGAAATGTGGGTGCATTTCTATCTATCTATCTATCTATCTATCTATCTAGGGGAATTTGGCAATCCTTAGGATGGGGTGGGTGCAGTGCAGACGGCTTGGCAGCTCTTAGTGCGATGGCAGCTGAAATGGAGAAAGAGAAAAAGTGTGTGTGTGTGTATGTGTGTGTGTGTGTATGTGTGTGTGGTGGGTGGGAGTGTTGGACCAGCCAGATGGGTTGATATTCAGGTCTCGGAACGAATGTTAATTTAATCAATGTGCTGTAAATCTGACTGACTGCTGACTCATGTGAGTCTACTGCCCCAAGGGTCCCTCCAACAAAAGCCCTGCTATTGCAGTTTGTTCCCATGATGCATTTTAAAATGCCTACTTTTACCCACATATGCATGCTTGCATACACACACACACACACACACACACACACAAATTTGGACACATGGACAATACTAAAGTTGCGCACCTGCAGATGTGCGTGGATGTGGGTGTTGGGACAAAAAGTGCTGAAGAGGCAGCTCAGGGAGAACTGGGTGAGTGGTTTTAGGCACCTCTCCCTCTCCTTGGGTCCGAATGGTCTGCCAAACCATGTGTCCTAGCTATCAATCTTATCGCCAAGTATCTCACAAACAAACACATGCACACACACTTACCCGTCTCAATGAGAGGACACAGTGACCGACGAAGTGTCGGGGAAATATAAGCGTTATCATGTCATATCATGCAGCCGCTGGAGAGGATTTGCTCGGAGAAGAGAGAAGGAGAGGAGAGAGTCAGAGACAGGGCAAGAAAGGAGAGCTGAAAGGAAGAGAGGAAGGACAGGTAATAAGAAATTGGGAACACAGAAGGAGATGGAGTAAGTGAATGAAGAAATAGATCAGGGTTGGATGCGAAGGGATAATCCCAATGCACAAGGTTTATGGCCGTGCAAAAATTTATTTAGAATGAGTACGCAGTCTGTAGACACTGTGTGTGTGTGTGTGTGTGTGTGTGCCAGAGTACTTTTAATTAAAGTGTATGTCTGTCGCAGGTTTTAGAAAGGTTTCTAAATCACTGATGCAAATCCAAAGTAATATGTGAATACAGAATTTCTGTCTCTCTCTATTTGTAGCACTGATGAGGCTATGGGGAAAATACTACAGGAAAGTAGTGTTCACAATTAGTGGTAACATCACTAAATTCCAATAACATGACAGTGGACATATGGTGAAATGCATACATCAGCCAGAATGCCACACGGAAGTCGTTTCCTTTTAGCACTATATCGAATTAAACGCATTTGTTTCTCTGAACTTGCATAAAATAACCGATGTTGGGGATCTTGCTAATTTCTGCAGCTTGAGAGGCACAACCAAGCTAATGACATTCACAGCTAGATGCTAGCTGAGATCTTAGGAGTTTTACTCTTTCATCTTTCTTCCTTTTAAGAGAAAACGTACGTTCTTAAAAAATTGCTGATGTACACTGCTTGGTGAGAAAAAAAAAATGGTTGTTTCAGAAGATTTTAAATATTGGTCTGTATCAAGCAAAGAAAACAACTAAGAAGAGTTTTAAATTACTGGAATTTGGTTAACAATGTTTATACCTACAGTATATATATACCACAGAATAGTGCAGATTCTTCAGTAGAAGAACAAAATCAAGCATAGAGATCACTTAAACGCTTGGTGCACTCCCTCACTCATCGTCTATGAATACGCCTGTATTCAGGGTTGCGGAGGGCTCTGGAGCCTATTACAGGAGACATAGGACACAAGGTGGGCTACACACTGGATTGGGTGCCAATCCATCTTAGGGCACACACACATATACACAATCACACACTTGCACACAACGGGCAGTTTGTGAACACCAATTAGCCTAATCTGAAGGGCCTTGGACTATGGAAGGAAACCCACCTGAAACCAAGCATGAGGAGAACATTCAAACTCCATGCACACCGAAATCGAGCCTGGCCAGGAATCAAACCTGGACTCTGGAGATGCAAGGCGACAGTGCTAACCACTACACCACCTTGCTGCCATGCTTGGTGCAATTGCATAAGAAAATCAACGCTAGAAATCACAGATATGGATGTTAATTAAGTTAAGTTAAGCTTTTATTTGTCACATATGCATTACTGCACAGTGAAATTCCTTCTTTGCATGCCCCAGATTGTTAGGAAGCTGGGGTCAGGGTGCCGGGTCAGCAATGATATATAGTAGCTAGCGCCTCTGAAGCATAGAGCTCAAGGGCCCAACAGCAGCAACTTGGTGGAGCTGGGGCTTAAACTGCTGACCTCCTTCTCAGTAACTCAAAGCTTTAACAAATGAGCTATAACTCAGTGAAAGAAAGAGCATTTCCACATGCACAGTGTGATGATAACTCTCAGGAATGAGACTAAACAGCTGTGTGTCCATAAAAAAAACCACTTGTTAATGAGAATCAGAAAAAGGCTTCAATTTGCTAGAAAGCATAAAGATTGGACTTTGGAGCCATGGAAATAGTGGTCTTGTGGTCTGATGAATCCAGACTTACTATGTCAGGGTAAGAAGGGAACCACATGAAGCAGTGACCCCATCATGCATACCTGTAGTGGCTATTGTACGAGCCTCTGGAGGCAGGGTTCTGATCAGATGGTCAGGTCTAGACTCAGCAAGTTAAGTGGCAATAAAATTAAGTCAGCTGATGATCTGTATGTACTGAATGATGAGGTCATCGCATCTGTGGAACATTTCTCCTCCCTGATGACATGGCAATGCTCCAGGACTCAAAAGGGTGAAAGAGTGGTTCTGGGAGCATAAGGGATCTATTATATATTTTATATTTATATATTTTATATTCATCATAAATTGGTTACCATATTGCACACTATAATTAAATCTGAAGGTGGTCGAATAAAACATCAAAGTGTACGGCCCTTTGTGCCTAGTCAGTCTATAATTTTCATGCAACTGACATTATTCCAGGGTGACAGAACATAGTATGATGCTGTTTTCTGTATTAGGTATATTTTTTATTGTGAGAAACATTTTTTAATGTCCAGAAAGTTTAGGATTCATGTCCACAGTTACGCAACAGATCTGAGGTAACAGAATGTGATGAAAAAAGTCACCTGCCCCATACTACCTGAGTGATAAGGGCAGACTTTGAAATATATTAACATACTATATTAACTTCTATGAAGTATATAGTAAATGTTTTGCTCAAAACCTCATTATGGACTTCTACCAAGGTCACAGCAGTGTTTGGATGCAGAGCACTGTTCTCACTGCAGTCAAGTGGCCAGTAACAATCGCCACTGATTACAAGCCTCTTGTGATTACAAATACACCCTTACATACGTTATTGTGAAATGGCTTGGAAGCATTCATTATGAATAAATATTTGCTGTCTCAAGGATCAATGCTTATCTGAAAGGCCAAAAGATCTCTTCATTCAAACAAATGTTGGTGAAGCATGTAGAAACTATCCCTGTGTTTGGAGTAGGAGACACAGAATATGGACAGCCGTCTGGAAAAACCTTGAGACGAAGTCTCAGTGGCTACGTATATTTCATCAGAAAGTTACAAAAATTATTTATTATACTTCTCTTCCTGAAAGGTCATGTTGGCTAAGGAAAACCTTGGTGGCTACAGTAAAGACGATTTCCTTACATAGTGAATGTCAAGTTGTTTTGATCAAGTTATTGTATAGTTATTTAGCTGTAGACAAACAGACTAATCTTTAGAAATATTCCCAAGCCATTCTGTTTTTAATCAGATAGCAGCTGTCAAAATGTCAGTAATGAAGCAATCAGAAAGAGATGTTTAAACTGAGTTTTCTCCCTTTTTAACTTTTTTTGGGCTAACTGAATTTTAAAATGATGTGTGCTAAATGCTTTTCATCCGTAATTGCTATTATTACTTATCAGTAATTAATTTCAGTTTATTACGTAATTAATTTGAATTTTTTTGTTAATTACAGTGTTTGAAATGTAGCACACTATAGTAGTAAATATATTTTCCACTTACTCATTGTCTATACCGCTTTATCCTGTATTCAGGGTCGCGGGGGCCCTAATCAATTGGCAATTAGCCTAATCTGCAGGTCTTTGGACTATGAGAGAAAACCAGAGTACCCAGAGGAAACCCAGCGAGCACGGGGAGAACATGCAAACTCCATGCACACAGAGACGGGAATCGAACCTGGACCCTGGAGGTGCAAGGCGACACTGCTAACCACTACACCAAAGTACCATATTTAAAGTCGTTGTGTGTGAGTGTGTGTGTGTGGTAGTGATGGAATGTTTGAATCATTTTAGTGACTCGGTTCTTTGAATCTCATTCATCGAAATGAATGAATCTTTTTTTTTTTGAGTCATTTAGTTCATTTCGTTCTTTCGATCAGAAGTAAACTAAAATGTTTTCAATAAACAGACCGCTAACATATTTACATACACAAATTTTGGCTATAGTTCCAATAATAAAAATATTACAATGCAGCTAAGGACATATTATGATAAACAGAATGAGCAGCTCACCTCTCATATCTTCTGAACCTAGTTGTTTGTTCTTTTAAATCTATTGCACTGAATAGTGTCTACGGGAGTCACGTGACAAAAGAACGAACGACTAGGAGTAGAAGACTCATTGAGAAGACTCACTCAATTCTGCTTCCTGTATACTGCACTGCATAGCGTCTATGGGAGTCACGTGACAAAAGAACGAACAAAGACTACTCATTTCCGTTTCCTGTTCATAGCCTACGGAGGTTTTGCGATGCTTTGCTCATACAAGCCCAGTCGAAAATGAATGAATCACTCCACTTTTCTCCAGTTATGATCATTAACATTCCATCTTTCGAGAGCTACAGCTTTAGTTTTTCTTGCCTGTAGCTCTACATAATGTAGTGTTTAGTCTTTCTTAGAGATTTCACATATATCTTCATATATAAGATATAAGTCCGTCTAGCTTGGTCTCTGTTTAATGGTGAATAAGTAATGAGTCACCCCTAATTTGGTCAACAGGCTGGAACACATGGAAAAATGCTGCCGGTAGTTTTGCTATCGCAAGCCTAGTCTTTCCCTGAATTCTCAGCATCCTTTGCCAGCAGATCCTTACGGATATTAACTCGAATATTTATTTGGCACAGTATGTTGCTGTGCAGTATTTTAAAATGCTACCATTTTTGTTGCTCCAGGATACTAACTTACACCAAAAGCAAAAGACCATTCACTTTTTTTTCAGTTGCACTCTTCACTCTTTCTGATTAACCTTCTGCGTCATTGCTTTCATAAGATATACTTCACAATAAGCCGGTGCTTATCTTTCACTTTGTCAGCCTAGTCCTTCCTTTCTAGTTTATTTTTAGTGCACCATCTATCAGAATAATTGACAGATATGAAAGAAAATAATTGACAAATGCGAAGGACCGCAATTTAGTTTCCTACTACAATTTTGTTAACACAGCTGGGTCCTTTGACCATGTTTAGTTGCTGATTAGAGAATGCAAGACAGTCAATGAACCACTCACTGTCCAGGACAGTTTAGCTAAATATTTATAAAGAAACTGCTCACGAGTAAGTGTTATGAAATCTATGAAATATAACTCACAAAGTGTCAGCCACAAAGATCCTCTTATTCATCATTTTCTGTATTTCCAGGACGAACATGACCTTAGTGCACATACCAGTCTTAAAGGTCAGGTGGTGCCTTTAGGGAATAAAAGTGTCATAAAACAAACACCAATGATGCGACAGACATCTTAGAGCTGGTGTCAATGTCTGGGTTTCCAGAAATATTTGTATTACATAATAAGGCCTGTATCCATGGGAACCAAATGGGGTGAGTTATAGCTGTCAGTCCCAAACAGAGACAGCATGAAGTGAGTCTACGTCTGTGTCACCGAACAGGCCTGCTAGCTATCATGCATGAGCCACATATAGCTCATATGCAGACCTGCACTGACAGTGTTGAAAATGACCTGGTGTGTATCAGCAAAACAGCTTGTCTCTTCGCATTAGAAGAGAAGTGTGACACTGACAGAGTGTGACTGTGGGTTCATCACTGAACCTCTCCAAAATAGGGTGAACGAGTTTTTCATGATTTGTAGCACTGAAAGGCCATAAATAAAAAAATAAAAAATAAAAAACCTGACGTCATGTCTGCCGTTGTCTCATCTACTTCACTATCTCTCCTTCCTTCCACCTTCAGCCAAAATCCCCCTGTCTGGAATGTGAGGACGCCACTGAAGGTCCCCAAGGCCCAGTGCCAATATATGCCTTAGATTGATGTGTTACAATAACATTGCTAAAATCAGGGCTCTTTTGATTTATATTTTTTCAAGGCCAACTGACAATGAACCACATTATTGTTATACATGTAGTTGCAATATTACTTTATTACTTATACACTCACTGGCCACTTTAATAGGAACACTTGTACACCTCATTTGTGCAATTATACTACATACATAATCATCTAATCATCATGCTGCATCTGTGTGGTGTGTAAAAGTCTGGACATACAGGTCAGAAAGGGGATAAAAATGAGAAAGAGGATAAATAGTGATTTTGTTCGTTCTAATGTGGCATGGTTGTTGGTGCCAGATGGATTGGTTAGAGTCTTTCAGAAACTGCTGATCTCCTGGGGGATAATGAGACAAGGGTAAATAATTAAATTCATATTAAGTAGCACAAATAGGTAATGGAGATATGATTGCCTAACACTTTAAATAAAATATGGATTCCTGGAAACACCCTTTTAAAACAAATTGGAACTGCTCTCATTATATTGTGTCAGATACAAGTTTTTATTTATTTATTTTTGTGTTGCTGTGAAACCTTCATATTCTGGTGTTAACTATGTTATGTTTATATTTCTATTTTAAATATGAACATAAACTCATTGATGCGCTTATTTATTTATGTATTTACAAGTATGTATGTACAAACCGGATTCCAAAAAAGTTGGGACACTATACAAATCGTGAATAAAAACTGAATGCAATGATGTGGAGG
>JAOVVA010000051.1:11658216-11678944 GCA_028565275.1 Leiocassis micropogon
TACATTTTCTCAGTTTAAACTTTTGTTCCGTGATTTATGTTCTATTCTGAATAAAATATTAGAAGTTGGCACCTCCAGATCATTGCATTCAGTTTTTATTCACGATTTGTATAGTGTCTCAACTTTTTTGGAATCCGGTTTGTATGTATGTATGTATGTATGTGTTCAGGTATGTATGTATGTACAGTATGTATGTATGTACTGCATGTATTTATTAATTTATTTATACATAAAAAGACCCTAAATTATTTAAGACATTTTCAGACCACTGTATTCAATTTTTTAAATTAATTAAAGCTCATGATTGTCAATATCCAATTTTAAATATACATCTGATTCCTATCACACATCACTACTTGGGAAAGTTAAAGGAGTTCTCAGGTGGTTGTGGGTGACTAGTGTTTGGAAAGTGAGAGACATAATTCATAACTTATAAAGCATCCAGCGTTACTGGGATAGGCTACAAATTGGCCATTGAAAGTGTTAGTGTCACTAAAAATAAATGTGCATTATTCTATGTTACATAACATTTAGCATGTATTTATTTTTTGACTTTCACAATACAAGACAGTTTGAGCTGAACACAGTTTGAGCACGGAGACTGGACGCTGAAACCAGTAAAACCCCAAAGTTTGTTTGACCCAAAAAACATTTTCAAACCAAATGACCCACAGTGAGGTGACACACACACACACATATACTGTATACACTCACACATACAAAATAGAAGGTGTTCCAAATGTTCCTATTTCTATCCTGTCGTCCTAAAATTCCTCGTTTATCATCAAAACCATTGAATAAATTTGGCTTCCTGTGGTGAGCTATTTAGGCACATATTGTGTAGAAGAGAAGGCGAAAAGACAATAGGTGTCCTCTCTCTCCTAGCTCTTGTTTTCTTTGTGTCTTTCACAATGTGAGAACTCTGGAAAGTGACAGACCTCTGGAGCTGCAGAAGACACCCACACATGTGCTTCATGCCGTCTGGGTTGAAGATGAACAGAACATTCATATGTACATATAATAACAAGTAACCTAATTTCTTTGTTAAATTGTTTTATATATATATATATATATATATATATATATTTTAATAAAATACAAGTTTTACCATAAAGCACATTTTTAAAATGAACAAACAAACAAAAACATTTACACTAAATCATTTACATGATCAATAGGCTAAGCGCATGCTAATGTAGTGATATCATGCTAGAGCACATTTGTTATAGGCTATTTCAGGGAAATCATCTGGAATTGAATTAGCCCATGCTGTGTTCATCTGTGTCTATATATAAAGCACTGCAGGTGTTATTTCAGCACTGGGGGGATTTGTTTTTGTAGTTTGATATAAAACCTTCGATTTCAGTGCAGTTTTGAGATTAAAGCCCCGGTCAGCACATTTTCATAATTAGTCTCTTACTGTTATCTGTAGCTTCTATGATTTTACCACTGACAGCAAAAAAAACAACTTCGACTGAGCACGGCTATATTTGGTCGAGGTGGCACTAAGTTGACATAGCTAAGTTAAGGCGACACAGCTTGACCTACCTGCTCTCTGAAGTTTCTTTACTTATCTATTAGTAGGGGTGCTCACTTAGAATGTATTGCTATTACTTTTCTAAGAAATCTGACTAACGGTTTAAAAAAAACCCAAAAAACATTGTTTTCTGATTTGAGACTAGATGGCTGTATTTTTGCTCCTCTGCCAAACCACTTTGCTCACTTGACTTATAGCTTGCTCATTTTTGGTCTGATTGGACATGTTGATAAGCTCTACTACTTTGGCAAAAATCAGTTAGATCAAAAATAAGTCATCCCTTCCAAAATGGCACTGAATTTGAACCACTTTGGGAAAACCGCCATCCTGTGCTCAGTTTTTAAAATACAAACATGCAACTTTAAAGCCTCCTCTCTCAAACAATTCAAAACCAAAGCTCTGACACCTATGTTTCCTTTGATAGACAGTAAAAGAATCACAGGAGTGTCGTTGGCTTTTAAGTTTATGTTGGATAGATTCTCTGTGCCTGTGAGTTTTGCATGCAGATAGGAGAGAGCAAGTGGCCCAAGACATGCCCCTCAACTCTCTCTCTCTCTCTCTCTCTCTCTCACACACACACACACACACACACACACACACACGCACACACACACACACACACACACACACTCCCTGGAATCACAGGCAGTGAATATTTTCATATCCATTGCCTATTTACTTCACATTTCCTCCAGTTATACACTGTTTAATTGTAATTGTGAGCTGGTCTAGCTTGCTTTATCTCATCCATATTTTTAATTGGAGTAGAGATGAGAATTAGCAGAGTGGCTGCAATAAAGATAAAACATCTAATACCGTAAAAGGCTAGACAAGCTGTATTGTTACTGTATGTAATTAACACATATTTTAATACTTTTATAAAACTTATACTTAGGAACATTAAAAATCCTTATTGCGCTTTGTAAAATAAAATCTTACATATTAATAAACACAACAATTTGACGAAGCGTTATGATAATAATCTTATCTTGCTGTGTGTTATCAGCCAAACTTATGACCCACTGCATGATGTGAGGATATCTGCACTGATTATACAAGATTTCATCTCATGCTCTGTTGATCAGTGTTGCATTTGTAATTATTGCGAATAAAACAGGAGATGTAAAAGCGACACGCACCCAAACCATAATCTTACCTGTTTTTGCAGCCAGCTGTGGGCAGCGATGAGAAGTGGAAGTATGTACCAAATACACAAACCACACAAAATTCCTGACTCAAACTCAAGAACGCTGTGGAAGTGCCACTTTGCCGTTCCTACGCACTCTTTTAGCACTAGAGCTTCACGAGTGTTGACATCATCTGGTATGACACACCCACACTGCCTCTGATCAAGCAGAAAATTTCAGTTCCTGAATTTAAATTTGAACATTTAAAGTTAATTAAATCTTTAATCTTTAACTAAGCTTTAGCCTGTCAGTCTGCAGTCACCTTCACTGGAGTCACCTCTATAATCTAGGTTAATAGATAACCTTATGAAATTGTGTGTGAAAGACATAGAAAATGCCACCAACACAAAAAAAAAAAAATCAAGAAATACGCACAAAGTCAATAAAACTACTGGAAAGGTTAAGCTGGTCATGTTCCCTCTGGCTCGTCTATCTGTCATTGTGGACATAGACAAGAACAGATGACAGTATTTCTCTCAGCACACATGAGTCTCCCTGAGGTCCCAAATCAGAGTTTATTTCACACAGCACTTTTTTCATCTGTTTTTTTTTTTCCAAGACTATACCTATGTCCCTCTTTCCACATCGCTCCTCCTGTCACTCCATATAAAACATTCTGTTCTGTTTATTATTTCATATGTTCTTTTCTTTTTTTTTTCACCAGCTTTTCCATCTGTCCCTATTTCATCTGTCTTACTTACTTCAGCTGCCCATGCAAACATCAGTCACTGCTTGAATTTGCTCCGTTAGTCTATTTGCTGTGTGTTAAACCTCCCTGCAAAACTGCTTCATATCTTCTCTTCTATAGTGCTGGACTTCTCACAAAGACACAGAGAGATCGGAATGTGAGGAGGACTGTATTTGACAGACACAAAATCTATCACAGATGTTGTTGTTGAAAGCAGCTGTATATTACTGTATATCACAGCGCATTTTTATCAAATTCTGTAAAGCCAAATATTGAAGGTGTCCATTCCAGCTCATGGTACTTCTCTAGAACTAACATAGTTTCTCTAGAGAAGGAACTAGAGAATACGTACATCCTACTGTATGAAGCAGGACAAAACTTTTATATGTCTCTTCCCATTCATAAATCATATCCTACCAGGTGCAGTATGAATAAATTTACAAAATGAATGAATGGTAATATATTTTTCTTGCATGTTGTGCATATTTACACAATACTAATATTATAGCATTCCAACAATAGAGTCGAATTAGCTTAAATTTACACTGATATGAGAGAACTTGTTCTTTGTCTATTATAATGTTTAAGATTATAACCAGTGGTGGAAATTATTCCTGTATTTAAAGAGCTTTTTAAATGATTCGTGCTTGAGAAGTTCACTCCTCTACCAGTTCTGACATCTTGAAATTCTACTCCATTACAGCTTGAAAGAAAAACCTTTTAGCCTAATTTCCTTTTCCATTGTATTTCAGGAAATAAATTGTAAGGATGTCATGTTTGTGAATAGTAAATTGTATAAGTGTTTAGGAATTACATAATTATCCGTTGACAGAAAAAGAGCAGTAGCAAAAATATTGCCACTTAAGTTGTCGGCAGGCCCATTAGAGTTGGTTTAGGGGTGGTTCATGACATTTTGTATTGACTTGTGAAAAAAAAGTATTTTTTTTCATAAACAGTTGACCTTGCATTAAATAAGTCTAAATTCTGTTTTGCCAATTTTGGACTCATTTTATTTTAACGCACGTAATCTTTCCAGGAGAGGATTTTTTTTTTTTCCCTGAACATGAGCGGTTGTTGTCGTTCCAGCCAGGGATATGTTGTCTCAGAAATATGTCAGCGCCCTCCTCATCTATTGCACATGACACGTCTACCAGCTCTGTGGAAAATTTTTACATGGCTCACCTTGTCACCTGTGACATATGACCCAATAAGGTGCCAATTAATTCCATGTCTTGCTCATGACATCCTTCTGCGTTACCTTCACACTTGCTCTTCTCCATCTCCTTGTCCTGTATGGGCTTTTTAATTGCCATGTATGCTTTTAATGAGATTACAGCCTTTAAACAGTGTCCTTGGGCAAGCATTTGAGGAAGTAGTGGACTGGAAATCGGTGGCATGATGCTCAGCATGATAGTGGTGAAGATGGTCTGATATTACATTAGCACTGATTAATTGATAGGTGCTGGATGTAGAGGGGAGAGCGTGCATGCTCGCGAGTAGAGTGTGTGACTGGAGTAATGTGTGTCAGTGTGACACACAGGCTGTAAGAGGATTATGGAGATAGGAGCTCAGGCATGGAGTAGAAACGGGGTGTGTGTGCATGTGTGTGTGTGTGTGTGTGTATTTGACTGCATGAGTCAGAGGCATGTAATTCAGTGCGAGGTGCACTACATTTTTCTCCCTGCAGGGACTTGTTTTACATGTCATTGAGTAAGAGTGTATAGTGTGTGTGTGTGTGTGTGTGTGTGTGTGTGTGTTTACGGAAGATGTATGAAAAGCCACATGTTCGAAGATGTGATTTTTTTCATATTGTAAAATTAACTACTTAAAAAAGCTAGGGTGGTTAGCTTGTTCATAACACTCAGCAGGGGGTGAGGGGGTGAGGGGGAGGCATACTAATCATGAACTATTAATGCAAATAAAAAGGCATATGAAATAAATATGGAAAACAGAAAAGCCTAAATGAAGCATGAATACTAAATGTAGAGCATGAAAACAAATTAATGAATCACAAACAAAGAACAACAAAACAACAAATTAGAAGCGACGCAGCATATCAGACAGTTTTGTACCCACAGTAGATATTTGATCAGCATTCCAAGTCTCCTGCTTTAAACGGTCCTTTTTTTTTTTTTTTGTCCTGCCTCCTTCTTCTGCACCAGTAATTACCATAATGGCACCAAAACATGCTACAGAATGTAAAAGTGCATGGCAGCAGGGGTGCTGTTGACATTCAAAAGCCTCTGTTGTTAAACGTGTGCCGAACTAGCCTGCTAGCTCTAACTATTCCTGGAGGATCAAAAGTCCAGCAGCATCCTGCTGTGTGGGGGAGGCAGATCCTGTCAGAAGCTCATTGAGATGCTGGATGAGGGCACTTAGCAGAATGGCAGGGTCAGCATATCTTGCCTGCCAAACAGGAGCTAAGGCCAGAGCCCACACGGCTAGCACCAGCTTGTAATCCATACAACACAGAAGGTTCTCTTATCCATACTGCTGCAGTGGCACCATGAAGCATTACTGGGTCTATTATAAGCCGATGACTCTGAGGTCAGGTGAGATCTGAGGTCAGTACGAGGCATGAGCTCAGAATGGGTTATGATATCAGAAAAATGTGTGCTTTTTTATACTTTACAAGCCAGTTTGTCTGATCATTATATAAAGACAGCCTTATATCACTTACACATCTGTATAAGACTCAGATTACCAAAGTGGAAGGAGGTTCAGTGAGAATCTGTGCAACCGTGAAAATATTCAACCAAATGTACAGCTAATTTTATAGTATAGGACTAAAGACTGGAACAGGCATTATAGACTACTCATGAAAACTCATATTTTGTAGTACAGTGGGACCTCTGCATACGAATTTAATCTGTTCTGGAGACGAGTTCTTAAGGTGACATTTCTTATTGTGAAACACATTTTCTCATAGGAAATAATGTGAATGCAGATAATCTGCTCCAGCCACCATCCCTCGGTTGGTACATATTACCAATTTCCAACACTATAATTATATTTTTGCATAAAAAAAACATAAATAAAGAAAACACATGTAAATGAAGTCAAATATAAAATAAAAAGACATTAATCTTAATTTATGATTTCTCTAGGCGTCAGCAGCTTTAAAAATGAACCTGAAAGTGGCTCCCTTTTCTTCTTGCTAGAGGCTTGCTAACATTCATAGGACCCATGACGCTATGTCTTTACTAAATCTTGCACTAAATGCAAAAAAAAAACAAAACAAAAAAACATACTTGAAAATATGTAACCTTGCTTGGCTTGACTTTTCACCATCGCAAACAAGTTTTGATTGGCTCCTGGAAGTACGCCCAACCGGATGTACATGCAACCGGATGTACACATGACTGGCTCGGTCACCCTTATTCCAAACATGCTTCGTATGCTGAGGCAGAATTTTCATAAGGTGAAATTTCGCAAGGCAAGGCGTTTGTATGCCAAAGTACCACTGCATTTAGTTCTACCTTTGCTTTCATCTTTAATTCCCCAATAACCATAATTAAGGCAATCTTGGAGAAATTTTACTAATGCAATAATTTTATCATTTTTTTTCTAAGGCATCCACATATTAACACCTATGGTCATAATTTGGCATAACCAATGCATCTACTTGTATTTTTTCTGGAAGTCAATATGGAACTGGAAAACACAAAGAAAACCCAAATTAACACTGGGAGAACCTACACAGAAACTCCATACAGACCTGAGATTTGGATTGAACTGTTAACACCATGCAGTGGCATAGCTGCACCACTGTGCCACCTGGGGCAATACTTGAAAGAGTGTAAATACCCTCTGATCGGTGAAATGGTAATATGTTGTGTCAGTCACAGACAGCACATACAGTAGTGTCCTTAATAAAACAAACAAACAAAAAAATCTGAAAGGTTGAGAGCATTGACATCACAAACAACAACGTCAATTATGTCTGACACAATACACAGCCATTAGACACTCTTTAAATATTAAACAATCCGGCTATGGTCTGTCTACCACCTGTCAAGTGACTGCCATGTACCAGTGAACCTTATTCTTAATATCTCAACAGTTCAGGGCTGTTGGTGCTTAGGAGACAATCCATAGACTGAAGACTACCTGTCTTCTGTCATGTCCTCATTCAGCCCTCCATTCGTCAACGGTTAATCAGACGGCACCAAACACAATGATACAGACACAAAGTTAAACAGTTAAGTGCCAGTGTGCTTTTTAAAATTGGGAGGTAAAAGCAGTTCCCAGAGTACACCAAACACCAAACCCAAATCACAGTAGAAAAAACACAGTAGAATCAACCCCAAGATTCTGGAGCTGCGAGGCAGCAACACTACCTTCTACACTTCCTCTATACACACTCTACTGGTTACATATATCACTGAAATATGGAACCTGACATCATTTCATTTATATTAACCCTTATGTATTCATCTACATTAACCCTTTATCATGGTTGTGGGTATTTCTTGGCATGTTGATGAGAATCAGTTGAGGCACTTCAAGACAGTACAAAGATGGTTTATTGACTGTTTGCATAATTGTCCACAACAGATTATACAAACATGTACAATTGCCACCCAAAATTGATTTATTACTAAAATGTTTATTGCCAATGGAGGCTATAAAAGCTCTCAAAGAAGACAACAAATCTTTAATATTTAATAGGTCTTTTAACTGAGTAAACGGTTGCACAGACAATAGAAGAGAAAAAAAAAAAACAATAACAAAAAAGAGAAAGAAAAGAAAAAGAAACTCTTGCTGTAAACAACAATAACACACATTCTCTATTGTATTGTTATTTTTTATGTTGAGTCTGACTTTGCCCCTGGCTAGCAACGCCATAAAGGCTCGTCCTCTGCCTCTCCCAGCAAATTGAATCTGTTCCTCTGTAATTGGAGTTAGTGGGTGCACTGATCCTCCAGGTTGCCTGTGTAGTGTGCTCGCCGCTTGTGGTTTCTGCTGAATCCCTCGGTCAACACATCTGCAGCTGCTTTAGAGCGAATTATCACATTTTGGCAGCGAACAAGGAATCATCTTATCTCTTTCCTCTGCCATGTCTGACAGACCTGAGAGACGAGGACGAATAGAAGTCGGCAATGTATTGACAGGGGGAAAAATGGAATCATCACTGCAGCCCCACTTTGCCCCAACTAACCCCATGTGCACAACTTCCAAAGAGATGACTGTGCTGAACAAAGGTGAAGCAGTGCAGGCAGGGCCAATGTGAGGCAGAGTGCTGAGTCATTGTGCTGGACAGTAGTGACCATGATCCCTTGATTGATTATCTGTAAAGTGTGATACCCACCGAGGTCAGCAAGTTCGACAAGCGAGGCTGCTGTTTAGGAGAAGAGTCCAATCTCATCTACACGGAAGCACTGACCTAGTAGGCCACCCCTCTGAACTCCCAATATCAACAAGGTCTATCAATAGCAACCTGCTTTCCTAATATTGTAATGAGGGTCCAGGGTGTATTGCAAATATAATAGAGTTGAATTGTCTGTCAATTTACATTAACGAAGTCATCAGCAAAGATACGGGCTGATGTGCATTTATGGAATACATTTGATAACTATTGACTACAGACAGAAAGCCTGGAGATCTTATGGACTTCATTCTAAGCTTATTGTCGCTGTAGGTGTCTTTATTCTCAGAGGCTTTGATTTTTCATCTTAATGGAAGTAATATCAGCCTTACAGTTGTATAATGAATAAACCGAGGACATTTTGTTCTCATATACACATGTGCTCATTCTTGTTATGTGCCGAATTAGCTTTCCTCCAAATGCCTCCACCTTCCCCATCTCGTCCGTCTTAGCTGAGTGTGCCCTGTGTGATTGGATACCCTTAATCGCACCAGCCGCAAATTGCTTTCTGGAGAAGGGGAGCGTTCTTGTGTTTTGCAGTGGCCCCACTGGGGGAGTCGCCATTCGTGTTGCTTTTTGGCTAAATAGACAAATGAGATTGGGGAAGAGGTTGGAGCAGAATAGTTAGTTCTGCCAGTCCTACAAATCTAGAAGGAAATAGAGCAGAATAGTTAGTTCCAGCAGCCCTGTGAATATGGAAGCTGCTTGTGTACCATGGAGCAGAGTGAATGCACAGGGAGTTTAAATTAGCCACCGATCTAAACTGTTGTGAGAATTCTTTGACTTTAAAGAGGGAGATGGGAAAGACTCCCCTATTTCCCTCACATCTAATTTCTACATCTAATGACTTCCTCCACTTTATTAGCACTTTGCAGGAGAGCTGGTTGTGCTTCACATGGTGGTAGAGGCAGAAACTTGGGGCAGGGACCATTTTAGTTTGGTAACGTGATTTTATAAGACCCCTCTAAGGCACAAGTAAATGCTTTCCATTCAGAAGCAAGCATAGAGCAAAGCGCTCTTGGCCGGCCCCAGGCTCTCACTCTTTTTGTACTATTCATCATCTCCTTCTGCTTGGTGACACCATGGATCATATAAGCAACAAATTAGTCCTGCTCTCTGACTGCTCAGAAAAAAGCACATGGTAGGGTTAAAGAAAGAGTGAAAGAGACTGAGAGGTAGGCTTGATCTTGCTACATGTTTCTATTCTTATAAAAATGTATAGACCATCATTTTCTGTTGTTCTTCAAATGTTCAAAGCCTAAAAGATAAATCATGTTATTTATTTCTCCTTTTGCCTGCAACCTCTGTGGAGTCACTAATCTATCCTGAGGCCATTAAAAGAGTGAACTAACCTTTATGTTAATCTTCCTGAAAACGACAGACTCTTTGCCATTCCCCATCGAGCATCAATTCCTCACCCTGTGTGTGCTCAGCTCAGTAAGATGGAGGAGTGTTGAGTGGTGTGTTAAGGGATGCTGTCTCTCACTGCGCTTCAGTCAGGGAGATGGAGGTGCATTAGGCAGGACGCAGTGGGAGTAGACTGTGCTGAGGTCAGTAAGGCTGCTGTTTAAGTGATGTGATGTGGGACCCGCTGATCCACACCGGGCACATTAGTGCTCGGCCCCTGGAGGACCACCACAGTGGCCAAGGTCGAGTTCCAGGACCCAAAGTGAGCTTTACACATGACACAGCATTGAGGGCAGAAGAGACAGAGCACCACTGAACATCCCTGCCTCCTTATTTTCATTTTCATCTCTTCCCTGTGTTGCATTTAGCACCACCATGCTCCTTTTCTCATATTATCTTTCTTCTGCTTTATATCTCTCTCTTGTCATCCATTTCATTGCTTTTGGCTCATGTCCTTTTCTCATCTATCTCCTGTTCTATCTCTGCTTCCATCCTGCGATTCCGTTAAACCTTCATCAAACCTCTCTCGCAGTTTTCTCATCTTTCTCCTTCTTCTGTGTTTTCTTTCCCCTCTACTTTCATCCATCAGTCATCCCATCCTATCATCCCTCTGCCCTCTCATTCTTTTCTCATCTCTCTCCTGTTTCATCCCCTCTAGCTTAGCTCTTGTTTCTCTCTCCACTCGTTCTGCTTCAAGCAGAGCGTGTCTGTGCTATCTCTGCAGCTCAGGAAGAAGTGGAGCCATGATTAGATTACACAACAGTCACACAGCAAGCGATGGGGAAGGAAAGTGTAAGGAAGTGTGTGCGTTTGTGTGTATAAGAGACTAGCGAAGGCTGGCAAAGACACTGAATAATACTCAGTCGCACAGAGAACACTCTAAGCAGAAGTACACACACACACACACACGCGCACGCACACACATCCTCTTTACATCGCTCTGATTCATGCACCTTAGTTCCTGCTCCTGTCCTACAAATACAGGAAGTAAAGTCATGTGTCCTGTTTAATGACAATGGCTCACTCAGGAGGATTTGTGTTGTGTGCTTCGCTGGCCTTTTCCCCATTTTCCACATCGAACGGAGCAAATGAGCACTGGCTCCTGCTCTACTTTTATCACGCTATCGCCTTCTTCTGGCTCTTTCGCTAGCCTCTAACTCTGTCTGGCCTCTACTTGTCTTATTCGGTGACATTTCTTCTTCACTCGCTTTCTTACTTTCCTTCCCTCTCTCCCCCTACCTGTACAGCCAAGGAGTCTCAGATAGCTCTATCTCTTCTTACACCAACCTATCAGCTCCCACCGTTGCCCAGGCAACGCACCATTGTCATGGCAACCCTGGTGGGTTGGAGGAGGAGGGATGGTGTGTGTGTGTGTGTGTGTGCATGTGTGTGTGTGAGAAAGAGAGGGAGAGAGAGAGAACGGGATGCTAGAGAAAGAAAAATTAGAAAGTCAGGGAGAGAGAAAGAGTGCGAGAGAGTCACCCATCTTTTCTCATTAAGCGATAAAGAAGTCGCTGTGCTTCTAATCTTTGTTCCACTGCAGCTTTATCAGCACCGAATATCACGCTGTCTTCCTCTCAGAGTAAATAACACAGACCCAGTCCATTTGGTAGCATAATGGCTGCCATTTATTAATAGTGATGTCCGTATTAAATTGGCCCCCGTCACTACTCTGTGTGCCAGTTTTTTGTTTTTTTCTTTTCGTCTGCTGTCAGGATTTGAGTGTAAGCGAGAAAGCCATATACATTGAGGAAACCCACTCACCTTTGCTTTTGGTTCTTTTGCATTGTTTTCCCCTTTTTGCTGCTGTTAAAAGCACGCCGAGGGTTCCAGGCAGCCCGTAACAAGTGAGACAGGATGCAGGTCAGCGGTGCTGTTTAACCCCATTACCGGCCGGTGTGAACGCGAATACAGCCAGCCTGATTCAGCAGGCAGCTCTGCACCTCCCTGGGGAGAAGAACAAACACACACATGCTAATATATTTGATCTGGGTGTAGAGAATTTTGTGTGAGGCAGGCAGACACAGACATGGAATAAAGTAGCATGGAAAATTACTGTTAGATCAATTTTCTTTACTAAGTTGTAAAGAAATCTCTCTCGCTCTCTCTCTCTCTCTCTGGCTAGCATTCCATATCTCCCTCCGATGTAGGCACTGTATGTTGAAATAGTGCCCTGATAGAAACGCATTAAATAGACTTCTGCGCTGTGTGCCGAACGCGTCGCGAGGACTAAAAACAGATAAGCCATTACAAAGACTGATGGCCATGCTCAGAAAAAATTCTATTCAGTGCCTGGTCTAAGTCTGGTGATACACAACGCATGAGGCCAGTATTCCCAACCACTGTCTATCTCATATTGTCATATGACATATGTTCTCAGTTTCTTTTGTTTGTTTGTTTATATTTTCAATCCATGATATGATTCATACAAAATCTTTTTTCTAACATTAAATAAAAGTTACTAACCAGTATGTATAACGATTTGAAATAATGCTTATCATGCATTACATTTGCAAGTTTGTTTCGTCGAAAGATTTGCTTAAGCTTAGAATACATTATATCAATTATAAAAGCTTCATAAACATATAACTGTAGCTGTAACTGAGGCCACAACAGTTGTTGCTACAAAAAAAAAAGAAATCCTGCTTGCATTCTGGTTTATACAAAAGCTTCTTTACAATTTGGTGCTGATCATCTTCTTCTCTGAAGGCCATTTCAGAGCGTGCAAAGTTAATTAACTCCACACATCTAACAAGGTCAAGCTGCGTTCTTGTTTGATATGTTAACAAGGTCAGCTTGAAGGACAGCAGGACTCATCTGGCAGCTCAATGTGGAGTGACAAAATACACGAGAAGCTCCTCTCGAATTGTCTTGATAGTTTATTAGGCTTTTAGGGTCAGATTTGAGCAGATCGTACGCTACATTTTTACATCAGTATGGCTAGACAGACATCCCTTACAGGGTTTGGTAGTGGTGTTGTCATGATTGCTAGTCAACTGGATGGCCAGCTGTAGTAGTGCTACACTGAAATAAGGTTGTTTGCTTGCCTGGTGCAAGTCTAGAGACAAATTGTCATGTTCAAGCTATGTCTGAATGAACACGGTCTCTCTCACACCACCATGGTGACAACAGACGTCAGACGTGTGTGTGTACAGAATGCGATTTGTTAGCATCCCTTCGTGCTGCCCTGTTGACAAGCGTGCTTCCTCTAGGTCTGATCCTGAACAGCGCACTGTGGAAGCGAGTAGAGGAAGGGCACGGTGTGTTTGGTGTACAAGAGAAGATGAAAGGCTTCGGAGGTCAAGCGGAATGTTCACGCCGGCTCTACACTGCAGAGGCTTATGGTGATCCACAGAGCGTGAAAAAACAAGCAAAAGGAAAAGAGAGGGACAGAGAGAGGAGGAGAAGGGAACGAGACATCCCCGGTAGGGTCAATTTCATGGGGGCTGCTGTGGCATGTTGGTTTCCAGTACACTGTGCCTTTTGATGTGCCTGTCATAAAGGAGAAAAAAAAGCAAGCTTTAGCACAAAGTAAATACACTCGTATGCACGACATGTAACGGGTAAAAAAAAAAAAAAGTACCAGGACCGGCTACACATGCATTTACACCTGAGCAGACCTTCATTTCATGTCTGTCTGGCACTCAAAGCTTTGTGTCTACTTTCCATCCATTTCTCCACTTCCCTTTTTCCATCTTTTTCCACCGCTGATGAAGCACACTGAAAACGACTTGCCGGCTGCACCGAACAGCCAGTTAATTAGAATAAATTAGGCTCGCTGATTTAATTAACCTTTTTGGAATTGGTTTGCATGCAGTGTAGCGGGCGGATTTTACATCCTGTTGACATCTGACACGACAGTGAGGACATCAGTCAGGTTTAAAGGGTCACACACTTGTAATCCTCATGCAGCGGGAAGAATCTAAGGTTTGAATCAGCTCCCTGATCCAGTGATGCTCAATCAGTGTAGGGTAGCACTGGTTTTGAGTCGCTCTGCCCTATTGTTTCATATAGAATTATGTTCTCCATGCCACCTGTGGTGATTGGATATAAGCCAAGACAATTATGGTGCATAATGTGTGAACAGTTGGCAAAGAGCATGAAATCGAAGTGGCTCTGTGCGTTTGCCTGAAAACTAACCCACATACTGTTATACATCATTGTTTTCTCATCAAAAACACATTACTGTTAGCTTGTGCTGTTAACATAAACGATCTCCAGATCTGGATCCCACAGATTTTGGAAACCAGTTGCTATGCGTTTACTATTCTGAGCTCTACCAACCTTCACCACTAACGGTGACAAATAATAGTGCTTCTGAAATGAGCCACAGTTTGTTTTCAAATGCCATTCAAAACAGATGAGGCCTTGAGGTCCCATAGTCTGTCATAAGCTGCGAATGGATGAGTCTCTCCCGTTCCATCACTGGCACACCCCTCCAGCATCCCCAGTTGTAATATTAACTGCTGTGAGAGATGGCCGTGAGACCCCCTTTTTTTCCCCCCGCTGAGCCTTGGGGGCTATGCATCTTAAAACCCCCCTCGTCAGCGTCATGCTTGTGCACTGATGATCCATTCCATTGACATTATTTTCACATTACTTGAACACTCGTGAATACATGGGGCCTCTTTAGCCAATCTCGTACATATTTATCAGGCACGTATGTACCATGTCATAACCCTCCCGATCACAATACACTCACTTGGAAGACGTGCAGGCGATCAGGGTGATTGATTTTATGCAGCGATGTTAATTCGAGGTTCTAGCAGGGTGCTGCTGCGTTTGGTCTGTGTCGATTTGCTGAAACTGAAAATGCCACAGTGTTCGGCGCTCCGGGTCTGAGCAGCAGGGCTCCGCCGAGAGCACAAAGTGTCTAATGGGCCTTATTGAACGCCAAACGCAGCCGAGTGATGGATGGCAAAATAAAAGCCCCCTCCCTCCCACACACTCCTATCTCTCCCCCCTCACTACTATCTGCTAACCTCTGATCAGCCTGAGTGAATGTCCACCATGACACCAGCTGCAGTTGACCACCCCCCCCCACCACCACTTTTTTCCACCATCCATCACCACCTCCACCCCCAACCAAACGGAGCGGTCTAAAGAGTTCTAATTGGCGAACTGCATTCCAATATGCATATATCAAAGCGGAGAATGCTTAAGCAGGGTCGTATTTAACAGCAGTCTAAGCCTCTGAGCCTTAGCTTTGCAGATTTATCCTGGCGAACCTGCAGGAGGGAGAGAACGCGTAAGCATCAATATGTACAGTATTTGATGCAATTTGTCCATAATGTTGCTGAATAAGCGAGGATGAGGGGGGACTTAAATTTTCCTCATCGAAATGCACACATAGTCTTTCAGCTCCTTTATGTTGCTGGTGTGTGTGTGTGTGTCGGTGTGTAACGTACAGAAATGCATGCTAGCTTCCTACTCCATGCCTCGGTTGCTGCTGACAACTGCTTCATGCTTTGTACCACACATAATAATGATAAGGGAAAAAATACCAATCGGTTGAACGGGGTTGAAAGCATGAGGGAGGGAGAGAGCGAGACGAGGGAGGAGAAAATATTGCATCGTAATTGAGATGATGGCTGGAACCGTCTGCAAAAGCCATTATGTTTGTTGTTGTGGAATCAGGCTTAATGTTATCAGATGAGGGACTAGTGCCAATTATAAATATTTCTCTCTCTCTCTCTCTCTCTCTCTCTCTCCCTTTACTCACTATCTCTCTCACTGACTCTCTCGTTCCCTCTTCTCCTTTCATTCTCTATTTCCCTTGGCTGCTTTTGCCTTTAATTCGAAAATCAAATTAGCAGGGTGGTATGCATGCAAACACCTACATACTGCACACACACACACACACACACACACACACACACACACACAAAATCTCTCTCTCTCTCTTTCTCTACTGTACCTCTGTCTCACACATTTTCAATCTCTCCATTTTCCATACTGCTCTCATGCAATGAAACTAATGTAACCTTGTTCTGCCCCTCGTTCTTGACACATGTACCCCCTAAACTTGCACATAAGGCACCGCAAACATAATATTCTGTGATCGCGGCCAGCAGATTTGTCAGTTTATCCTCGCTCCCCCCAGGCTCGCTTGACATTAACTTCCTCAGGTTTCATGTTAATGAAGGATCCTGTTCCTGCTTAATAGACGATCGCGCTCGGGTCTGTGCCAAAAATCAATTTCCAGTCTTTTGCACAGAGCGTGTCTGCAGTAGGCTCTCCGGCAGGAGCAGACGCTGTGGTGTCAGAGGAAAAAGTCCATTATAGTAAGAGATCCAGAGATGAAGATAGGAGTGGAGAAGGAAGGAGAATAATGGAACCAAGGATGGAGAAAAAAAAGGCAAAGCCACAGGAGGCATTTATCACATAGAAAGTGAGAAAGACACCACCGAAGAGAGTGTGCAGGGAAGAAAAGGATAATAAGAGAAGAAAACAAGTGATTGATTACATTGCATTAATCAGCAAACCAGATAATGTGATATGCATACGCAGAAATGAGTAAAGGGGAAAATAAGGATCGATAGTCACACCCAGGATTGTCCGAATGGTAGCTGGGGGAGCTTGAGGTAGAAAACATGATGAGGACTTGAAATCGTCAAGAGAATTTGTCTCAGCCAGGGGAGATGAAACAAAAAGAGAGAGAGAGAGAGAGAGAGAGAGAGAGAGAAGAAAGACATACATGTAATGACAAATAACAGGCTCATGGCACTTAACGGCAAAACAGTGGCGTCCATAACAAGGCCACGCAGCAGCGGCCATTAAATATTTATCTCTTGCACTTGAGATTCCAGTAATCTGCGTCATCATGTCGATGAGGCCAATCACTACTGTGGCCACAGCCAGAGGACACCAAAGAGACAGACAGACAGCGAGAGAGAGAGAGAGCGAGAGAGAGAGAGAGAGAGAGAGAGAGAGAGAGACCTTTCTCTCAGTGGGTTTGGAGTTCGTGCCCAGTCCTGTAGGCAAATCTCCAAATCCCTGAGTCCCCTGGAAGGGAGGACAGAAAAAAGGATTTGTGGTGACGGAGGAATATTCTGGTGGTCAGTGATCACTAAGTTAATGTGTCAGCGTACAATTATGTCTCGTGTAAATGTGTATGGATGTGTCATCAGTGTAGATTCAGGAACATATTGGAGGAAAAATGGTGACATTAAGGCGGAATGAGTGACAGTTTAAGGTGAAATTGTGAATCTAATCGTTTCGAATGAGTCATTTTCTGCCTCTCTGGCTTCAAGTTCAGCTTGAACCATTATCAGTCCGTGTGTATTGTATAGCTAGTGAACAGTAACATGCAGTTTATGTTTTGCAGGGTTGAGAATGTTTTGAATTTATATACAGCACCAGTGGGATTTAATAACACAGTCAGGCAATTGTAAAATCATTTTGCTATTTATCACAGAATCAATGAAATGTGCTGAGCAGTTTGCTTTCCTATAGCACGACCAAAGCCTGCCTTCCTGCCTCCCCTGCTAATGTTAGCTGGAAATGTCATTAATTTAGTTCGCCAAATGTTATGCTTCAGCTTGACAGTGATTTTTCTAGCCTTGCTTCTAATCACAGTGTGGTGCGCTGCTGCTAACAGAATTTGATCTTACAGCTGTTTTTAATCATTCATTCTTTTTTTCTTTAAAGAGTGTCTGTTTTTGTTTGCAGGAAATTATCCACTCTACAGTGCTTCATTACCAAATGAATGAATTATGATGGTAATCCATTAGATGCCTCCTGAAGTGACTATGTGCAGCCTCCTGCCTGCTACTGACATCAGCACTGATGTGTTTCCTGGTTAACAGCAGGCAAGCAGGAAGTAGCATGGCAAATGTGTGTGCGTGTGTGTCAGAGCAGGTAGTAGACTGCACTCAAGACACTATGCTACACATTCTTGGCAGAGCTCTCACACTTTCAGCGTTGTTGTAGTCTATAGGTGATCGACTTTGCTGCTTTCCACCTCCATCTCTAATGGAGAACTAATGGAGTTCATGAGGGGGAGTTCATCTCTAGAAACTCACATTTACATTAACATTTACGGAATCATCAGTCACGTCTATCTAGAGTGGTTTGAATCCTCTATCAAAAGCATATCCTCATGCTCGCTTTTTGTTGTTGTTGTTGTAGCTTTTAGGGATGCAAGTGCTTGGTCAAAAGGTACGTCTTTGTAGGCAGTGACTCAGTAGTTCACACAGCCAGGGGAGGTTCATTGTACCATCTTGAAGCCAAAGCAAAGAAGAATCCTGATGCAAGTCTTTCTGGTACCTTGAGTAATAATGAGTCGAGTTGAGCTTAAAGTGAGTACAGAGCAGCGTGTGATAAGTGCTGTAATGCAGGTGTGTTTTTGGACTTGTACTCAAGCATCAGTGCTTTCAAGTACGGTATGTACCAAAATATACAGTACTGAAAGTCACATATCTCGGACGCCCATTTATATTTGTCGTCGCGGCATAGCTCCAGACACGCGTCTTGAAGGAACAGTAGTAAAAAGGACGTTTTTGTGCATTTGTTGTTGGAAATGGGTCTCTGGACGAAGGAAATAAGTATTCATGACTGAGTATTATTTCCACTCATACAGCAGTGGTCGTGAATGGGGAAAGACGTTAAAAAAGATGGCAGAACAAGTCCTTCCCATACCTGTCTCACTCCCCCGATCTTACATCACCTGATGCCTAATTGTGGGGAATGTTAAAGGAAAGTGTTCAACAAGTGTTGTCATTCCGAGAATCTGGGCTGAGAATCTGCGTGAACGATATGAACAGTCTACAGCGAGGCGGTGCACACACACACTTCAAACATTTACATTACGCAAACCGTGGTAAATCAACTCACAGGTCAGTACAACGGATCGATGTGCACGGGATTAGGGAACTTTTTTACTTGAGGCACAACTTGCATATAAGTGCAAATGAATACATGCCGTGTTAAAGAGTTATTCATCCACAGCCTGGTAATTGTAATGTTTCTGATAATAATCACTCATTTAATATGGCCGATGTCCAGGCAGGTGCTGTATGTAGGGAACGGATCGTCAGCCTGACTAGCTTTTCCTTTAGCTTTAATTGAATCAGTTATGGTGTGAAATATATATATTTTCAGCTTGACTCCTCCTGCATTTTCTTCTACGGACATGCCCAGAACTCCACACCACTGCTAATGAAATGTCAGCATTGCTGTTTTGCCCTTTTCCTCCTCTTCTGCTAACTACCTGCAGCACATCGGCTCCTCCATTGCTAAGCCTCCATCCTCATTTAGAAAAGGCCGAGGTGCTCCTATGAGCTAGATATCTTAGTTGCCTCAGGCAGTGTAAACAAGCTTCTCTCAGTTTTGCACCGGTGCTTACAGGAAGATAAGGTTGGATGTGTAGCCTCACTTTCACACAGTGCACTCTTTCACTCATTCTTTTTCTTATTCATGCTGCGGCACTTCTGTGTGAGGGTCTGCACTTTACCATTTCCTTCCACTGGAGCCTCACTTTTACTGAGGTGCCGCTCTGTAGAATATCACTACATCTCCATATCACCTATACTGTGCTATAAGGGGTGATACACATCACAATGCAAGTACTACTGTTGGAATTATTCCTTTTAATTTTTAATTATCCCTACATTTTGACCAGGTATACAGTGAAAAATATGAAATTTCTTTCCCTTGATGTAATACAAAATAATTGCATTCTAGCATTATATGTAAGTTTGAATATTACGCTTTTTTATAGCAGACTGGGTGAGATTTATAGATCTGTCAGAGTACCTCTCTCGCTCTCCGCCCACACCTTAACAAGCACATTAGCATGATTTCCACCAAAGATCCATTTCCTCTTGAGCACACTTACAGCAACAGGCAACCAGTTATATCATAAAAAATAAAAATCCAGAATACACTTTGAATATTCATGACTCAAAATGAAAGCCACAGAAAACTATCTTAAGCATAAAAAGAAAAAAGACATTTGGATTTGTTACCCCAAGGCTAATTAAGGCATGCTTTATGCATGTACTATTCTGGGCAATGACTAGATACTTGAATATAAACTAAACTCAATTGCCTATCCTTACTTTGTGTATTCCTACAGAAAGGAATGACTAAAATAAATAATATAAATAAACGTTATCACACTTTTTTTTTGATTGGTCAGATGTGATTGGAGGAGATGAGAATTTTAAAATGGTAGTTGAAAATGATGGTCCATACAATGAGCTTCATTCTGATGCACACTTGCAGCTGTAGGTGAGCTGAGATCTTATGGAAAGTGATTTTCTTATTATTTACACTCAGAGAAAGGTTAAGTCTGCTTCCCTTGTTCATGCTGGCATTTTCTTGCTCCCTCTAATCCTTGACCATCTGTATCAGCTTTGCACCAAGCACAGAAGACTGCAGAGAAATAAACCCATTAGAACGCTCATTTGTAAAGATGCCCATCTGCTTTCGTTACAGTCTGAAGTTGGTTGGTTGGTTGGTTGGCTATCTATCTATCTATCTATCTATCTATCTATCTATCTATCTATCTATCTATCTATCTATCTATCTATCTATCT
>JAOVVA010000051.1:11696330-11711455 GCA_028565275.1 Leiocassis micropogon
ATATATATATATATATATATATATATATATATATATATACACACACACACACACACACACACACACACACACACATACTAGACATTTTGTAGGATAAACTGTAAGGGCAGTGATGGCTCACACGGGTAAGCCTCTGGTTTTCTGGTCAGAAGCACTGACACCATATGCCCCATTGTGACCTTGTTCTGATCCTGGCTGACCGAGTAGTTTACATGAGACAAATTATTGAGTCTTCATTTTAAAATACAATGCAAATGTTAATGTTCTGACATTAAGTCTACATAATATGAAGGCGCAAAAGTGGCCTAATAGCGTGTGGTTGCAACACACCGTATGTTTGTAGCATATGTTTTGTTAAATATATATTTGGGTTCATGGTAAGGCTATGTGTTTCCTGTGTATGTAGTGTATTTTGCCATTTTTCTAGGATTTGACAACAGTATTATTACATCTGTGTTGTTGGTTTGATGGTCAAAAACCACCAAGAAAGCTGTTAAATGAACCTAAAAAATGTAAGAAAGTAATTCTTGAATTAAATAGAATCGCTAAAAGTAAAAAAAAAAAAAATTGAGTTGTTACTAAGATGTGGTTCAATGTTCTTTGTGTTTGTTAACCAATGTGCATTTTTTATAAAAAAAAAAAAAAAAACCTTTGACATTAAATGGATGTCAAAGAATGATTAAATGTTTGTGGTTCGGACAGGTCATGTGGTGCCACCTGAGAAAGTCCATGAAAAACTCTTTGTTGGTTCTGGGAAATTGTTTAAGAAGCCTATTAAGCCAGCAGTTGGGCGTTACAACAGAGGTCACAGTGAAGAAGATATAAAGAAACTTACTGACAAGCTTCTTAAAAAAGAATCTAAACTTCGCAAGAGACTGGCGGAAAAGGGCATTGACTATGATTTTCCAGGATTTGTGAGTAATTGCATAAATTTACTTTTTTAACTTGGGTTTTAGTGACACTTGTGTGTGTTAGTAATCTGTTAATGATTGTATACAATTATTCCTTTCAGGCTGCTCAAAATCCAGCAAAGAAGACACTGTCAGGTGCTGAAACATCTGTCTGCAGTGAGGTGAGTGCAGATAGCACTTTGGTCCTGGAGGAACATTGTTTCGTTTCACTGTGTACTGAACTGTATATGGTTGAAATGACAATAAAAGCCTACTTGACTTGAGATTGAAATCACGTTTTTGTTAGCGTGACAGTAGTCAAAATTCCTTGCAGTTCTTTGGCACAGTCTGAAAATTACTCTAGCTGTTTTAGTCTTCTGGAGTAAGATAACTGTGCCAACAGGAAGCTGGTACATTTAGCTTATTGTCAGCTGATGTAGCTGCACAATGAAACCCATGTGCCAACAAGCTAGTATACTTGATCGGAAATTTCTCCCCTCTAACTCATTAAATAAGTTTATATTTAACTGATTGTAAACTGCTCAGTGATTGTTATGCTAGTTAGTTGCTGTATTTTTATGTCCATTAGAATTGCACAGGGGTGCATTGCTATAGTAGATATAATGGTATATAATTCAGAGGTTTCAAGCATGAAGATTTTGTCAATTAGAAATTCAAATGCAAGGAATGTCAATGCTATTTCATTGCAGAATAAATTTTGAAAGCTGTAAAAGATTAGTTCATTATACAATAGTTCATTAAACAGATTAGTATAATCCATATAATAAAGATGAGTAGTTCATAGTGGATTTTTTTTTTTTTAAACCTGTGTTTGCACATTGTCTCTGCTTGATAATAATTGGTGTATGAATTATAGGACAACACACCAGTCTGTACGCCTTCAGTCCTGGAGAGGAGACGGTCTATAAAAGTCAAGGATGATGATGTGGATGATGAAATTGTTCTCAAAATTCCAGCAAAGGACAGTGAAGATGTTGAAACCTCTGACGAAGACACAGAGGAGGAAGGATCAGAAGAGGAAGAGTCACATGTGGATAAGGACTGAACCTCTGTTTTTGAAGAGGAAAAAAGAACTTTATTCATGAAAATGAGCTTAATTACAAAGTCTGTAATTGTACTGAGGTTTCTCAGATTCTCTTAGAAACAGAGAGGAGTTACCTACGCAGCTGTTGGACTGTTTCAGCATTTGCACATCTCTGATTAAGAGGTTTTTAATGCATATGTGTTCTTTTCCTGGGCCTCAAATGAGGGTAATCTGTCAGTTTTGTTAAAACCCATAATGCTTGGCATGTAATGTTCACACTTTTAATGTGTAGCCCCTCACTCACTTGTATTTAGGCTGATTATACTCCCGAAGAACAAAAACACACAATCATTCGAATTTACTCTTATGCAAAGTATTGAAATGCAAACCTAAATGCTGATCTTAAAAACGTGGGTTACTTAGCAGACACGCAGTGATACTTAATGTGGTCCTTGTGCCGCATGTTATTTTCTTTCAGATAACTGTTCAAGTGTGTATGGTTTGTAAATGGATGTTAGTTCTGGAAAATCTAACTAAACATTTGTTTTCCATGTAATTGTATTATAATACTTGTCCAAATAAAGAAGAAAATACCTTAAATATTATCTATGGCTGTTACATCTGTCTCAGAAAAGTGTGCAATATTTTGAATTTAAGATTCATTCAACTTCCATACTGCATATTCTGTCCTGGGTTGTAGGGGGCCTGGAGCCTATCCCAGGAGACCCAGTGCACAAGGTGGGGTACACCCTGGACAGGGTACCAATTCATCACAGGACACACAGGTAATCTATGGGACTAACGCATAACCTAATATGCATGCCTTTGGAACGTGGGAGGAAACCCACCAAGCACTGGGAGAATATGCAAACTTCATGTGCACAGACCCGAAGGAGCAATCCAACTGTTTACCCCAGGTGTGCGGGATCAGAATGCTACCAATTTAAGATGGTGTTTCTCAAATGCAGAAGGCAGTAATTTGGGTAAATTAATAAGGCTTTCTATATTTGTGAAATTCTGCTTTGATTTTTATTTTCATTTAATATAAAGCTAAGTGTTTGAGAAATTATATAACAAAATTATCTTAACTGTTTTTTTGTTTTTGTTTTTTACAACTAGTC
Organism: Leiocassis micropogon; assembly: GCA_028565275.1. NCBI lineage: Eukaryota > Metazoa > Chordata > Actinopteri > Siluriformes > Bagridae > Leiocassis > Leiocassis micropogon. The sequence goes on from JAOVVA010000051.1 coordinate 11,699,387, forward strand.
AAATTATCATTTCACGTCCTACAGGTTATTTAAGGCACACTAATCACTAGAGGGCGCCAGACTTGTAGAAATCAGTTACTGATTCAGTCAGTAACTGTACAGTTACAGTACACGCGCATCCCTTAATCATGTCTCTAGCTACAGCTCTGCAGTGTGCGAAAAGTACAGAGAACTGTAGCATATAGTTTATATGTGCACAATGATGAGTAAAGAGAAGTCCTATATAGGCTGTGAGGATACAGTGCAGTCTCTAAGCAGTGTGTAATTAGTGTGAAAAGCAGTGTTTGTGCAGTATCTTACTGAGCAGGAGCCACATTCAGGGGGAAGAAACAGATTAAATAACCACCATGCTCTGGGAAATACATTTATTATCATTTATTATAAGACATTCCTCCGGGTCTACAGTCTTTACATAATCGTGGTGAGTTTAGGGTTGAAAATCACGCCGTCATAATAACACTGGGTAAGGCGCTGATGGTTCGCGCATGAGCACAGCGGCTCTGTCATTGTCCCCCCCCCCACCCCCACCACACACACAGCCGGCCAGCCCGGGCTACACACACACACACACGCTGCTGTATTCCCTCAGTGTCCGATACGCCTCTCTTCCCCTCTTAATTACACTTTAATTATCATGGTGAGTCTGTCTACAAATCATTATTATACACCGTCTTGTAACCTCGTTTTGCGATGTATTATTCGTTACACAGGTGACCTGTAAGCTAGTGTGCTGCTTTGTGCGGGATGTTAGTGGGCTAATATTAGCCAGGTTAGCCAGCTTTCCTTAAGCAGTCGATGAAAACGCAAGATGCGGTCGTTTAAGCTTTAAGATTAGCTGCTTCAAAAATACCTTTGTCAATACATATTGTGTAATATGCTCAGCGGTTTTTTTTTACATGTTGGTTATATTTTTTTTAAGCCCATCACTGCGGTCAGAAGAGTAGCCCTTAGCGCCGCAGCTAACGCTAAGAGGGCGATGACAAGGCGCATCCTGACACAAAACACACAGATTCAGTAACTCTCAGCTGTTTAGTCAGGAATATTCGCAGCATATTGCTTATTAACATGTGTTTGTTCATTGTCAAATGCGGCCAAATTGTGAACATTGAGGTACTGTTTAATCTCAGCTAGTTTGAGAAATATATTTGTATGGCTTTTGTAATTTCTGGTGGCGGTAACCAGATAGCTTAGCTGCGTGCTACAGTTTGCTCACTACTGGGATAGTGTACCTGAAACACACACACACACTCGGGTATCCGATAGTGGGGAAGACATTGTCTTAAATAGCACGATTTGTCCGAAGTCCCTGAGTACAGTAGGATAGTATGTACCGGTAAGGAAAAGCCAACAAAAGACTACAGAAACAGCTTTGCAGATATTTTCTTGTTGTAATTGTATAGGTTGTTATTTCTAGGAAAATTAGTAAAATGTTTGTGATGACTCATCCTGTGTTCAACTAGTTAAATGCTCTTTAGAGTGGTTCATCAGGTCATTCCTGGCCAGAGATTCCCTTCACTAGCCATTCATTTGGTTGAGGATATTAGTGAGGTTATTCATTTTTAAATAGGCTGGAATTTGTGTGCAAATTGGTGGTTTTGTTTATGGCAATGTTTTATTAACTTGAGTATTAAGGATGGGAATCAGCAGTCTCCTCCCGATATGATATTATCACTACACCCCGGTGCTGATTCAATAAAAATTGCCATTATATAAGTGTCACAATTTTATAAATATTCTGATTCTAATGCATTTAAACAGTACAAAGTAATTTCAAATACAAGAGTTTAACATTTAGCAAAAATGCAAAAATTTTTACTGAGCTGGGCATATTTCTATCATCTGCTATAATTATTATATTATAATAAACAAAGTTGGTAAATAATTCACTCCTACCACATGGGATGAAATTGTGGAAATAGTTAAGATTGCACCACTTGCAGGATTATAAAGTAACAGCGACGTGTTACCGTCGGAAGCGTCTGCACTTTCTACAGAATTGTTTATATCCATGGCCGATTGGCATGAGCACTGTCATGGCCAATCAAACTGAAAACCAGCCAATTTTGGTCACTGGCCAATTAAATCCTTCATTTGTATTATAAATGTAAAAATAGTTTTAAAAATATATATTTTGGAGTCGATACACAAATCACCACACAAAAGAATTGCGATTTATAACTGTATCAATCACCATATCTCAATGGTGTTCATTGCCTCAATGTTTCACTAACTTAAACTGATCGAGAATATATTTTATCTGCCATTCAGTATCCTCCTTGATCACCCTGTGGCCCTCCCACACCATTTGGTAGACCTCATTTTATATATGTACACCAGAATTGTTTAAGTTGTTGTCTTGGTTCAAGTCAACAGGTGCAGGTGAAATGGTGGTCATCGGAAATACTCCACTTTTGTGGAAAAACAGCTGTTGCTAAACTCTTCACTGTTGTGTCAGGTTTGTTTTGATTTGGCATGTTTTTGAATGCGATGGACTGTTGTGTAAATCAGCACTTTAGCTCGCAGTCACTCTGACCTCTTGTTTCAGAAGGAAGTACGTCAGCGTAACAAAGCCATTTCCATGACAACTTTTCAGTCTGATGTAAAACAGCTTTTAGGGATCAGTAACGCATTAAAAGGAAATCTTGTAATTTATTAAGAAAAGTACATTTGTATCAAATTTACCAAGGACTGCAGCGAGTTGCTGTAGTGCAAGAGAAATAAAACACTTATTACAAAAGTAATTCAATTTAAGAAATGCTGTTTACTTGTTGAGCTTTTCCAAGTGTTTTAGGTGTTTCTCTGCCTGCCTGTGTGATGCATTTGTGTCATCTAAATGGTTGCATGTGGAGAGTTTGATCCTAGTTCAGCTTTAATGAGCATCTGGCTCATAGTTTCCTACTTTGTCATGGTGCTAAGGTATGGCAGTTGCAGTGCCGCCCATAGTTAAAACAGAAATTTCACTGCCAAATGTTTGGCTCTCAAAAGTATGTCAAATTATCACTTGTAGTACATGTTTATCTTCATTGGCAAACCCACAGTTCAAATTACACTAGTGTTTGATTGCAAGGGTGCTGGCTAACTTTTTTTCCCCTCTCTTGTTTGTTTTTTTGTTTTCTTGACTCTAGGCAGTTCAGCGTTAGAGGGGTTATGAAGCAATGTTCCCCCGAAGTCTCCCTCTCCCACACTAGTTACCACACTCCATGCTGCAGCCACTCTTGGAAGGTTTGCTGTTGGTAGCCTTTTGGCTTGGAAAGAAAGAAGAGCTCACAAGCCACATCAGCTGTTGTCGGAGCACATATGGTGCATTGTTGCCATTCCCAGGCCTTCCTCCTCAAGGCTCAGCCTTTTGCTGCCCTGCTGTGCAAGTAGGATTTGTCATACGACAGGATATTAATATATTTAGTCTATTTCTTTTGTATTTCTGGGTTTGGGGGGTCACACAAGGACGATAAAGGTTGCTTTTAATTTTTTCTCCCACTGCCTTTGAGGTGGTGGTTGAGCGACAAAGGCCATGGAGCCCAATATAGAGTACTGTCTGGCACAAGTGCTACAGAAGGATGTGGGCAGGAGACTGCAGGTTGGACAGGAGCTTATCGATTACATCACTGATAAGGAGAAGTCTCATGACCTGGAGCAGGATCAAACTGCACTGGACAAGATGGTGGATGGTCTTGCTTCCTCCTGGGTCAACTCCAGCAACTTCAAGGTAAAAGCTTAATTGTTTAACAAATGCTAGGGGATATTCTGTAGGACGCTCTGATACCGAATAAGTAAAGATGAATTACTGTGTTGCATGAATGTCATTATTCTGGCAGTACTGGCAGTCCCATGTTTTGGCATTTGTCATTTATTTGACTAGGACATATATTGGGGATAAGAATTGATCTTTGAAGTGCATTCACTCTTTTAAGGTCCCATCTAACAAACAAATTGTTTTGAAATCTGTCTATGACCCTGTAATAGGAACAGATTGATGGTAAAGAGATATGAATCTCTAAATGGTTTTGTTTTCATTAAATCTAAAAAAATCCAAAGATGATAAAGCGTGTTTGGTATGTGACCGTGGCCCAACCTGTGCTTGCTCATGAAAGCATGAAGGATTTCACTCCATGAAAGTGAAAGTGCTTTGCTAGGACTTGCTAGAATACTAATAGAGGATACTTCTAACCCTGCAGGAAGCCAGAACAATCTAAGAAACAGCGCAAGGTATAAACCTGTAACATGTCAAACAGTGTGTCATGCTGGTAAAGATTACCATGACATGAAAACATTTTGTTTAGTTCAGCTGAATGAACTGCTGTTGCTGAAAACACAAATCAAGATATCACGTAAATAAGTTTATTGAAGGTAAAATCCTCTTGCCAATATCTCGATTTCCATTTCCATTTAAATTTTTTCAGTTTATTTGCCTGGTAATAACAGTGATAATGCTATATAAATATTGATGAAGTGCAGCTGTGTGCCTTAATATAAGGTTGTCTCGCATGTTTAAGGAATTAGTATTGCTGGTATAGTGTTAACACGCAATTCACCAATACCCAATGTGCTTGTTGTGCCATAATTGTAGCCTATATTTCTTATAATTGTAGCTTTGTGCTTAAGGTGCGCTGCAATACTTATTCAATTGGTTACACAAGCTTTACCTAAAGTGTGTATATAAATGGCATGTATTTAATATCATTTAATAAAATATTCACACTCTACATATGCATTTTGTATTCACATGAGAATCATTTACTTGTTTAGAAAACAGTCATGAATGTGCTGTAGCTCCCTGAAGTTTTAAAATGTAAATTAGTCTAAAGCACTAAGTGACTGAACATTATTAGTTTTTAAATATTGCATTTAACATTTTTTGTGTTATAAAACGGATATTTGTTTCATGCTGGCTTGGGTAAGCAAATATTTTTGTTCATGCTCTTGTCTTCAAGCTAGAAATCCTGAGAGCAGGATGGTAAAAACAAACAACAAATATGTTACTATATAAAACAAACAACAAATATGTTTTTATATCTATCAGGCATTTCTCTCATGTAACACTGAGGTAACAGTCAGCAACTCGACTTGGTTAAAGGGCTTATTTAGAGCTTGTGATCAACAGCCTTTTTTGACACATGCGTATTAAGAGCTGTTGGACAAGAATACATTGAAGGGAAGCATTTTTTTGTCACTGTAACCGAGTCCTAATTAACAAATTAGGTCATGTATTGTATAAATAGTAAGGACGGGAATCACCAAGGACCACCCAATAAGATATTATCACGATACCTAGCTGCCAATGTGATTTGTGTTAGGGTTCTGTAAGTATCACAATTTTATAGATATCCCAATTGGTATAATTTTTCTTTCCAGATTTTGTTAAAATTGTAAACACACTTAGCAAATATTTTGCCCTACCCCACAGTATGCTGTGCTGCCTGTCAAAGTGTGAATAGTTTCAAATGCCACATGCAGGAGTATTGAGGAATGGCAAAATTAAAAGGTAATTTTAAAAAATCGATTTTGGAGTCAGTGTGCCGAGGCCATATATCTGCTGCTATATTTCATAAATATTGCCCTTTACCTTGCTCTGGGCTGTCACTCTAATTTAATAGCAAGCACTATATTCTGAAAACAAAATATAACTGCTCAATAATTTGCTTTTAATAACTTTTTATCTGGCATAATTACTCTCGAGCGTTTTATGTGACGTGTAACCACAAACAACACGTTTTTTTTTCTCCCTGTTTTTATGATAAGATGAGGTGAAATAAAATTCATGAATCCCTCATAGAAAAACTAAATGCTACAGCAGCATGATAGTAAGGATATGATTTATGAGAGGGTAGATGAATAAGATATAGTAAACACATTATGAACAGCTTAATCAGAGGAAATATGCTGTGCTGTGCTGTGCCTTGGGTTATAAGAATTGCTGCCTTTTCTCCAACCCTTGACATCAGTGGAGTTAAACACAGCAGCTGTTTGATTTGGTCTTACGATTGTGTTCAGCTCAGACTGGTGTGTGTGAGTGGCACATTGGCATAGTTTCAGTGTCGCAACGCATCAAATATTTTTATCTAAAAGTAACAAGAACGAGTAAAGCTCTCAGACTCGTTCGTAACCAGGGCTAAGCTATAAGCCGATATAATATCAATATTATAATAGATGATGTCCTATTAGGCTTTTTTTTTTTAAATATCAAGAATATTGTAATATTTTACATAAATTTGTTTGTTTTTTTATCATGAGAATAAGCGCTGTATACAGAATAAGTGAAAGTGAAGAATGAGAGAGCATTTATTTTGTTGACAGAAAATAATATAATCCAAACTTGAATTATATATTTGTGAACATTATATTTTTTTGTGCCATATTACTTAATTGCTGGTGGTTTGGAGCAGTTGTCTATATTGTGATTCATAAGATGCATCTTGGAAATACATCTAGGAATCATGATCTGATATTTTTGTCATAACTCCCAACCTATTCCAGACAAATTTCCACCATTAAATCATAAATTGCCTTATGGCTAAATATCTGTTTGTACATATCTATGCCTTTACAGGTGAAAAATGTTTTTTTGTTGTTGGATTTCCAGTCACTGTAGAAAAGACATGATGCAACGATCACAGAAACAGCTACCTCAGAGTGCACAAGTAAAATCGGCACAAATGACAGACAAATATAACTATGGCTGAATCTCTGAATACTTTTATTCATGACTATGTAATATGGATACGTTTGGGACATGCTTATAATTCTAAATATGAATAAATTAAAAGTTTGAAGACTGTGGTATGTTTAATTACAGAATGACAGTGTGTTCATGTGGTCAAAGACTCAAAGCAGTCTTTTATGACAGGCCTTATCCTGCTGAGGAAAAGATGCATAAAGTTGCAGACAAATGTGCATGGCCAGTACACAGAAACATGGCTTACCACAACTAAAGAGGATTTGCTTAGTGATCTGGCTTGATCTGTTCATGAAAATATTTTAATCATTTATTGCCAGCTGCTAGCAGTCTAAAAATTACTGTCACACAGGACAGTGTAGTGCACCCATATGTTGCATTTGAACATCCCATTACAGGTGTAGACTCCCTTGACTTTCTACTGTAACACACTTCACTCTCCTGAGTAGGGTTTTTAGTAAGGTTTGGAGCATAGCTGTGGGGAACTGTGTTCTTCCAGCTAATATTGTATTAGTCAGACTAAAATTGGACTTAAAATTTTTTTTGTACGATTTCAGTTGGACTAACACGATTACATTTATTTTTAAAGTTAGACTAGCACACCCAGATAATATGGTTGACCAAAATATATCATGACCAAAATGTACAGCACTGTAAAGTTTATACCGCTCGACATGCTACCAGTTAGCTAGCTAACTCCTTTGTCTGTTGTTTTGGTCTGTTACATAATAGGTCACCAGGTATACAATACTAACAAGCTAAAAGGGGGCATATCATCATCTATTGTAGAGGAGACTAGCATACTCTGGTCATTAATCAATGACTGCTTGTATAATGGTACAATAGTATTTGTCCCATTAAATGGCCTAGTCAAGCTGTAACCATGGCTCGACTTAACTCTGCATCTACTGAGGTCAGCCACTCATATTGGGAGAGAAAGTCCGGGGCACATTTCTATTCTCATCCCAAAGGTGTTCATTGGGGTTGAGGTTAGGGCTCTGTGCAGGAAGCTTGGGTTATTCCACTTTAGCCTTGACTGGCAATATCTTCATGGAGATCACTTTGTGCACCGAAACACTGGTTCACTGTTCATGCTGGAACAGGTTGAGCCTCTTCGGTTGAGTGAACGGACAGTTTTAAAGTCACAGCATTCACAGACATTATATGCAGTTAAGTGTTTCCACCTCTGTAGCAATAATTTGGAATTATAATTACATTGTTTTCTTCTTACGTGCCCTAGACATGAGTAGTAAGCCACTAATATTAATTGGGTCAAACAGATCACAAAAATGAGGTTTAATAGATTTGATATGCTAATTTCTTAAAGAGAAAGCAATTTAGTTTGTAAATTAGCCTGTTCATAATATGCTCATAAATATCGGATACATATTCAATGATTTGAAATTAAGTTGCTTTACTGTGTGCAAGTATTGGCATCTTCTTGCAAATGACCAATCAAATTGCAACATTTTCAGTCAAAATACTGTACAAACAAGAGACACACTGTGTCCAGTGGGCAGGTCGTCTGAGGCAGAGAGTCAGTCTGTCCATTTGCGCTCACTCAGTTTATCTCCTACTCCAGCTCTCTCTGTTGCGCTATTGTGTTCTGTCAAAACTCCCCATTATACAGCTGCTGTTAATGAAGTCCTGAATGCTCCAATTAACCCATCTTGTGTTTGAAAGTCAGACAGTCCTGAGGCTCATGGTATGTTACTCCTGATTCAACTGCTACAAGACAGTGGAATGAGGAAGGCCATCTTTCCCAATCAGTGACTGGGGCAGCGGGACGGACTCTGGGCTGTAAATGGTTGCCGTATTATGACAAAAAATTGCAAACTCTTAATGTTTGCACCAAACAGCAGTCTATGAGCAGATATCTGAACCTAGACTTAATTCATGCATAAAGTGGGTGTGTTGCAGTGTCATGGTTAGTAACGGCATTTGATGTGATAGGAAACTCATGTTGACTTTTGTTAAAATACTTAAAATTCATTTTCCACTTTAAATACAGTACAAAAACAAACACTTACTGTATATATTCGCCTATAGCTATTTTTCTCGTAAATGTTGTTCCGGAAGAAGGAATGCATTAGTGAGCTCAGCAACACCAAAAGACCTGAAAGAGCATAAAAGAAAACTAAAATGGGTGCTCACAGAATGCTTTCCTTGTTGAGGAAAAAAATATTTCGCAGCATCTGAAAAATCTTTTCTCTATATTTTCACATTCTGAAGACAAAACTGAAGGCAGAAAGAACCACAAACAAGCGACAACTGAAGGCGGCTGGAGGAAAGGCCTGGCAAAGCATTTCCAGGAAGGAAGCGCAACATTTGATTATGTCTGTGTTTCAGACTTCAGATAGTCGTTAACCACAAAAACTTATATACTTATAAACTTAAATACAAAGTATTTAAAATACTTGACTTATTTTATCCAGCTACTTTTGAGCCTGAAAATGGAGAGACCTTGCAATAAACAATTCCCTAAATAATTATTTTTGCTAAATTATCAGTTTTCCATTCAGAATCAAGTGTCACTTTTAAAATGATTTATACTTTTTTTTAAACTTTAGTTTATTTATTTTACAAAGATTAAGAAAACATTTAAACAATCAACAACACAAGTATTGACACTTCAGTGTCTATGAGAAGTTAAAGGGTTTGTGCGTGCACGCTACATAATTTGGTTATTTATTTCTCTCCCAATAAAGCCTTTTGGTTGGTAATTTTCATGTAAAGGTCAAGTAAAACAAGGACAGAATTAGTAAGATGTATTTATTGCACACAAATAATTGTCAAAACCACCAATTACTTCAGAGTAGCAGCTAGCCAGCTAGTTCAAATCATATTAGCTATCAAATGCTAATTGAAAAATGAGACAATAAAAATGCAGCAAATAAAACTGTCATCATTTTCATACATTTTACTGTACTTCTTTGTGTTTTTTGGAAAATCAGCCAAATGTCTGTATTAGCAACATTAGAAATTGAATGAAGTCTTCGATGCTCACGTTCACCACTCTGCATTTTCTTTTTTGTTGTTGTTGCAAACTGAACCGTTCAGTTCACCATTAACCAAAAAAGGTGGTGTTCATTGAATGGTGCTCTTTTAGTGTGTTCATGCACAACATTCCCAGGTTGTTTGTTCTTCTTACCAGAGCTGGCCTGTCTAACTAATCTAGCTAACTGGCCTGTCGTGTAGGCATGGTGAGGGTGTCTTTGGCACATCTGTACTATTAAAAAGGAAATACTAAGATATAGAGCCGTTTGCAACAGCTGTCTGTTGAATTGAAAATCGCAATTCCCAAAAATCTAATTCAGTCAAATAGACAATCTACCTGAACTTTGAATAAAAATTTATGACCCTGACTGTATGTGCAAATGTCTGAATTCTCATAGTACGGTACATTTTTCCTTTAAATTTTATCTGCTAGTATGTTTTTCTTTTGTTTCCCCATACCATGATATCATCACACTGCACCTAACTGCTTTTCTGTACCGTTACACTGGAACATAGCTTAGGGTGAGACTCTGATAAAAGAATCTAATCTTGCCTTTCAATCCAGGTTGCCTTAATTTATTACTCTCAGATGCATATTCCCATTTTAAGGAAGGTTGTGCATAAAACCCAGTGCTACTCTGTCGAGCAGAACCACAGGTGGCACATCACTCATGAAGAATAACACATTGCATCAGTGTAAATGAAGTCTTCTGTGTCAAGCTTTCCAATCACCCAGTCCTCAGTTGTAGCCTGTGACTAAAAGGGATGAGCTGTCATTTCCTGTCTGAAGCACATTTTTTCATGTCGAGATCTGTTAATTCTCACGTCACTTGGGATAAGCGACCTCCAAAACGCTTGTCAGGAGCTGTTTAGTTGTGTTTACCTCAGTGTCACTCTGGTGCTGAGGTGCACTTTATTATCACTGCCAGAGCTTTTCACTTTCAACACAACACTTTATGATAAAATAATATAAGATGGATTTGAGTCTAACATTGAGAACACTTGCTAAACACACTGCAAATACTGATGGCTGATGCTCAAGTTTAGAGCTGGCTAAGGCTGAGAGATTTATCAGATAAATTATAACAATGTACTATTTCACTTAAAAATGTGATCAGTGAAGACATATTCCCTCAGGCTCACTCCCGTGTGCAAGTGTTTACAGATGAGTTGTCATGGTAACAGTTTCTTACTGATTATACTGAGTGTTTCCCGCAGATCTGAAATATACTTGTGTGGGTGGAGATGCTGCTTGTGGTCTTGTCTTTTATAGGTATTTTAAAAAAAGATTTTTTGTTTGATTGCTGTTGAGTAGCTAAAAAATATTTTATTTGTTCTATTATGTTTCTTTTTATTGTCATCAAACTGACTGTACTGCTGTCTGCTGCCTCACCTTTAGACTTGTGACCAAAATATATGTTGAGCCAATAATGAACAGTATTTAATTTTTGTTATTTTGTATTTTGTTTCACATAGCGTTTGATTGTTTTAAAATAATACAACGAACGAAGATAAAAATAAATCCAATTTGTGCATTTATGCATTTTTAAAGAATAAAGAATCATTGAGCTAAGACAGCAAAAAAGAATTGAATTGCTGCATGTGTCTCAGAGGAAGCACATATTAGCTTTTGCTTTGCTAACCAGCTGGTAGCTGTATTTAATGAGAGAATTGGATCAAGAGGGACATGCATCTAATGAAATCATCTTGCGTCACCATGTATGTTTTTATATAGAGATTTAAATACCATACTGTATGCAAAATGTACATGCGAATCAAACAAGAACAAAGACAATTGACTTGTTACGTGTGTCTGCAGCCACATTCACACCGCCGGTTCAGCACGGGAAAGTTTTACCTTGGGTTCTGTATCAAAGGGAATGAAAACGGAATCAGGGGTCGTTGTTGTCACACTTTTAATCTGGGCCAGAAGTAGTTCACCGGAGCTAGACGAGATCTGTATGAAAAGGGAGAAGCCTCCCTATATGGAACAATTAAATTCACATTTTCTTTTATTCATATTGACACTGTTGCAAAGCAGATTTACAGAAGCAAAAAAATATGGAAGGGAGTTAAAAAAGTGTGGGGAAATATTTATATATACATTAGAATTAACAGTTTGTCCTTGATGAGCAAGCTGAGGGCGACGGTGGCAAGGAAAAACTTACCGAGATGACCATAGGAAGAAACCTTGAGAGGAACCAGATTCGACACGGGAAACCCATCCTCATTTGTGTGATATCAGATAGCAGGGACTTATTTTCAGTCACACTATGTTTCAGTGTTTAGAGCCTGGAAGTTCAGTATAATAGGAAATACAGGGGTGTGAAAAACTATTTGCCCCCTTCCTGATTTCTTATTCTTTTGCATGTTTGTCACACTTAAATGTTTCTGCTCAT
>JAOVVA010000051.1:11711555-11731780 GCA_028565275.1 Leiocassis micropogon
TGATGATCAGAAACATTTTGTGTGACAAACATGCAAAAGAATAAGAAATCAGGAAGGGGGCAAATAGTTTTTCACACTATTTTTTCACACTTTTTTCACACTAGGACTTCATCGCACTAAAAATGTTTAAGTGCTTCAAAGTGCAATAGACAGCACTGAGCTGATTCTAGCATTAAGAGATGCAGTAAGATTAAAAATTAAAACCTTCCAACAAATGATTAGTTACCATAATTTGGTTTCAACTGTAACATAGGAGCCAATCCTAGAGCGTAAAGGCTGAATTGGCAACTTGGTTAAGTGCCTTGTCAGTAAGAATGAGCAGTATATTGTGGAGACGGTGAGCTCCAAACAGAGCAGTATGTGTGGTGAAAAAACAGGTCTCGCACCTCAGCTATGACTGGGAAGCAATGATATGCAAAGTATTTCCATCACGTCACATTAGACGCTGTTGTTTTAAACACCACGCCTACTCTAATAGCGGTATGCCACACTGTGCTTGAAATCTCACACTGAGGAAACTTAGTCCTGAATTCATGGTCTCCGTTTGATTTACAAAATGAGAGGGAAAGCTTAATATGTACGGGGCCTTATCACCTTTTATAGCGAGGTGATAGATCGGTGATACTTTAATTATTGTGACGTCATATCACAAGACTCACTTGACAAACCTGTCCACGCATCAGCCAGATTACTATTAAGTGTGCGTGTTTGTGTTTATCATTCAGAAGTCATGCTTGTTTAATAGTGATATTTGTTTTCTAGTGAGACTTGTTTTTCCAATTGTGCCAACAGGAATAAAATGAGTTTAGACCTGTACTGTTCTCATTATATGTCTAAGTAGTTAAAGACCTTTACTTGTGAAGTGATTTTGTTAAAGCACATCCTTGGCATTGTTTATCACTCCTTCAAAAAAAACAAACACTTAATATGAAGGACAGGTTTGCAATTTTTCTTTGTAGTGAGATCCATCTGAGTCAGTAAGATATCTTTGCAGTATTCCACAGATTAAAGTCTATGATCACTATAATCAAGTGGATTATAAACGCAGACATGCTTTAGAATAATGATCTTGTTGTTCTTGTATTGTTTTGCTGATATGAGACTTGATTAGGTTTAGCTCCCTGTGGCTTTGGCTTGTTGTATGATAATCTTCACCCCTGCAGTAACTGGTCTCATGAGCTCTGAGGATCTTTGACAGTGTAGTTGTGCTGCTGAACTCTCATGGCTTGCAGTTGTACTACTTTTAAGTATGGATATGTGGGGTTTATTTAGCACAGTATTTCAATTCTATATTAATAATTTATGTAATGTGTTTAGAATTTTATTCTAAAGAAATTATGGTGACTCTCAAAAGTATGTACGTTTGTTTACAGTTGAGACACTATCCACGAGGATTACCTGATGTAAAGACCCATTTATCCTCTAAATAGAATTTTGACGCTTTCCTAGGATCACACACACACACACACACACACACACACACACACACAGTCCTCAGATGCAGCAACAGAGGGGGGTTTTGTTTAATTTAAACTGGCCATTAGTAAAACTTGCTTTCACTATCACACTGTACTGCTTTCTATCAACCCCTTTGGTTGGTGGAAAATGTAGGTATTTCTGCTGTTCTGAAGAACTATGAAAGTTTGGGGTTTTCCAATGTCCGTTACAGTAAGCTCTCTGTAAACATTTTAATCCATTTTAAAAATCCCTTAAAATTTTGTGTAGGTTCCATGCTGATGTGTGCAGACCTGCATAGTATGGGGTGGGAGCATTTGTGTTGGGATTATGACGAAAAGGAAAGAAAGTTATGTGGCCTTCTGGTTTGCGTTGGGTCTCTGAGCCAAGCACCGGTCCGGGTGGATTCTCATAAATAATTAACTGAAAAATATAACCATTTTCCAGGTAATTATTAACAACCTTAATATTATCTAGATAAACCTGTTTGTGTCGTCTTGGTATGGGGTTGTGAAATAACATGGGCACCACAAAGCTTTGTATGCCAGGTATGCGCAGTGGAAATGTAAAACCACCCTGAGTAAGTGATCAGGTGTAATGTTATCATTTTTTCTCTACAACAAATGAGTACGATCTTAAGTTACATAGTGTATACAAAAACAAATGTACTGATGGAAATAAATGTAACTTTATCTCGTATAGTTTAGGTTATCAGGTCGTGAAACGCCATTAATTTTCTAGGGAAGGTGACAAAAAAAAAAAAAGGTTGCTTTGCAGGAGAGCAAGTAGTGGCATGTTGTAGGCTAACATGGTATTTGCCAATGCTGCTGATATGCATGGAATAAGCATAAGGTTTCAGTAGAATGACAGGGTGGATAATTATCCAGGATCAGAATAAACCATACCAGAGCAACTAGAGGCCTGTTCACACCCTGCGTTAGTATTTAAGTGGACAGCGCTAAGGCTTGGTGTGAATTGGGTCAGATGCATCTTAGAGAAGATTTGTGATATGTCCCAGATAGCACCGTGGAAGAACTTATTGATTGCATCATTGTCCTCGCTGGAAATTATAAAACGATAGAGTGAAAAGTGATCTCCCTATATTATGCATAATATTATGTGTGTGTATTTGCTGTCCTCTTGTGCTTCAATCATCCCGGATGTGTGCTAATGCCAGATGTGACAAATACATCAGATGTGTTGTAGGTCTACCGTCCACATCCCAATGAACATTTGGTGAAAGTACAGTTGGGTAGATGTTCAGTGTGGCTGGCTCTTAGATCACCCTCAACCTCATAAAGTGCTTGTGGGATACTCTGGATCATATTAGGAAATGATGAGAACAGCTTTTAATGGACAGTAATTTCATCAAGCATTTCCACCGGAGTAAGAGGCAGTCTATCATTTGAGTTTAACTACTGCACACAACAGTCCAGTTGTGTATAAATAAACAAACAAAAAAAAGATGTGTTTTGTAGTTTGATGTGAGATGTAGTTTGTAAACAGTACATGATCGATGATTATTGTTAATATAATAGGTAACAGAAAATAAGACTAGGATCAGGTAAAAAAGTAAATAGAATTAATTTTGTTAGTACAAGCCATTTTATATTCCATATCTGCCCATCTTCTCACACAGATTCCCTATTTAAGTCATGCTCACTGTAATTATTGTAATTCTTCTTTGTCTACGAACAAAGAATCAGGATTATACCTTCAAGGCCATTTGCAGATTGAGATGAATAGCTGAGTGCGTAGGTGCAGAGAAGTACTCTAATAGAGCTGAGTAAATGTATGGGTGTAGTTGAAGACTGTTGGCTGTATGATTGTTTGAATTACAGGATGACTGTCATTTGGGCCTCTTTACACTTTGCATTTATATATTCATCACATGTATTTGGATATCAATATCTGAATTTAGCACTGCTGTTTAAAAAAGCTATAAGATTGTCAGGGTTGTGATCAGATCTGATATGCCTTGCACGGTACGCAAATAGGATAGCTAGCCATGTAGTGTAGGAAACTAACTGGCAACCTGGCAAGAGAAGGATCACCTGAACTGTTTATATTGTAAAGCCTTTAGCTACTATTATGCCATGAAGATAACATCATTGACCAAAATAAACAAAATGTTGTTCCTGGATGTTTTACAAATGTAGTCTCATGGAACCACTTTATTAGCAACATCCATATACTTACTCATTTATGAAATTATCTAATCAACCAGTCATGTGGCATTGGTGCCATTTTTCAGTACACAGCCCAACAAAATTTTTAATGAAACCAAAATTTAAAAAAAAAGAAATAAAAACGATTAGAATAACAAAATGTAAAAGTCTTACTTGGGCTACCTCCATTTGAAATGTCACAAAAACATGTTTTACAAACTGCATAGTGCTGATTTACTTCACGTGAAATAATTTTTCGACACGTGTGTGTGTGCATGACTTGACTATTATGGGAGGTGCTGTTGGAGGTTTCCAGAAAGTGCAGATCTTGTCCAAGTCAGACTATAATTGACCAGCATCGGCCACCAATAAATGGTGCATCCCTGGTTATTTTGACTGAGGTAGGATTGTCGTTGCTAGGCTGTTTTGAATTTCTCTGTATCTGCTGATCTTCTGGGATTTTTATGCACAACACTCTAGGATTTACTCAGCATTGAGAAATAGTGAAAAACACCTTGTTGGATAGAGAAGCCGACTGGTCTGAGCTGTCAGGAAGTGTGTAGTTGTACTGTTGTAAGGGCTCTTTATAATCATGGTGAGCAGAAAAGCATCTTGGAATGCACAAAAATTCAATCCTTAAGGTAGATGGACAACAACAGCAGGACAGTATGATGGAATACACTTCTGCCAGCCAAGAACTGAATTAGCTGAGGCCGCAGTTGGAACAGGGCCACCAAAACTGGAAAGTTGAAGTTGCTGATGCACACGTGATGGAATCAGACTTTGGCATGAACCTTCAGAAATGATTTCACCATCTTGTTGAATCCATGCCATGAAGAACTATGGCAAAGTGAACAAAGGGCGACCCTACAATTATTAGTATAGCGTTCCTAATAAAGTGCACTCTACTAAAATGTAAAGACCTTTTTTTTCTCATTGCAACATTTTTAAGGGCAGATGGTGAATCTAACAGGACACGTACATATTTCTCATAATGCAAAATGTAATTTTTTTTGTTGTAATGATTTATTTTTTGTATTTTTTTTTCTAGTTGGCTTTGCTGGGAATTGACATTTTGTCTGCCTTGGTGACAAGATTGCAAGACCGTTTCCGGGCCCAGATTGGAACAGGTAAAATAATTTAAATATATAAATACATCAGAAGAACTTTATAATGGAGGTTTGTGTGCCAGATGTACATTCCATTAAATTGTTTTTTTAAATGCATTTTTAGTTTTACCTAGCTTGATAGATCGATTAGGTGATGCCAAAGATCAAGTGAGGGACCAGGATCAGACACTGCTGCTGAAGATCATGGACCAGGCTGCTAATCCTCAGGTAGTTTCACATTAACTTCTGAATTAAATTAGCATAGCTGTTTGCAAATCATTATTGTGATACAGTGTTTTCTGTTATAGATTTGTTACAGCCCAGTTTTTGAGGTTTAAGAACATGTGAAGCTTTAATGTGACTGACTTAACACTGTTTACACATTAACAATGGGCCTGGTAATCATTAATACATTTCCATAAGCTGTACTTATAGTTTCACTCTTTTTATAATCAGTTTATACTACTATACAGTAGGGCTGCAACAACGAATCGATAAAAAATTATTACTAAAAGCGCTGGCAACGAATTTCATAATCGATTCGTTGTGTCACGCGACGTGGAGACATTTGAATATTAAAAAAAAAAAAACAACCTTTAGTTGAGCGCGGAGCGGAGTGAACACACCCGGTCTCGCGCACTGATGCTAGCAGAGTTCGACGCCTCATAGACAGGATATTTTATTTTTTTAAATAAAATTAAAAAAATACGAGCGGCGGTAGAGGAAAGATACATGGCGGAGGCTGCTGGGTCCTAGTGCGCGTCTCTTACTGGTATAAACATCCGTGCACGCGTGTACTGTTTACTAGAACACTGTTGACCACGTGTGTGCGCGAAAAACATATTATTTTGTGTCTGTATGCGTGTGTGTACAGCGCACGTGTAAAGCAAAAGCAAGTTCTCTCTCTGCTCAAGGCTTAGCCTGCTCTTTGCTTGCTGTGTGTGTGTGTGCGCGCGCGCGCGCCTCATTGGACACCGTGCCTCACACACACCATTTCACCTTTCACCTTCACAGACACACACACACACACACTTTCTCCCAGCTTTACACAGAAACACTACTCTGTTGCGATTCTTTTCAAAAGTAAAGTGCAGGTTAATTTGTTTTATTTTTACTGTACAGCAGTGATTCCTTTAGTGTGTTTTTAAAAATTAAATTTGGTTTTCGAATGTTTTGGAATACGAGCCGCTTCCAGAACGAATTATGCTCGTGATCCAAGGTTTCACTATATATATTTGGCAGATGTAAGGCATACATGTCTATGTTTTTTGTGTTAGTCCATTTTTATTTTATTATTATTATTATAACAGCTCAAGGAGCAACATGTTTGTGCATTTCTAAAGATTTTAGTTCTGTTTTTGAATAAAGGGTCGGAAATAAATGCTTTTTTTGGGTTTTTTGGTTTTATCTGATCAATCGATTAATCGAAAAAAATAATCGACAGATGAATCGATTATTAAAATAATCGTTAGTTGCAGCCCTACTATACAGTAATAATGTAAGTGAGAGATAACATTGCCTTTTCATTTTTTTTTTTTTCTTTTTTTTTTTACAGTATGTGTGGGACAGAATGCTGGGAGGATTCAAACACAAAAACAACAGGACCAGAGAAGGAGTCTGTCTCTGTCTCATTGCAACATTAAATCTGTAGGTCACATGTTTGCTACAATGTTCTACTTTTAGTAAATAATTACATATACAGGTTTAACTAATAAACTCTTTTTAAGGTTTTCTAGATATATAATCAAGTCTTTCTGTGGTCTATTAATTTTGCCTAAGTTTAAGCTTAAACTTTACAGTAAGGTAGCCTTTTGTGCAAACACTCTCATGTGTTGGTGTTTGTACATTTTGCTTTAAACACATACTGATTAGCAGGGTGTCAGGGCCCTGTTCACACCTATTGTGGCCATCTAACTGGACAGTGAGATACATAGGCATTTATTTGGTAAATTGGACATTAAAGATGTGTTAATTTTCTGACAGTCTGTCTTTCATGATGCATTACATCTGTTCCTCTCTTACTGGTTTCTTTTTGCTTTAGGTATGGTGCCCAGGGTTTAACTCTAAACAAAATCGTACCGCATATATGTAATCTGCTGGGGGACCCCACAAGTCAGGTTTGCATCTTTTATTGTTTGTACTCTGGTTTTAACACATACATTTAAAATGATTTAATGCAGTAGGAAATATTGTACCAGTCCACTTACTGAACCACACTGTACAGTTTATGATCTAATTCACATTTTTACATTACTGTTACCAAACTGAGACTCCTTCTGTGAGCTGGGGCGCCCCCATTTGGGGTTATTAAGAATTTTTTTTGCATAATTATTTTTTTATAATTTCAATGGAAAGTGTGGTGTTGGATGCTTCTCTTATGTTACTTAAGTAAAAACAGCTCGATGCAATTATATTAGAGTAACTAAAATTGTACCCTATGTTCCATCTGCTTTTCCACTTATTTATATTTGATGAATATTAAAACTTACTTCCTGATTCGTAAAATACATGTTTATTATAAAGCATTCCAGTACCACCAGGGGAAAAGTATTAAAATAGCATAATCTATATTTCTATAATATAAAATAAAAAGGTGTTTGTGTGCATTTTTTCTCAGGTGAGGGACAGTGCCATGAACTGCCTTGTGGAAATATATAGACATGTTGGAGAAAGGGTTAGAGTGGACCTCAGCAAGAAAGGATTGCCACAATCAAGGTGAGAGAGACTCAATTCATACATAGTTTTTGCTTATATTTATGAGGCGTTTCCCCTTATTAAACTATTCCCTGTTTCAAATCATGACATTTTACCACATGGAATTACCACAATTTTTAACTAAGGGTTGCATTTAAAAGTGATATTTGGATCATGATGAAACTATGCATTTTACATTTCACTTAATATTTTATCTTCCCATAATCTCAGATTTAATTATTTAATTAATACGCACACATGCATACACTTACCACCCACTTTAATAGGAAAACGTGTATACTGCATTTATGCAGCTATCTCTTGTGCTGTGGGATTGTGGGTAATTATATCCCATGCTCAGTTTCAGTGCGCATGCGTCACTCATAGTCAACATCTGTGCGCGTGTGTACTTTTTATTATAACATTGTGACCATCTGTGTCTGCACTTAAAGGATATTTTTTTATTTTATGTCCAGATGTAGTGACTGTTCTTTAGTAACTGTACTCTAACACCGGCACCCGTGAAGGAAAAAAAGTGTAAAAAGGCTGTAGCAGTGCAGAAGATTTATCTGTTTAGAGGAGTGATTCTGTTAGTGCGCGCGTGTGTGTGTGTGTGTGTGTGTGTGTGTGTGTGTGTGTGTGTGTGTGTGTGTGTGTGTGTGTGTGAAAGTGGTCCTAAACAGTAGCCCCCCTCTTCCTGCTTCTTCCCTCATCTAACACTAGTTCTTTTCAAAGATAGAGTGCAGGTTAGTTTGTTTTATTTTTAATTTTTTAAATTTTATTCAAATATTTTTGTGTTGTGGAACTGAATGGAACTCTGAGTTTCCATTATTTTTGGGGGGAAATTTACTTTGATATATACGAGTGCTTTGATATACAAGCACACTTCCGGAATGAATTATGCTCGCAATCCAAAGTTTAACTATACAGTGTTTCCCACAGGTCTGAAATTAATGTAGCCTTTGGAACAGGCCGGCATTACCTGCCAGCACAAAAGTAGTCTACAACAAACAACAAATTACTTTACACATATACAAATTATTACACACATCGGGATTGTGCAGTATAGAGTGACATCCTTTTTTTTCAGCACAACCTAGGCAATATGTTTAACTGAATTTAATTTCATTTTAATCAGCTATTCAAACATGACTTAATATTATAAAAAAAATATATAAAAATATTATATATTAAAAGTAATAATATATATTAAAAATATTAGGTCACTTTGGCAAAGAAGTAGCACAGAGTCAGTACGCCCTTTTTATTCTTTTTTTCGGCAGCTGGTATCCACTGCATTAACGCTCCTGTACCTGTTTATTCTGATAGCGAACTGTCTGGTTAATCGATTGTGGATGGCAGATGGACAGTGTTTTAAAAAGGATGCGTAAATATACTTAGGTGGGCGTCAATATATTTTGGCGGCCTGTATGTGTGGGGAAACACTGTAATATGAATTTCAAGTAAAGCACACTCTCGGCTGTGATGTTTATTTACCTAGATAGCTAAATTGGTTTCAGAAATTTATCAGATTATTGAAATTAGCTGATATTTTTTGATACATCTTCAGTGTGGTCTACTGCTACAAAAACCTTTACTACAACCTTTACTACAACTACATGCAGTATCGCTCTTCGTTGTTTACTCTGAATAGAACTGTTATTATGTGCAAGTCCTTTGGGAATTCATGTCAGACTCAGCCAGGAAAGGTGTGCTTTTATATGAAATGTGCTAAGGCATTACAGGACAGGGTTTGTGCTGGAAGCTTTAAATAGTTTCTTTGTTCCTGATGCTATGATCTTTCCTCTTTCACATGTTTATACAACATAGCAGACAGCAAGCTACGGTCACATAGACTGGGTTTGAGAATGTGAGGTCATTTTTCTCAAAACAGGCTGCATGTGAACTATTCAGGACATTTGTTAATGTACTTTTTATTTAAAAAGTGAATTTTAAAGGGGGAAATCATTGTGAAATATACTTTGTTTTCTGGCTTTCTTTACACAACTAGTACATCACAACATATTCCTTCTGCTGTTCCTTCAGGTTGAATGTAATTTTCGCCAGATTTGATGAGGTCCAAAGGTCTGGGAACATGATTCTCTCTTCTGGGTCAGGTAAGGTTAGAATTGGTGTTTAATACTATCAAAAAATGTTTGATTAGTGACCGAATCTTGGATCTTTGCAGTTTTAATGATTAAAGTCATTTAAAGTCATTATACAGTATTATAATTAGTAATAAATAAAATGAACCTCAACATTGGGAGATGAA
The DNA here is from genome assembly GCA_028565275.1 of Leiocassis micropogon. NCBI lineage: Eukaryota > Metazoa > Chordata > Actinopteri > Siluriformes > Bagridae > Leiocassis > Leiocassis micropogon. Next base: position 11,721,254 of record JAOVVA010000051.1, read on the forward strand.
TGAAGATTAAAGTTGGTTATTTTCTCTTTAAAGCAGGTTCATTACGAAACACTCACATTTGGTTGAAGATGTAATTTTTGTGTCTGAAGCTTCTTGAAACTTTATTAGCTCCACTCAATGTCAGAACCACCTTGTCTTCTTCACCACTGTTTGTGTGTATGCATTTAAGTTGGCTATGGTCAATGTTTGCATGTTGTTCAATATGAGCTTGCTAGTTGGAGGTCATCATGCACAGGACAATGAGGGAGATATTAGTTATCCTAGTTCTTAATGAAGTGGTACATACACTTTACCACATAAACAGCATGAAGTTAATTTTGTATACATGATGAAAGATCTAAGATAACTTGCATTATGGTGAATTTTTTTTAACAAACATGTTTCAAACTATTATAACTGTTTTTGCTTTGTCTTATTGAATGTTGAAGGCAGCATTTTAATAAATTAGATTTATAAGTTGATTATATGCTATAAGGATTTAAAAATTGCTTGTTTCTTTCAAAGTATGAAATGTGACTAACCTTTTAAAATTTAGAAAGCTACGGTATTCCACATTTGATTGGAAAAGATGCCAAATAGTAATTGCTGCTGCGAAGTCACTCACTAGAGCAGTTTGCATCAGCAATTACTATTTGATATCTTTACAAATTAAGTGTGTACCTTGTACTGTACCTTCCTAAATTTCAAAAAGGAGCTACTGTTCCTCTGGTTACCAAGAGATCAATTTTGTCCCCATGTCATTTTCTTATTTATTGCATGCAAATTTAATTTTTTGGGGCACCCTCAGTTGTTATTGTCATGGGTTCCACAAGATGTTTTAAATGTTTCTTTGAGATTCCTGTCTATGTGGACATGATTATATTTTTCAGGTACACTTTCATAATGTAAATCTCCCACTCTATCACATCCCAAAGATGGTTTATCGGTTTCAGATGGTGAATGGAAAGGCGATTGAAAAACTTGTTGCAATGTTTATAAAAACCAGCCTGAGCTGACTTGGGCTTGGTGACATGGCACATTTATTGTATTTGAAGCAGTCATTTAGAATACTAAATTGTGCCCCCAATACTTAAATATGCTGTGGCATTCAAGTGACAGTAGCTTGGTGTTAATTACCATGCCCAAAGTTTGCCAAGAACACATTCTCCACACCATTATACCACCTCCACCGGTGCTGCACTGTATCTCCACTGCAGCCTCAGGTTTTCTGTTTTCTTTTGCTGACCGAAGTGGAACCTGAAGAGATCGTCTGTTGTTGCCTCCAGGATTTACATGCTGTGCATTCTGTTGATGATTTTCTGCTCATCAGAGCTAAACACTTGAGTTTCTGTAGCCTTTCCTTCAGCTCAAACCAAACAGGCTGTTCTGCGCACTGGATTTTTGTTTTCAGTCTTGCACCATACTGAGTAAACATCTCACCAGGTCAGCAGTTACAGAAATACTCAAACCGGTCTGTCCAGCACCAAAAACCATGCCACAGTCACAATAACTGAGACCACATCTTTCCTCCAAAGCTGCTGGTCGTTATCTGCCTGCTGCCACAGCATAACACAAAATAAATAACACAAACCTGTAGGTATATAGTCATTCCTAAAAAGGGGCGAGTGTATGTTTAAACTATTATCTAGCAAAATAATCAGGCACGTCCAGCTATTACTTCCAGGGCTCATCTTTTAATAATTTTCACTCATAACATATGTAGTTGACTGTTGCTGTTCTAGGCCTCTGGGCATTTTTATGGAGGAATGAGTGGAATGCATCCGGTGACATAAGTTTACTTTCTGTGAACAAAGAAGAAAACGACTGTTTACATACAACTCTAGCACACACAGTAACTCCAGCTTTTCGTTAGCACAGTGGGGTGGCTTTTGTCTTCTGTGCAGTCACAAGACCAGAGCAGAAGGAAGGAAAGGGAGGGAGAAAGACAGAACAGCAGAGGGAAGCTCTCAAAGAGCCCAAGCTTTGTTTTTGATACTATCTGTCTGTCTGCTTGCTTATAAGTATAAAAAAAAGACTTGCATTATGACAACTTCAGAAGGTAAGGAGTAGAGCAATTAAGTGATTTCACTGTGAGTGTTGTACAGAATAGGGTTGATGTTTAATGGCCAGTGGCCATCTTAATTCGTAATTTTTCACGGCAAACAATTCTCAGATATCATTGAAGAGAACTGTGGACTTTTGGTCTGATGCAAACACAGTGAAGGAAAATAATGAATATTATTTCAATCTTAAAGTGCCGTGTAAGATGACAGTACTTGATGAACATGAATGCTAAATCCAGGCAAGTGTTTGTGAATCACCATAGGGCTCTGTGTTTGTGTGATAAGGGTAAAAGAGGAGGGATGAACAGCTATTAAACTCCTCCTTTCTCCTTCTATGCTTAGCAGACATGAGAATTAGTGCATTTTTAGTACATATCTCTTAAGGTATTTTAAGTATTTGATTGTTTTATGTAAATTTATATTCTGCCAGTAAATAGTTTAGTGCTCCTATAATCCTTTACAAGTAATGACAATCCTAATTCCACTGTGGTGTGCTCATTCAAGTGTCAGCCCTTTCTGTCAGCGGAGATTTTCTAACTTCTGGTGTTTATTCTCTGAACATATTAAAGAATGGTCACTACGCTACATTGGTACTGTAACCAGGTTTGTTGTTCCTTAGGTTCAGGGTAGGCTAAAAAGGTAAGGCTTAAAAAAAGACATTTAAAAAGTTTTGGGTAACCATATGATGTGCAAAATTCTTTATTTTGTCTTTTCTCTGTTTGTTGGTGCATACATTCTGGTGATGTCTGTGCACACAGTCTGTCATTCCTCTTATTTACTTAATGCAAAACATGTTTGTTTCAGTTTGCATACAGATTTTCTCCTCTGACAGGTCTGACCTTGCTTTTGTCTCCTGTCCCAGTCGGTGTTTACATTCAATATGTCTTTTGGAGCACACACCATATAGAACAGGGTTTTGGTCTCCTAGCAAGTTTTTTTTTTTTTATTTCTATGGGAAATATGTTTAAAATGAAATATAATTTTCAGATATTGATGTTTGCATTTCCGTACTTGTTTTACACGTACAATATACCATAGATGGCAATCACACTAGATCACACCCTAGATCACACTCATATTTTGCAAACGTCATCATACATTATTAAGAAGTAGAGAATATCAGGACATTTTGGTGAACGGGTTTTGACAGCTGGCTTAAGTTGTCATATATTTAGAGTCTCATAAGCTCATGGGATGTAGAAAAAAAACATTTTATTTTACTAATTTGGCACTTTCTAGAAAAGTTGAACACTGCGAAGAAAGAAAGTCTGTAATGGTAGGATGTAAAATTTTTACAAAGTAAAAATGTCCAGTTGCTGTTGTGGCTGCTTTGTTGGCTGTGGACTGTGGATTTTGCAGTGTGTTTAGGAGTTGTAATTTTTATTATTGTTGTTATTTATTTTTATACTTTAAAATTTGTATTTGTTTGGGTTATATTTTTTGTATTTAATTGGGTTAGAATTATTTGCTTTTTGTCCCACTCTCAGTTGTGACTGCCATTTAGTGGGGAAGCAACCATCACTGTCAAAAGCAGGATATTGCAGGATAAGCCCATCTCCGTCCTGTTTCGCTATTGGCGTTTCCTTTTTACTTTGTCACAGACATACAGAGAGAGATGTTTGCATGTGGGTTTCATCTTTTGTTATCGTCTGTGTAATTTATTTTGGCTCTAGTTATATGAATGTGACCAGGCTGCTTTGATATGCAGAACTAGCCAAAATTACTCTTGCTTTATTCTTGGGTTCGTGTTTATCACCACAGTAGTACACTTTTAAAATCTGTCCAGCAGAGGGAGCTGTATCTTCTTTTTAAATGAGCCACAGTTTTTATTGCACAAATTTTTAGATTTTTATCCTCTTTGAAAAAGGGGGAAAAAGAATAATATAGCCACTTTACAATAAAATTAAATTTTGAGTTTTTATATGTATTTTCTGTGCATGATTAATTAGAATTATAGAATTATAACCTGTTGTAAGTTAGGGTTTATAATGTGGATTTAAGATCTAGCTCAAATGTAACGCATCCATCGTTCATATCCTGGAGATTTGTGGACTTTGAGTTCTTTAGTCAAAGCTTGTCATCAAGAAATGTCACAACTGCTGTTAGATGGTACAAATCACTCCACGAATTATGTGCAATCCTGGTAGATGAACTGAATGTGGATATGGATAAAGTGTGTAGTGCAATTTGTCCTTGCACTAGTCCTGGGTAATGGAGTTCAGCTTTCCTGTAGATTAATCAGCTTTACATTTTGAGTTGCCAGTTGATGAAGTGCTATTTAGAGCGATTCAGTCAGAATTTTATATGGTTGATGGTGTTTGCTCTTTTTAGGACATTCCATCAAAATGACTCATGATGTGGAAAAGTAATTTACCATGTACATAAATCTTGTTTGGTTCTTTTTTTATCAGCATTTTCATTGTAAGAACTTAGAAATTTGATTCCAAATGCCTGAACATGAAAAATATTAATAAAATCCACCAGTTGTACAGTTATTTTAAGAATTTTACAGTTGTTTTACGTACAGTGTTGAAGTGTTCTATGTTCCAGTAAGGTCAGTAGCTGTAAATCATCAACAAATGACTGCATAATTTGTGTCCAGATGAGTAAATACCATAATCTTCTTCTAATACGGATATGTCAGTTGATAATCTTACAGAACAGAGAACCTTCGTTGTTGCCCAGAAGCTTTTGGGTAATGACCAGGATGGAGCGACTGATTTTGCAATTAATGGCCTGTGCATGTTTATTTACAGCACCATTTTGCTCCCTATGTATAGCAGTATCCAGTGTGTACTGTAAGTTACTGTAACTAACACTGTTACACATATGAATGTTCTGTTTTGTTGCACTTGAACATAGCGCGGCACCTTTAAAAACATTCTGCCTCGTTACTCATTTAGGTATAAACAAAACATGTAACTTTACTCTTGAAAAAATGTATCTGGTCAAATCTGTAAAATGGCATCCTAGAACACTACAACGTAACATTCATGAAAGCACATATTGATTGTATGATGAAAATATTTGGTAACACGAGACTCAAAGTTGAACCTTTTTTGTGCAGATAAAAACTTTGATGATGAGGACTCTGTGGATGGAGGCAGGTCCTCCTCTTCCACGTCATCTAAAGCTTTCTCCAGCAGCAAGAGAGGAGGAAACATGGGCTCAATGAGACGTCCCAGTTCTGCCTCAACACCCAGAGCTGCCGGTAATCTGGATTTAATTTTTTTACACATGGTTAAATTTTGTGATTTTCTAGACTTTGAGAGTCTGATATATGATTGCCCCACTTGCACATTATGTCATTATCCATGTAATCAATGCAACATGCAATGTTATAATCCTTAATATCACCCAAAAGAGAAACCTTTATAGATTAACTGCCCTACATAGATCAGAATCCAATTTATTTAGAGTTTTAATGAATAATAAATGCACTTTATACTCTTTATCTTTTACCACAGGAAAAGAGGGAGCCAGTGCGGGAGCTGTTGATGAAGAAGATTTTATGAAGTCGTTTGAAGATGTCCCTACTGTGCAGGTTAGTTAGGTGCATTGACTAACAATAGTGTTCTTCCTGGAGGTCATGATTCAAAGATTGCAAGGTCAAATCCTTTTGATACGACAGACATTTAGGGCCAAGAATACAAGAGATTATAATTGGCTGTGCTCTCAACTTGGCAGGGGTGGCAGACGCTCCCTCCTCTATTAATCACAGAAGCACTAGCCAGTTGTGGGGGGGTCTGTAACCTAAATCCTTTGGAAGGGGCCAGGTAGTGCTTTAATCTAAGTGTGGAACAGCGGTACAGAGATGGATTATCTAATCGGAAGCACGTAATAACTTTTACTCACCTGGCCTGGTAGTTGGAAGACCTAATTGCTGGGTGGGTATTTATTGACCCCAGACTAAATAAAAGGAGAACATAATGTTAATATTCCCTTGCTCTTATGGAGAAGTGTGGAAAAATTGTTTAGTTCTTCTATAGAGTATTTTTAAGAAATTATAACCAATGTTGTTTTGACAGATCTATTCCAGTAGAGAACTCGAAGACTCCATAACTAAGATCCGGGAGGTCTTGTCAGATGATAAACATGACTGGGAGCACAGAGTTGCTGCTGTAAGTGATGCTCAAGTCTCTTTGCCTGTGATGCTTTTGATTGCCTCACTTGCACATTGTCATTCTGCCTATAGAAGATGATGTACCTCCCTAAAGGTTTAGGCCTGGTAAAGATTGTGATTAAGAATACCACTAATCTAATTCAATTTAACACATTGTTATTGAGTAATGGTGGTTTTGTTTGGTCGTCAGTAAAATTACATCAATACATATGTATGGGTTGGCATGTTTTTGCACTGCTCGTGTAATACTTATACACAGTAGCTGCAGTTATATATTAATAAATCTATAACATTGCTCTGTTGAAGTTTTTAATCCGATTGGTTAAAAGGTGTTTTTTACAACTACAGAGTGCAGAAAATAATGGTCATTGCATGGCAAATCACTATATATATAACATGTACTCGTAAGACAGAAGTTCCTCATAACAGATAAGTAAAAACCATTTTCTGAGAGGAAACCTGTCTCATCCTGATTGAACAAACAAATTGTCGTGGTTTAAGATAAATATTTTTTTTTCTATGACTGCATGCAACTATACTGTCAGTGTCAAAGTTTTTGTCTCTCTCTTTGCACTAGCTAAAGAAAATCCGCTCGCTGCTCCTAGCAGGAGCTGCTGAACACGATGGGTTTCTTCAACAGCTACGACTTTTGGAAGGTGCCTTCAAGCTCTCTGCGAAAGACTTGCGCTCCCAAGTGGTCCGGGAGGCCTGCATCACTCTAGGGTATGAGACACATGTTTGTGTTTTTGATGTTTTGCCATTGACATATAGCTTGTTTACCTTAATAATGTGTTAGTATATAATTTTTAAATGCCAGAAGCGTTGTCATATTCTTGTAACACATCATCTCAGAACTCATGTTGGCAAACTTGATGGAACATATTTTCCGTGCAGTTTTTCGTATCTTAATGTATTTGTAATGATGTGAAACTGGGGCGAGTGAAGTGTAGAGAAGTGTGTGTCTAAAACGCCGCATGCTGATGAATATGTAAACAAACTTCATGTTTTACTGTCAAGCAGATGCATGGCTGATACATTTCTATTTCCACGTTTAATCAAGCATTTTAGTGATAAGTTGGTTTTGCCCTCTTAGACATGTGTCCTTAGTGTTCGGGAACAAATTTGACCATGGAGCAGAAGCTATCATGCCCACGCTACTCAATCTTGTGCCTAACAGCGCCAAAGTCATGGCCACCTCCGGCGTGGCTGCTATTCGTCTTATTTTACGGGTGAGCATTTTCAGTGCATTTTTGTCCTAAAAAAATCATTTACATTTCTGATCTGTAGTTAAATCCAATGAAATTCTCTAATTGTGGTAGCTATTTAATTCTGTAAATTATTTGTAAATCAGCATAATGAAAGTAAAAGTCTAAATCATTAGTTAAGGACAAAGCACAAATTTTGGACTCCAGTAACTTTAATAAAAAAAATTTATTCTTCATAGCATACACACTATCCTCGTCTTATCCCAATTATCACCAGTAACTGCACATCTAAATCAGTGGCAGTTCGAAGGTAAGCTCCTAAACATGGTTATTTAATGTAACAATAGGCTACTTCAGAATTCAATGTAACATTCTACTTTATTATTTAAAAAAAACCTTTACATGTTTTAAACAATTTAGAAATTAAATGTTTTCCCTTTCAGACGGTGTTATGAATTCCTAGAACTGTTGTTGCAAGAATGGCAGACTCATACACTAGAACGGTGAGTGCAACACAAAGCAAAAACAAGAACAAAAACGCTCCTCTTGTAATGCAGATCATGAAAGAAAAACACAATAATAAACTTCTCTATTTGCATTCACACGAAGTGTGTACATTTACCCATGTTCTCTCCACTTTACCTCCTCAGCCCCAGGGTGGGCAGCATTTAACTTGTCTTACTTGTCTCATCTTGGTTGAACAGATAAGAAATGAGTCTTTCTACAAGACTTAATTGATGAGCCAGGAGTAAGCAGCAACCATGCGTCCCTCCTGTTTCCATGGCAATATTCCCTAGAGCCCTTTTATAAAGAAGGCTGGGTTCCCACTCTCCCTTCTTTCTCTCTGGGCTCTTTTTGCTGTAAATTGGGAGTTTTAAAAGGACCAGTACAGGTCCAAGAAGTTTCAAAAGATACAAACAGCTTGTCTGTAAAGGGTTTTTAGCATAGAGAGCAGCCATTGCCGTGAGCCTTCTGCATTCGCTTCAGTGTGTTTAACCATGTTTCCGTATTCTCCTAGGCATGTTGCAGTTCTCACTGAGACCATCAAGAAAGGAATTCATGATGCGGACTCGGAAGCCAGATCTATAGCCAGAAAGTAAGTCTGCCATTATGTCAGAACATTTACTTTTATGTTACAGCTTTCATTATGAATGTGTTGGTTGGTTGATTTTTTTAAAAATTATTTGTAATTATTATTTATTTATTTTTGTGTGTGTGTGTGTGTGTGTGTGTGTGTGTGTGTGTGTGTGTGTCCAGATGTTATTGGGGATTTCATGCTCACTACAGCCGGGAGGCAGAACACCTATTTCAGGCTCTGGAGTCGACCTATCAGAAGGCCATTCAATCTTACCTGAAGAGTTCTGACAGCATTGTGTCCCTGCCTCAGTCTGACCGTTCTTCCTCCAGCTCTCAGGAGAGCCTCAAGTGAGACACGTACAAACAGATACCCATACCCTTTGACAAACATAATATGCAGTATGGCATGTATAATTCTTGTGAAATTTTACACCAATTTTTTAGCTGCCTGTGATGTAGTATAGCCAGAGGTGTCATGCATTTTATAGATAGTGTTAAAAGCACAGCGTCTTTTAAAAGCTGTTTTTTTTTTTACTTGTACCCCTGGTAGCATTATGTAGTCATTCCTGTCAACAATATTGCTATGTATTTGCTCCTTTAAAATTGCACAATCAAGGAAGTAGGAGCATGCCCCATGATTAATTTATATTTTGTTAGCATATTAATTTTGTTCCTGGATATTAGGCAATTATCTCCTCTCAGACTGGCATCTGCTTGGTTGTCTTGGTTGTTTAAAGAGAGTGAGATCATGATTCCGCATTCATCACTTACTGTGCCGGAGCAGGTGCACTAATGTTTTTAACAAAAGCGTCATCACCATGGTTGCTGTTTACAAAACTAGAAAGTACATTAATCACCAAGGAAGACCAATGTAAATGTTGGTATTGTCTCGCATTCAACCAATATATGAAAATATACAGAAGGCTGTTGATCCCTGATTATACTAATTGTTAATTTGTAGATTCTTTAAGATTAAATGTGTTTATAATTTGAACAAAACACAGGGAGTGTTGCGTGAGTAACTTGTCTACTCTTTTGAATTCAGCCTGTTTGGGTTCTGTAGCCACGGCACCCCTGTCTGCTTTAATCCATCACAAAGACTAATCTCCTCACGCTGCTGCCAGAACGTCTCCCAGATGTTAATCTTTGCCAGCTTATTTGTCCTTACTCTTAAATGTTGAGTGTTTTTACAGAAATGTTTTACCCAGTGAAAAATGCTCGTTTGTAGTCGCTGTTCTCTTTCTTTGCAGTTCCATAACTATTTATGTTTCTGACAAATAACTTCACCTCTGTTTTTTTGGGTTAGTCGACCGCTTTCTGTGAGGACTGTGATTGGAGGAAGCATGACCAGAAGTAAGCATTTTGCTCCCTCCTGTGTAAAATTTAGTCACCGGTTGAACCTTATAACATAATTTTGTTGTTTCAAGTAAATGCTGTGTGATGTGATTTTTTTTCTGAAGCTTACTTTCGGATTACGTATGTATTTAATAGGTAAGGTGGTGAGCTCCAGAACACCGTCCACCCCTGGTTCACTTCAGCGGTCACGCAGTGACATCGATGTGAATGCTGCTTCCAGTGCCAAGTCCCGGATGCCCGCTGTGCCCTCTCATCCCTCTCCTTCCCCTTTCAGTTCAGCCGCAGCCCTCCCCCCAGGATCCTATGCCTCTCTGGGTAAGATTCCAAGCTCACAGCAATCAGTGCCTAGCTGTTGGAAAGAATTTTTTTGCTCTCAACACTAATTAGAGAATTTTAATGGAATGCCCATAAAACCGTTGGCTTTTATGGTTATAGCAGCTCATTAATAAAGCTGATGGCCACCTTAGGTGCTATTAAGCTGTGCTCTGATGAGGAACAAATAACCATCAATCTCCAGGATGTGTTGTGCTTGGTTATCCCTGGATCTCTGGGTTGCTTTTGAAAATTCATAACTGATACTGAATTCCCTCCTGCCAGACGGTTTCTCAGGCGCGTACCCAAAATAGTTCTGTTTAAATTATGAGCAACATTATACAAACCGGATTCCAAAAAAGTTGGGACACTATACAAATCGTGAATAAAAACTGAATGCAATGATGTGGAG